>LR990649.1:18150750-18750750 GCA_905147715.2 Xestia xanthographa | reverse complement strand
ATGTAGCTTTTTACCAGTGAAACAATTTTTAAAATCGGTTCATTACTTCCGAAGATTACCCCCTACAAACAAACTTACAAACATACAAACTTACAAACAAATGTTACCTCTTTATAATACCTATTAGTATAGACAAAGGTGCTGGGGGCCTAAAATGGTGGCTTATGCTCAATCATAATCATAATTTAACACGTTCAGACCGGCGTGTACCACCGGTGGAGAACAGAGTATTTGCTGACATGGCGAGGTGTACCACCGGTGGCCACGTCACACTATATTTTCAATATACTAAGAAATTCGCGCCGCTTTGAGAGAAAGTGTTGTATTTACCGTCCCCGCCTAGTAAAATTGACAAATTTTCATAGTGCAGCTCAGGAGGTGGATATTATTTCGGAAAATAAGCAAAAATCAATATAAAAAAAATTGTATTTATTAGACAAAAAATTTACATAATTACGACAAATTGTACGAAATGCAAATGATTTATGAATAATTACGTTGAGAAAATGTAATAATAAGAAACTTACATCAAAATTGAAAAAAAAAGAAATGAAATGCTATCATGGATGGTATAATTTTTTTTTTTTTTTGTATGAATCGTATTGAAACGATCCAAACATATTGTTTTTCACACGCAGAGCAAATGTATTTACGCGTTTTGATTATTTCTAGCCATACCCGCAGATTCGGTTGTTTTAAAATGGTCGTAACAAGGTCTGCATCTCTTTTGGGTATCTCTGAGCTTTCCTCCGTTTTCTCTAAATTGTGTTTTGGCTTTCTTTGTGCATGGGGCCCACCCTCCTCTGCAGTGTCATCGGGTTGATTATCAGTGCTGGGCTTGCTATAATCATCTCTTTTATAATTTGTTCCCGAAATTCTAAAATACTTTAGTTTTTTTCCTGCGCTAAATTTTTGGTTAATAACCCAAGCATTTACCAACATTGTGCCACAGACAATGTCAATATTAGCTTGCGGTACCATTTTAGGGTTTTTCTAAGGCTGGTATATTACGAAGCTATCTGATCAGAAATATCTACCCCCTTTTTCGCATTATTATAATCCAAAACAGAGTGTGGTTTCGCAATGACAGTGTTTGGCCTCCAGCGATGTGGCCTTTGGCACTAGAGCTGCTGTATGATTATTGTAGGTCGAAAGCATTATTATGAACTGTACGTTTGTCGGTCCTTTTTATATATTTGACACCCGTTCTATTCTTCAGAGCCAACACTTGACCCTTTCTCTTCTTGGACTTTACCACTTGCTTTGGTAGATGCTTGTGGCATGTCGTGTTATGGCGCGAAAAATGCACAAAATTCCTCGGGCGTTGTTGTTGAAACAATTTACTTTGTATTACGATTACTAGCTCATTAGAAAGAGAGAGAAAGCTTCATTCCTCTCTAATCTTGTCCGTGTCCATCAGTGGCGCACCCCGCCCGGCAAGACTTTTGGTTCATGGGGCGGTGATGTACCACCGGTGGCCATATGAAGATTTGCGCCGTAGGATACCAAGTACCTACTTATGAGGTGCCGGTCTGAACGTGTTAATAGGATTTATTAACAATATGATGACTCATAAAGAAAGGATTTATTAATTAACTGGAACTAAAACTAAGTAGTCGAACCTTTCATTCCATGTGCACGCGCTTTTACTATGCTTTCAAGAACTTTTAATGCTGAATTCAGGGCCGTAGCCAGGATTTTAGTTCGGGGAAAAATTTGGAAATCAAGTGCTAGCTCGAAAATTGTAGCACTCCTCAGAATACAGAAATATAATCAGAATCAAGAGAATGCAAGCGCAAAGATAGTGATCTCGATATATTATTAATTAATACTACATTTTGATACAAGTGGAGTAAGTTTGTTATTGCATCCGAGGCTTAATCAACTCCCGAGCCGTAAGCGAAAGTGTTTTTGAGCCGAGAACTGCAATAACAAATGCCCACATGTATCAAACGACGTTTTTCAATACACTTTTGAAGAAATAAATTAGAACGAAAAATATTTAATAATTTTTAATAATTACTATGAAACTATGATTTTATTTTGCTTTTTTTCCGCGCTTTGCTTTCACCAGCTTGAAGGAGAAGCAAAGGTATGAAGCCGCTAAACAGCCCAATTTTTTTTTTTTTTGAATTAAGAACACAAATAAATGTTAATTTGTTAGAAAAGTAACTATTAGTTTAGAATAATCATGTTTATGAGTGAATTTCTCAGGCGAAAAATTTACGCGTCTAGGCTGAAATCACAGTGCTGCTTTACAGATAATGCAACGATTTTTTTTCTCAGAATTAAAGTGACATGAATCTAAATGAAGCCACTTAAATTATATTTATAAGACTATTACTTTTTATGAAAAAAATCGGTAAATGATGAATTATCAATTTCTGTGTCTTGTCCACAATCACTTTCATACACAACATTTACCTCTCAGGAAGATAATCTCCAACATATATAGGAAAAAGTATTTTAATTGCGTTAAGTAATGATTGACCTACAAGATGTTAATTAGTTTTGAATGTTTAGACTCATAGTTAATGAGTACATGTCAACGGTAGGTTTGTCCAAGCGAAATTACTAATTTCCATGGTCATTTTGTTTCACCGTCCTGAGCTTCCACCAATGAGTTTAAACGAACAATAAATCTCTGCTCGGCAAGAGACAGTCGTGCTCTTACGTGCAGTAAGAATGGTAGTGCAACATATCGCCAGGTCTTTCCGTCAAAAATATAAGTACGTGATTTCAGTTTACTCGGAACGAAATTTTGCAATTTCGGTGATTAGGTTTTAAAAGGATTTTTGCAAGAAATAAAGGTATCACTTTTATGCATGCTAAGTAGCCTTTGGTACACATTTAATATTATAGAAAATAATAGTCATAGCCTTGATAGTTTCTTGTAAAAAAAATAAAATAGCCAAGTTTCCAATTTCTATGGGGCAATTTCTGTGGTTTCCGTGGCATTTCGTGGCCCACGGAAATTACACGACTCCACAGAAATTTTACCAATCAATTATTGCATTAATGTTAATGAAGATTTTTGAAAAGAAAAGAGCTTGTTATGCCGAAATTACTTTGACAGAACTAGGTCCTTAGCCCCGGACATTAAAATAAAATTGTATTACTATTTCTTGAAAAAGTCATTCAATTGGATCAACTGAACTTTGAGGGTTGCATCCTCCAGAAGCTCCTCCTGGAAGCCTCGATCTGCACGATCGAGGCTTCCAGGAGGAGCTTCGAGGAGGCCTAGGTGACATCACCGGCCAGACCTGCCGACGTTGACAATGAGGCAGGGTAGTTCCAGGAGGCCATGTCCGACATCTGCGACGTGCCCAGATGTCGAGTCCCCAGCATCTCCTCGTGGGCCAGGGATCTGGCTCGCGCCTGAGCTCGTGGAGGACATGGTGAGTACTATGTTCCCTTTGCGAGGGGAACATCCCCGCCGTCTATGGCTCCGCCGCCTGCGATGCTGGAAGCGGACCAACAGGACGACGACAAAAACGCTCCGGAAGTGACTGGGGTAGATCTGAGAGTGGCGGTACGTAGGCTCAGTGTCTAAAATACCGCCCCGGGACCCGACGGCTTGCCTGGCAAAGCCTGGGTCCTGGCCTCGGAGGCTCTCGGGCACCGACTAGAGGGGCTCCTAAGCGCATGCTTGGAGAGAGGCCAGTTCCCGCTTCGTTGGAAGACTGGTCCTCATTCGGAAGCCGGGGCGCCCTGCGGAATATCCGTCCGCATACCGGCCCGTGGTGCTGTTCGGCGAGGTGGGAAAGCCCTTTGAAAGAGTAATTGCAAACCGCCTCGCCGAGCACCTTGCGGGGTCGGGGCCGGATCTTGCGGAACACCAGTTTGGTTTCCGCAAGGGGCGCTCTACGGTGGACGCCATCATGAACGTGAGAGCCCTCACGACGGGATATGCGGTTTCCCGGGGTGGGGTTGTCTTGGTGGTGTCTCTCGACATCGCCAATGCCTTCAACACCATGCCCTGGAGCTGCATTAGGGAGGCACTCCGGTATCAACGGGTGCCGACCTACCTTCATCGTGTGGTCGAGTCGACTTTAAAGTACCTAGGACTCGTCTTCGACAGCCAGTGGAACTTCGTGGAGCACTTCCAATGTTTGGCTCCCAAACTGGAACGGACCGGCGCTGCCTTCAGGTGGCTCCTGCCCAACCTGGGGGGGGGCAAACGCCCCCTGCCGGAGGCTCTACGCAGGAGTCATGCGGTCCATGCACATGCAGTCGTGGCCGGGGGTCACGTGGTGGACCTGTGGACGGTGGGCTATGGGCTAGCTCGCCGTCTGTCCGTCTCATGACGATAGACCGTGTCGATGGCGCGTTCGTGTTCCACGCGCGCCTCAAAGAGAGTCAGCAATAGGAAGGGGTCCGCAAGGACCGATGCCTGCCGGGGTTGCGGGACTGTTCGAAAGAGATACCGTGGCCCCGGAACACAAAGGGCGATGAAGGAATATGAATAAGTTTTAGTCAGTAAAAGTCTAAAATTCCCTCCTGCTTCGCCCAGAGCGGGAGAAGTCATTTGATGATTTCCCATTCTCTTCATAGAAGTAAAAAACATAATCAGTTCCTTGATTGCTAATTTTATAAGACTGATTTATCCAATTAATAGTACACCACGTTGTTTTTTTAGAAATGCTTATTAAAATTATCAATTCGTTTATTTGTGATACATGGGTTACATGCAGGTGTTCATTACATAATTACAACGATAATATATACATATATTAACGACGATATTCGTATTATATGAGTTTTTACATTAAACCTTATCTTTCTTTACATATTATTAAAAAACAATGTATTTATATAATAATTCACAATTTCTGTGCAAACGCAGAATTTCTGTGTCACCAATACAATTTCGGTGGCAATAATAAAATTTCTGTGGCTCGCCAATTTCGGTGGCCCAAATAACTCTCTAAGTAATTTAATTATAATATCCCCTTTCAGAAAATGTATATATAATGTGGATATGTTGCGCTTTGTTATTAAAGTTTTTCAAAAAACCTGAAAATGAAAATGTCCATGGAAATTAGGTAAAAAATCGAGTTGTTGAAATTGACTCTTATCTATGATATTCTATTTATAAACACAATTTGAATATTAAAAAAATATTTATGCCCAGACGATTAGTGCTTTGCCGAAATAAAAAAAAAAACATTCACCTCAGACTATAGGCATTGAACCAATTTGGACTAAGTATAGGTATATAGTTATCCGTGGCAATTTTCATTCCCGCATACGTGCGGGAAAATGGAAAAAAACGCACACGTGTGAAATACATTGCTTGTTCTAATCGTAGTGCGTTATGGACCAGCTTTCGAGGAAGTGTATTGAAAAATATTTTTGTCATGAATTATTAGGAAACTAAATGATTCTCCTCGAATGAAATAACAAACTTTCTCCGCTTGTATCAAAATTTAGAACACAAATAAATGTTTTGTTTATAAAAGCAAATATTAGTTTTAAATAATCATGTTTATCTATGATATTCTATATAAAAACACAATTTGAATGTTTAAAAAATATTTACACCGTAAAGACGCAATAGCTTTGCCGAAATAAAAAAAAACATTCACCTCCGACTATAGGCATTGAACCGATTTGAACTTCGTATAGAGTTATCTGTGGAAATTTTTATTTCCGCACACGTGCGGATACATGAAATACATTGCATGTTGAACCAAATCGTAGTACGATAAGAATCAATTTTCGAGGAAATGTATTGAAAAGAAAATTTTATCATTTCGCTTCGGATAGGTTGGTTTCTCTGTTGGCCGAGATTTCAGGAGAACTACGGCTCTGGCTGAATTAACAAATCGATCTAATCCAATAACTTTGTTTATATTTTACATCATCTAACAATACGCTACGCTCATCCAACTAATGCGTAAAAAGGAAGACTTCTAAGAAAGCGATAAGATAATGATACTACGTAACGTTTCGGATCACGCTATACGGTTATCAACATCATTGATGATTCACATATTGTCAAACGTAGAACTTCGTGGCGGCTCTTGTTTATTTGGGAGGTCCCGGCGGCACCTATGACCTGATGGAGAAACACGGGCTGTGGAACTTTTTTGAGGAAAATATCATGCTTCTATTCCATAACCCGTTCGAGGGTCGAACATTCGGGAACAGTTAATATTGTCTTGTTAGTTGACGTTTTCACTTGTCTTACGTAACTTGTATTGATCTGTCCAAGGTAAACGACACGGAAAAAACTTATTAAAAATATGTGTGTGTGGTGGGACAAAACTTGTCATAAATATGTGTTTTCCCTTTACTGACGTAGTTAACTGTTAGAGCCTTCCTAAATACTTAAACAATCAGAAGTAAAGGAATACAGTGTGTATAGGTAGAAGATAAGTCACACAATTCCTCAAGAATAGCGCCGGGCTCAGAATCAACCCTTGCGAAACCCCACTACGCGGTTGCGCTCGCGTTATAGTCTGAAATTATCCTACGTAACATAATGTTTTAAATACCTGCCTATGACACTCGGGAATAATGTAGCTTCCCATCCAGTCTTGTTTTTATAAAGGTGCTGAAAGCGTACATTGTATTACCGCATCCAGTAAGTACAACCACTCACGTTTGGATCCGTGTTTGCTTGGTTGGTGATTAGCTACTAGGCTATTAAAATACATTTGTTTTTGTTATTGTGATCGCTTACCCTCATATTTTTGTTATTTTTTACTATGAACGTAGATTTTTGTACGCTCATTAACATTATGTTATTCAAAGGCTTGGACGATTCTTGTATGAAACGTGGCCGGATTAACTTCCACCATTTTGTTTTTTTTTCTAAGTATCAGCCACGCATATGACCTGCATTATTTGATAGCTGGTATCAATACAAACAAGTTTTGCATGAGGCAAAATGTTCTAAAGTGTCGTGTTTCCGAGATATGAGCTATCAAAGTTTTACTCCATTCACTGGTGGCATCTTCAGCACAACTTTGATTTGATCAGACACGCAAAAAACGTGCATCAATCGATAGCTGGCATCAATACAAACAAGTTTTTTCCAGGACAAAATGTTCTAAAGTGTCATCATAATTAATATGTTTGACCTAAATACATTCCAAATATATATTCTAACCATCTTCGGGCATGGCGAATAATTTCAGGGGAGATAATTAATCGACAATCGACACAAAACATACGGTGCACAACAGTAACTCACAACTGTGTGCGTAGACTCAGTAGCACTCTTTTCCCCTCACTCTCATAGACCGATGAGACGGCCATCCGTCACGACACCTAAGAGGTCAGGCGCATGACCAATGGCTTCACGTGTTCTCCGAGGTTCTCTGGAGGTTGGCGGCGTGATATGTGCCGGATATCACGCCGCCAACCTCCAATCTCCGGGCTGCTACTGAGAAATTCCTACCATGATGGAAAGTCCCATAAACACTTTTCCCGAAATGGGGATCGATTCTAGGACGCTCAGTCACACTAGCGTCCACAAGAACAATACAACGCCATCCAGCACGCACTTGCAGCGAATAACTGCAAGTTGAGCCGAGCATTGAAATAACAAATGTCCGCGTGTATCAAACGACGTTTTTCAATACACTTTTGAATAAATAAAATAATTTTAAAAAACTATCTTGAAAAAAAAAAAAAAGCGACTTCAAAAAACACAAAAAAGTGAAAAATAACTTTAGCTTCAGAAGTCGGTGACCTTTGTTTGATTCATTTAGGTTTTTTTTTGTCACTGACTTCTGAAGCTAAAGTTATTTTTCACATTTTTGTGTTTTTTGAAGTCGGTTTTATTTTTTTTCCTCAGAGCATACAGGCGTGATGTTACATCATGATGTTATATAAATAATAAACATCCAAGTGATTGCAGCAATCACGACCGATTTACCATCTAGTTTTAAGGAGTTCCATTGTATATCTCCGAAGATCAGCATCAGATCTTCACCAAATTTAAATGGGACCACCTCAGGAGTATACTCTTTCAAACAAACAAAAAAATTTTGAGAATGGCTCCACAAATAGAGGAGAAATCGGTGAACAAGAACATACATGAAATTATACCACACGACTGAAGTAAAAATGTTCATAAAATGAAAACTACTAGGCCAAACTATGTAAATTAAAATTTATGGGACCAAATGGCAACTATTCCGCATCAAACTAAATAAGAATCACGTAAATCGGATCATAAATGCTGACATTTAGCACACGTAATCGGTGTACAAGTATGTAATACATTAAAAAAAAAAAAAAAACAATCGCCGCGTCTGTCTGTCCCTATGTATGCTTAGATCTTTAAAAGTGCGCAACGGATTTTGATGCGGCTTTTTAAATAGAGTGATTCAAGAGAAAGGTTTTAGTATATATTTGTCAAGCGGGCGAAGCCGCGAGCATCAGCTAGTTTGTTTATACAAGTAAACATTAGTTAAACAATAATTTTATCTATGATATTATATTTAAAAACACAATTTGAATATTCAAAAAATATTTACGCCGTAACTAGACGCACATTGCTTTGCCGAAATTAAAAAATAAAACATTCACCTCCGAATAGAGGCATTGAACCAATTTGGACTAAGTATAGGTATATAGTTATATGTTGAAATTTTTATTCCCGCAAACGTGTTGGAAAATGAAGAAAAAAACGCACGTGTGTGAAATTCATTGCATGTTGAACCTAATCATAGTGCGATAAGAACCAGTTTTATAGGAAGTGTATTGAAATAGTACATTTTGATACAAGTGGAGAAAGTTTGTTATTGCATTCGAGGCGGAATTATAACACCCGAGCCGTAGGCGAGGGTGTTTTTGAGCCTAGAATTGCAATAACAAATGTCCACGTGTATCAAACGACGTTTTTCAATACACTTTTGAAGAAAACAAAATAAAATAACGAAAAATATTTTTGTCACGAACTAAGAAACTATGATTTTAATTTTCTTTTTTTTTCGCGCTTTGCTTTCGCCAGGTTGAAGGAGAGGCAAAGGTATGAAGCCGTTAAACAGCATAATTTAAAAAATAGATTTATTTTATATTTTTGAATTCAGAATACAAATAAATGTTAATTTGTGTATAAAAGTAACTATTCGTTTTTAATAACCATGTTTATATAAGTTAATCTATTTCTAAACACTATTTGAAAATTCAAAAAATATTTATGCCGTATATTACCGTGGCTTTGCCGAAATAAAAAAAAAACATTCGCCTCAGACTAGGCATTGAACCAATTCGGACTAAGTATAGGTATCTGTGGCAATTTTCATTCCCGCACACGTGTGGGAAAATGAAAAAAAAACGCACGCGTGTGAAATACATTGCATGTTGTACCTAATCGTAGTGCGTTATGGAGCAGTTTTCGAGGAAGTGTATTGAACAATAAATAACTCGAAAGGAAAATCGAAAACATAATATTTAGTTATTCAACGTTGAAACACGTATGAAGGAATATTGACCTAAGTTTTAGAGGGTTAACAGACTCAATGAGTGATAAGAATTTCTGATATCCAGAATTCTGAGAATTCCTTGAAAACATATAAGTAGCGTTAAATTGATACATAAAGCAATCCAAATGAAATAAAGAAACGACAGCAATTTCCCCGAATAGTTTCGTTCCCTTTGATTGTACCTAAGTAGGTAGGTATAAACCTATTTACAGAGAAACTATTGATACCTGAGAAATGTATAGGACTTAAGGTATTAATTCTGAATAGGTTTCGTTAGGTGAACCTAAGTAGGTACCAATATTTACTGTGAAATTATTGTATTATTACCCATCGACCTCAACTAAATTGTGACTAAATTGTGAGTACCTAGGCTCCAGATGAGTTATTTGGTGAAAAAAAATCGGACCAGTAGGTAATTACAGATAAATCGGTGAACATATGGATATGAAAAAAAGATACTGGTGGAATATACAAGAAAGTGATAAAAAAGCCATCCGGTATAACCTCCTCCTCCCTAACCGGCTTTTAGCTTTTTGTAATTACTATTATATTAAGTACTATTATTTTTGTAAGTACAAATTACGAAATAACCCTTGAGACTGATTTTTTTCATGGAATTCCTCACACCTTCTGCTGCCTATCCAAGTTCGGACGGATAACCTTCGTCAAACATAGGATAACCAAGCTTCCATTCCTATTGGTAGATAAAACTAATGCGAACTCAATGATTCTGGATCGTAGGTTAAATAAGTTAAATCAGTGTCAAGTTACATGATAACAATGAGGACGTTCCGTGAGCCGGAACTCCGCAAACCAGTGACGTCATCGGAGTATCAAATCAGCAGAAAAATAATTGACCTACACATTAACCAATAGAATCTTGTAACCCACATGACGTCAATTTGGTGTAATTCTATTGGTCAATATTTAGGGACTTGACAATCTTGACATGACGTGAATTCAGTGGAACATTTCGTCATATATGTTTTCGTAGGTAGCAAATGTTCTCCATTCCTTTTCCATCGTACAATTGCAGCCTTTATTCTCAATATTCATCCTACTTATTCACTACACTTACATAGTTAAATCGACCTGCATAATCAGCTAACAACGTTCATTGCTGAGAATCGTTGTGTGTGTCACGTTGACGTTGGTCTAGTGGTCGAAAATAATGACGATTCCCTGGTCTTTAATCCTTCAAAATCTGCAAACTGCAAAAAACTTTAAAAAAAAATGAATTTCCCGGGCTACCTTAGCACATATTATTGTGTATGACGTGCAAGTAGGCACACTTCGGGCGCCATTAGGGTCGCGGATAAAACCTGGTTGAGACTCATACTGACCAAGAAAGAATGCCACAAAAGGGTGGAGGGTGTAACAAGGCTGCTATTGATCATGATGATAATGATAGACACACCTCTGTCTAAACTTCCGGGAATTACAGGCGAGATATTATGTTCATGTTACAAATTAGAAATAATTACTGACCTACCGTACCATTTAAATGACGTTTGTTGATTATATACCTAAGTAGAAGTACTTTAGAGATAAGGTACGAGACTAGGTGCCATGTAGTAGATCCGGTCAGATATGCAGTCGTTCCATGTAAAATACTAGTAGGTACCTATTCAGCTGCGTTCGGTTAAAATGGAAGCCAACCTCAATACTGAACATGCTAAGGCTGATGACCTGAGAAATAAGTTACGTACCTACGTCAGGCTTTGATCGTCACCGACCGTGGAAAATCTCTCACCCCGTGATAGTCTATTTTCGAAGAATAGCTTATGCACCCACGTGCCAGTTATGTAATCGAGTGCAATGGAGTGCACAGCCTACTGCTGGTGCTGGGACAAGTAGCACATGGCTAAACCTATAAAAAGATTTAAAACTTGGAGACAAGTTGAAAGAACAAAAAAGATACAGAGTAATACCGCTAATACCCATGTACCTAGTAATAACGGAAAGCGAACGTGAATAATTTGATATCAACAATTTTTAGGTAGGTACTTAGGTACCTTGACTGGTTTGGGAATTCAACAAATGCAGTTGGTTATCATGTCATCCTTTACTATTAAATGAGCAATCTTTGAAGAATTTATAATTATTTTGTAATCACGTTTTCGAAAACGGCTCTATGATGAAAGTTTGCAATAGGAATTGGGATTTACGGCGAAAAATCGATCTAGCTAGGTCTCATATCTGGGAAAATCATTTTCTCCAATTTCACCCGAGCAGAGCTGAAGTAGGTACCTGGTACGTACCAATAACTAAGGTAAGTATGGTTTAATTTTACGTGAACAATAGTACATTATGATATAAGTGCGGTAAGTTGAAAATTACAGCAGAGGCTGTAATTATCAAAGCGCACGTATGTCATACGACGTTTTATAACATATTTGCGAGGAAATAAATAAAACTCGGACTTTTTTAAACGAATAATTCTTTTACTTGTTCACAAATTAGCGATGCCTGCGCATGAGCGCATTTTTTTTAAAGCAAAGACACAAACAGCCAGTATTACTAATAAAGTAAATAAATATTTTTGTGTTTTTGTTACAGATAAATGGTTGTAATTTATTGTCAAAATTAATTAAATTAAAGAATTAAATGTTTATTTATTATATTTCATCTCCCACAGTTAATTTTATTCATAAAATCAATGATATTTAATTAAACAGATATGTTATGAGCGCGCAATCGTGAAGACTCGAAAACGTGTCAATTGGCCTGTTTTTCCTTTATTCTGCGTCACTGCGTGTATGTGAGCTGGCTCTCCCCCGCGGCACACTTTTTTCGGTGGTTTTGTAGGTGTATAACATATCTGTTTGTTAGAATATCATTGCATAAAATATTGACCACTTTTCTGACATAAAAACTCTTTGCTAAGATTTAAAAACTTTTTTGCCAAAAATAAAACCGACTTAAAAAAAAAAAACAACAAAAAAAAAACACAAAAAGAAAAGGACAAAAAAATACACTAAAAGAAAAACAAAAAAAAAACACCAAATCAATCAAAGGTCAAGCTTCAGAAGTCGGTGACCTTGTTCAATTGATTTAGTGTTTTTGTCACCGATTTTTGGCAAAAAAGTTTTATTTTATTTTTCCATTTTTAGTTGTAATATCCTATACTTACAAATATTTGCTATGCATTCATTGTACATGATTAACAAATGTCATGGTAATAGGCTTATCCCCAATAAATGGAACATAACATGCCATAACTGTCGAAATCTGGGTGTACTGTACACATCTATGTACCCCTCAGAGCAAACAGGTGTAATGTTACGTCATGATGTTGTTTAAACAATGAACATCCAACCGATTGGAGCTATCACAACAGATTTGCCGTCTATTTTTGAAGAGTTCCATTGTATATCTCCGAAGATCAGCATCAGATCTTCACCAAATTAAAATGAGACCACCTCAGGAGTATACTCTTTCAAGTAAAAAAAGAATTTTGAAAATCGGTCCACAAATGGGAGAGAAATCAGGTAAATTGTACACTTCTGCGTACCCCCTCAGAGCATACAGGCGTGGTGTTCCGTCATGATATTGTATAAACAATGAACATCCAACCGATTGGAGCTATCACAACAGATTTGCCGTCTATTTTTGAAGAGTTCCATTGTATATCTCCGAAGATCAGCATCAGATCTTCACCAAATTAAAATGGGACCACCTCAGGAGTGTACTCTATCAAATGAAAAAAGAATTTTGAAAATCGGTCCACAAATGGGAGAGAAATCAGGTAACATACATAAAAAAAAAAATACATACACACGAACATATAACCTCCGCCTTTTTTGAAGTCGGTTAAAAAAAGTACCGTTCGTTTTAGACGGAGCATTTACATTACTGCACAAGTACGTAAAGAGATACATTACGATATTGAAATGGGTGAAATAAGAGACCCTTTACGAGCAAATGTGTTATCACATTTAAAACGAAATAATTTCTGCATCTGTAATGTATAAATTATATCGTTCTTGTCCGATTATCTGTTATCTAACGACGCATTTCTCTCCTGCTCGGTGTTTACTAATAATATTAAACTAGACGCAATCAAAGAGGACATTTAATTAATACGCACGTAGACGTATTGATGAAGAGCGCAAATAACTGCGCACGTGCGCGTGAGCACGGTGCCGCCGCGTCTCGCCGTTACTGGCTTCAGCTATAGGTTAAAAGTTTAAATTGTACACAGGTTACGAGTTCTCTTTTATGTTTGCTATACATTTCTGAGTCAATGAGAAATAATCGAATCTTGCGTGCTGTGTAAACACCGATGGACATGCACGCACTGCTCTCAACGCTTGGCGTTCACTGTGTCACCGCCGAATGTTAGTAGGGCCTGGATGACTGCCAGAACCCGAGCCAATCTCCGCCGCAGTCACTCAAACTCGCACCCAAACAAATCTGAGTTTTACGACTCCACAAAAAAGCAAACATTACGAGGTGTGACCGAACAACAATAATACTGTAAAGCTGCTAGTGATTAATAGCCGTCTGCTTGTCTGATCGCCAGCCAGGGCCATCTACAAATTGTGAGTCACCGCGATGAGCTGCCTGTGAAAGTTACACTGCCCACTAATTATATATCTTGCAAGTTTTGTGGTTTAATTTTTCAAAGCTAAACATCTAATGGATTCAACTGGCATGTCAAACTTTGTTGACATACCCAGAATAGTACTTACATTTTGATATAAGTGGGGAAACTTTGTTATTGGATTCGAGGCGGAATTTATAACCGAGCCGTAGGCGACGTTGTTATGGCACAGAGAGCTGGAAAAACAAATGCCCAGGGCAGGCAGTCTCGACATAGATATCGACAAATTCGCTAACTTTCGATCGCTGATTACTAACGAATAAATTCGGTTGCAATGACGATGATTGCTAGAAACGCATCTTGGATGTAGAGACTTGCTTTACACATAAGCATCGTTATTGCAACCGTATTCTTTCGTGAGTAATTAGCAATCAAAAGTTAGCGATTTTGTCGTTATCTCTGTCGAGACTGCAGGCCCAGGGCCGGCAGTCTCGACAGAGATAACGACAAAATCGCTAACTTTTGATTGTTAATTACTAACGAATAAAATCGGTTGCAATAATGATGCTTGCCAGTAACGCAAGTCTTTAGATCCAAGATGCGATTTTCATAAGCATCATTATTGCAACTGATTTTATTCGTTAGTAATCAGCGATTGAAAGTTAGCGATTTTGTCGTTATCTCTGTCGAGACTGCCGGCCCAGGCCCACGAATATCAAAAGATGTTTTTCAATACGCTTTCGAAGAAATAAAATAAATAGAATGAGAAGTATTTTTGTCATGAATTTTTAGGAAACTATCATTTTAACTTTTTTTTCCGCGCTTTGCTTTCGCCAGGTTCAAGGAGAAGCAAAGGTATGAAGCCGCTAAACAGCCTAATATAAAACAATATAAAATTTATGTATTTTTGAATAAATGTTAAATTGTTTATACAAGTAAAAAATATTAGTTCTAAATAATCATGTTTATCTGTGATATTCTATTTATAAATAGGTACAATTTAAATATTCAAAAAATATTTACGCCGTAAGGACGCATATTTCTTTACCAATATTAAAAAACCGGCCAAGTGCGAGTCCGACTCGCACACGAAGGGTTCCGTACCATTGACTATATTTAGTATTTGTTGTTATAGCGGCAACAGAAATACATCATCTGTGAAAATTTCAACTGTCTAGCTGTCACGGTTGATGAGATACAGCCTGGTGACAGACAGACGGACAGACGGACAGACGGACAGACAGCGAAGTCTTAGTAATAGGGTTCCGTTTTTACCCTTTGGGTACGGAACCCTAAAAAAGCATTCACCTTCGTCAATAGGCATTGAACCGATTTAAACTTCGAATAAGTATAGGTAGTTATCTGTGGAAATTTTTATTCAAGCACACGTGCGAATAAATAAAAAATCGCACTTGTGTGAAATACATATGTAATCTAATACCTAATCTTAGTGCAATAAGAACCCGTTTTCGTGGAAGTGTATTCAAATATCTTTTTCAATACACTTCCGCTAAAACTGGTCCATAACGCACTACGATTAGGTTCAACAAGCAAGGTTTTTCACATACACGACGTGCGTTTTTTTCATTTTCCAACACGTATGCGGGAATAAAAATTGCCACAGATAACTATTATCTATGAACCTAACCTACCATTACTATTACCTTAGTCTAAAGGGGTTCAATGCCTATAGTCGGAGGTGAACGTTTTTTTTTTTTTTAATTTCGGCAAAGCAATAATACGTCTTTAAGGCGTACATATTTTTTGAATTTTCAAATTGTGTTTATAAATAGAATATCATAGATAAACATGATTATTCAAGACTAATGTTTACTTTTTTATTCAAATTAACATTTGTTTGTGTTCTAAATTAAAAAATATTTAAAAAAAATATATATATATTAGGCTGTTAAGCGCGGAAAAAAAGAAAATTAAAATCATAGTTGATTGTTTTCATTTCATATTTCATAGATTCATGACAAAAATATTTTTCGCTCTTTTATTTTATTTCTTCAAAAGTGTATTGAAAAACGTCGTTTGATACACGTGGACATGTGTTATTGCAGTTCTCGGCTCAATTTCGCCTCGAATGCAATAACAAAATGTCTCTACTTGTATCAAAATGTACTGTAATTTCTTTCGTTTTTATGGTGCCGACGGGGTGCCGATGCCGGCCGCAAAAGGAAAAAACGAGTAACTAACAGGGTCACTATTTTGTCGTTCGTATGTCCATCTTTCAACACTCTCGTTTCACCGGATAGAGATATGATGCATGGATACCTACCTCTAACGTATCAAATTAAAATTAATATCGAATACCAACTCCTGTGGTCCCGTGGACGGGTGAACATTTAAGCTTCTAAGTCACCGCAATCAAGATACAAATGTGACATGTTTTGATTTTTGATGATTCACAGTACAGGTAAAGGGAAACATCCCGAAAATATAAGTAGTTTTATATCAGATCGAAATATAAGTAGTTTTATATCAGATCTAGATAAAAGTAGCTTTATATCAGATCTAAATATCAATTCTTGCGATTACAAATTTACAAATGCAATCTGACAACTGGGTCTCGAGGTGGCGTTGCACAAGTCCGAGGCCATATGCTTTCATGGGCCTACGAATGCGCCACCTCCAGTGGGATCTCCACTGACGGTAGGAGGGGTATCCATCGGCGTCGAGTCGACGTTGAAGTACCTGGGACTTGTCCTCGACAGCCGGTGGAACTTCGTGGAACATTTCTGACGTTTGGCCCCCAAACTGGAACGGACCGGGGCTGCTTTCAGGCGGCTCCTGCCCAACCTGGGGGGCAAAAGCCTCCTGCCGGAGGCTCTTCACGGGAGTCGTGCGCTCCATGGCCCTTTACGGGGCCCCGGCGTGGGCGCGTTCATTGAGGTGGCGAGCCACCCACTACCTGAACGCGCCCCAAAAGGTGGTAGCCGTAAGGCTGGCCCGGGGGTACAGCACGATCTCACGCGAGGCAGCGAGCCTCCTTGCCGGATTGCCGCCATGGGATCTGGAGGCGATAGTCCTCGCGCGCCTAGATGAATGGCGCGTGGAGGCGCTACGCCGGGGGGAAACTCCGCTGCCGCGGCAAATTGTCGCTCAGACGGACAGACGGACAGACGGACAGACAGCCAAGTCTTAGTAATAGGGTTCCGTTTTTACCCTTTGGGTACGGAACTCTAAAAAAGGTCACCGACTGTGAAGTCGCAAACCTGCAACGAGCATTTACTCGTACCGGTTCCCATTCAGCAGTTTCATAAATAAAGGGGGTGCTATTTTAAAGACTGTCTCGAGGACGCAAAACAACAGGTGAACGAGTAGATATTTCAAGACTTACATTTTATTTAACACAGACACTGCCGCAAACAGTTCCTGAGGTAGCAGCGCCGCATTCGCCCCGCAGACAGCATCAAATTAACACCCGGGACCGCGCTGCACCTCGGGCACTATTTCAGTTAAAAAAACATCTCAATGTGGTATGTGGTGAGACAGCCAAAAGTTGAAAGACAAAACAAAACCTTCTTTTGAGTTAATTACGACTTACTGTGCATTGCGAACTGGCAAAAAGTTCACAAGAAACATATTGAAATCTCTATTTATCACACTCTCTCCTCTTGTTAGTTGAAATCTTTTCAGACGTGTTGTGTGAATGTTTCACGCGAACGCACAGTTTACGGGATTTAGAATCCAGATATTGATTTATTTATTAACACTTCAAGCACAAAGTACAGAGGCGGACTTAATGCCATAGGCTTTTTCTATCAGTCAACCTTTAGGTGATGCAGAGACAAGCAGTGGTAGGTGTTACTTTTGAAAATGAGAGAATAATTTTATTTAATAATACGAAAAACTACAAGGATATATAAATACTGTTACGAGCTGGGTATGGGATAAATTAATTACTACCGATGAAACAACTGAATAACTTTAATAATCACAAAACACTTCAAACTCAATCACTAATACACTACTGATCACTATTCACTTAGATATCGCACTTACTAGATCACCTCGATTCGCTCCGTACTGTAGCCAAAATAATACTGCCCGCTCCCGTAAACACGTCGACTATTTATATGACGGCTGAACGTTTGAGAAACATCCATCACTTCCCAGAATCTTCTAGACAATTCATACTAGGTCATTGTCCTTCAAGAAACTTCCACAATTTTTGTACAAAGGAAAGAAATAGGTACTTTATGCCCTCGGCGTACGGTCGAAATTACAATGACAACTTCCTGATGTATTTTATAGGTAGTTTGCGAATTTGTACCTACATCATTCGATACATACCTACTACTGCCTACCTACTTAGTTGTAGGTACCTACTATTAGAAGCTACTTGTATTGTAGGTATGGGTACGACGTAACACTGCCCCCTCCTTAGACATGCTCGTCCCGAGCATCATTAGGCCCGTAGTATCGCGCCAATCGGTCTACATGGACAATCTTAGGCGCACCTCGTGGACCCTTCTGTATTCGGTAGGTGACATCGTTGATCCTAGTCACGACTCGGTATGGTCCATCCCAGTTTGCTTGTAATTTCGGAGACTTCCCTTTACTCCGTACTGGATTATGCAACCACACCAGTGAACTCTCGTCGAAACCCCTACTATTTACCTTCCGGTCATAACGGGTCTTCATCTTCTCAGACATCTGCTGGCCGGATTGTCTTATATGCTCATAAACATCATTCAACTTGTTACGCAAGTCATTTGCGTAAACTGTTACACTGCATGGGGCATCAGGGGGAGTTCCAGTGATTAAATCTGCAGGCAACCGTAATTCCCTTCCAAAGTTCGCGAAAGCGGGCGTCACAGTCGTACTTTCGTGGACTGCGCTGCGGTAAGACAGAAGAAACGGTTGTATGTGCTTGTCCCAATCCCTTTGTCTGCTTTCCACGACTTTTGCCAGATATCTTTCCAACGTTTGGTTGAATCGTTCCACCATTCCATCAGATTGTGGGTGGTAAGAGGTGGTTCTGGTATTGTGGGTACCCATTAATCGACAAGTCTCCTGAAACACTTGCGATTCGAAATTCCTTCCTTGATCGCTGTGTATTTCTAAGGGTACTCCAAAACGACAGAAGACTTCCTGAACTAATTTATCTGCGACAGTTGTAGCTTCTTGATTAGGAATGGCGAAGACTTCTGGCCACTTTGTGAAGTAATCCATGACCACCAAGAAGTATTTGTTTCCGCTCTCACTTTCTGGAAATGGTCCCGCAACGTCTAGTGCTATCCGTTCCCAAGGGGCTCCAACGTTGTACACTTTTAATGCTCCTCTGCTGCGTGTTTGGGGTCCTTTCACGGCCGCACAACAGGTACATTTGCGACACCAGTCCTCCACATCATCTCGACAGTGGATCCAGTAAAAGCGTTCTCGAATTTTTAGTAAAGTCCTTTTTACCCCCATATGTCCTCCCGAACATCCATCATGGTAGAGCCGTAAAACATCCGGTACCTTAGCTTTAGGAACAACCATTTGTAGATGACAGCTGTCCCCTCGAGCGTTTTCCCATTTACGGCACAAGACTCCATCCTGGATGACCAAGCTGTTCCATTGCGCCCAATAACTCTTCGTGATGGAACTCATCGCAGCCACATCACTCCACTTGGGTTTAGGAGCACCAGCTTTGATCCACTCGAAGATCGGTTTGATGTCCGAGTCATTTTGCTGAGCCTGCTGTAGGGTTTCTTTCCATTCATCGCTGAGATCCGTTCTTAGAATCCTCACAGGCACCACTTCCTTAGACTCCTGTCTGGAACTGTGCTTCCGATCTTCAGTAAACGGTCTTCTTGACAATTCATCTGTTTTGCTGTGGTTTCTCCACTGTTGCTGGGCAGTCATTCCAGCCGCTTTTCTCTGCAGAGATTGGTCTTCTCTAAGGGTGCTGCGCTTAGGACAGCTTGACCGAAGGTGACCCCTTTCTCCACAATTGTAACACTTAGGGCTGTATCCTCGCGAACGCTGGCGTACAGGTGATGTCACAACTTGCTTTGGGTAGCTTGACGGAAGATGATCCCTTTCTTTACCAGTATAGCACCTAGGGGTGTACCCTTGCGCACGGTCACGTACAGGTGATGCCACAACCTCCCTGACGTAGTGTGTTCCATGGTCTTGCCTCGCTGTCTCTACTTCCAAGGCATGGGCCAACGCCCCTTTCAGTGTCTCATGATGCCCAAGTCTCACGGCGGCTCTAACTTCCACGTCGCGTATCCCGTCGACAAACGCCTGTACCATATTTCCAGTGATGAGTGCAGGGGCAGACTGGTATGCTTTCCGAACCAGCTTTTCAACTTCCAGGGCCCACTGCTGTAGGTTCTCGGCACTACACTGGACACGACCCTTCAACTTAGCACGAAATACGTGCTCCAGGTGCGCGTCGCCGTATCTGGACTCTAACGCCTCCAGCAGCTGTTCGTAGGTCACATCCTTGCCAAGCGCTTCAAGAATGTTGAGGGCCTGGTCTCGGAGGCCCAAAGTGAGCGCGGTCATGGCTTGAGATTTTGTCCATCCATTCGCCTTCATAACGGCCTCAAATTCCTCGTGGCTAAATAATAACAGCCGCTCGGGTCGATCGTTAGGTTAAGCCGTGCTTGCCTAGGTTGGTCTGTGGATGGGTGACCACCCATTACATACCGAGTTTCCTCCGTGCCTCGGAAAGCACGTTAAGCTGTTGGTCCTGGCTGTCATTTGTAGATCTTTGACAGTCGTTAGGTGGTCAGAGGCCCAAAAAGTCTGACAACCAGTCTTACCAAGGGGTATCGTATTACCCAGTAATAACTGGGTTGTGGAGGTCAGATAGGCAGTCGCTCCATGTAAAATACTGGTATTCAGCTGCATCCGGTAAAACTGGAAGCCGACCCCAACATAGTTGGGAAAAGGCTAGGCAGATGATGATGATGATGAACGGCCTCAAATTGAATTTTATACGCCGACCACGAAGATGTTCCATCGAATGGAGGCACCTTAAAGCCCTGCGCTGAAGGTGCAGGAACTACTGAAGCCACAGTCACATCTCCAGTCTTCAGTTCTTCCAAAGCCTTCTTCACCCCAGCGATCTGAACTTCGGCCTCTGAGATGCGATTCTCGTGCTGGTGAACCTGGTCCTTCATAATCTTGAGCTCTTTGCCGAAAGTTGCATGAAGATCCTTTATGAGGATCATCTGTTCTTCTTGACGGTGAGCCTGCTCCTCTTTATCTCGTTGCAACTGCTCTTGTAACTGGCGAGCCTGGTCCTCTTGACGGCGAGCCTGCTCCTCTTGACGGCGAGCCTGCTCCTCCTTATCTCGTTGCAACTGCTCCTGTAACTGGCGAGCCTGCTCCTCTTGACGGCGAGCCTGCTCCTCCTTATCTCGTTGCAACTGCTCCTGTAACTGGCGAGCCTGCTCCTCTTGACGGCGAGCCTGCTCCTCTTGACGGCGAGCCTGCTCCTCCTTATCACGCTGCAACTGCTCCTGTAACTGGCGAGCCTGCTCCTCTTGACGGCGAGCCTGCTCCTGCAGCAGCGCCATTAAAGCTGACAAGTCTGGCGCTACTGATGCTGGAGAAACTCCGGATGGACCAGCGACTGGCACTGATGTAGGCTGGACTCCACCCGGTGTCTGTGTCGGAGAGTCTCCAAACCGCCTTTGGTCCATGTCCTGCTGTCGCTGACTCCTGGTACGGATACCGTCCGTGTTGTCCTTTGGTAGAACTGGCATAATTTATCCCTCACTTCTGGCACCAAATTGTTACGAGCTGGGTATGGGATAAATTAATTACTACGGATGAAACAACTGAATAACTTTAATAATCACAAAACACTTCAAACTCAATCACTAATACACTACTGATCACTATTCACTTAGATATCGCACTTACTAGATCACCTCGATTCGCTCCGTACTGTAGCCAAAATAATACTGCCCGCTCCCGTAAACACGTCGACTATTTATATGACGGCCGAACGTTTGAGAAACATCCATCACTTCCCAGAATCTTCTAGACAATTCATACTAGGTCATTGTCCTTCAAGAAACTTCCACAACTTTTGTACAAAGGAAAGAAATAGGTACTTTATGCCCTCGGCGAACGGTCGAAATTACAATGACAACTTCCTGATTTTATAGGTAGTTTGCGAATTTGTACCTACATCATTCGATACATACCTACTACTGCCTACCTACTTAGTTGTAGGTACCTACTATTAGAAGCTACTTGGTATGGGTACGACGTAACAATACTATACCTAAATATCAAGCACTATAAATATATATATCAAATACAACCACATATATATATTAAAATAAATGTAAATAGACATTTACACGGTTATACTGTTATACTAATGAAAAAGACAAACAATGAGGAAAACATTACCGTTGTGACGAAGCTGCCAGCTTCTTCCGAATGTACCTACTCGCGAATTTTAATTTTAAAAGATAAACGATTGGTTGCCACCCTGATTTCCTGGGGGAGTGCATTCCACAGAGAAATAGACTGGACGAAGAATGATTGATGAATGTAGTCAGTGCGGTGAGAGGGACAGTGAAGAACACGGTTTTGCGAAGAACGCAGGCTCCTACTATGGTTGGCACAAATGTATTGAAAGTGGGGAGCAAGGTAACTAGGGGAAGTGGGAGAGACTAGAAAATAAAACAAGATGGTTAGCACCCTTTGCTCCCCTACGCTGACGTTTGGGCAACCACTTTAAGAAGCTGAAGCTAGCAAGCTTGAAGAAGAACCGGTGCTCGGAGACATGATCATTTTTACGCAAATTGATAACGAATCGAAAGTAGTTATTCAGAAGATGGTCAAGTTTGTCAAAGAGATTTGCATTCAGGTCAAAGTAGCACAAATCACCATAATCGATGATAGGAAAAATTAAGGAATGTACAAGCATTGTTTTTGTATTTGAGGGTAAAAAGTTTCTCAAACGGTACAGAGCCCGCAACGAACCAGTGACCTTCTGGCTGACACGAGCGACTTGAGTATGCCATTTCATAGGGTGTGATACATGATTTCGAAAAGTGAAACACCGAAGGTGACGTCCCCGTAAGTTTACGAATACGAAACACTTAACACCGAATGCACGCTACCTCGAAAAACTTAACGCCGTAGCCATGGGATCTCGAATAACTAAATCCCTAATTTCACCTATTCTAAACATTTAACAACGAATGCACACTACCAAGAAAAACTGAACACCGTAGCCACGCGATCTAGAATAACTACACCTCGAAAAGTTCTCAAACATGCTTGGAAATTTTAGCATTATTTTGACAACCTTCTTCGAGTTCGAATCGAATTTGCTGTATTGGGCAGATACATGCGATGGAGGCAGCGGCCGGCAAAAGTTATTTAAAAATACGATCTGGCAACCAAGGAGGTAACTTATCAAAGGTTTCATTTAAATTTCGAATTGGCTTGTAAATAGAAAGCGGTTTATTGAAAAAAAAAACAAATGAACTTTTCAACGTAAGAAAAATTATTGTTGTTTGTGTGCATCATTGAAATTGAAAAGTAATTTTATTAATGAGAATCAAGAAACCAAAAGAGCAAAGAAAAAAAATAGGGAAGAAAAAAAAACAAAAAAATTGGAAAAAAAAGGAAACAATGAACTTAATCACATTTTTAGACGGTCTTGCACACTTGTGCTATTTTAAAAGATAACTGAGCTCATATTGCCCATATCCCCATATATCCTCATATTTCCCATGCAACAAAATAATTATTTGGTTGATTGACACATGATATGACTTAATATAAGTTTTTTTTTCTCAATTATTAATGTTTGTTTTGGTTGATTGTTAGTTTGATTTGGTTGATTGTTTAATGATTAAAGACTTTTTACGATGACTTTTCGAAATTTAGTTATTCTAGATCGCGTGGCTACGGTGTTCAGTTTTTCTTGGTAGTGTGCATTCGTAGTTAAATTTTTAGAATAGGTGAAATTAGGGATTTAGTTATTCGAGATCCCATGGCTACGGCGGCGTTAAGTTTTTCGAGGTAGCGTGCATTCGGTGTTAAGTGTTTCGTATTCGTAAACTTACGGTGACGTCACCTTCGGTGTTTCACTTTTCGAAATCATGTATCACACCCCATTGCTGTCAATTTGCTAGCCAATATCCTTTACATCGGTGTTAAAAGGAACAATCGTACCGTCGAAAATAACTGGTGGCACAAGGTTGTACCATCTAACTTGCTCAAACTGAGAGAAATCCCAACGATTATTGCCTGAAATTTATTTCGATTAACTGACACACTGAATTTATCTGACCAGGCCCCTTTTATTCACAACGCTTCGATTCGATTTTCGATTCGGTAAGTCGTATGTCTATCTTTTTTTTAAAATTACGAAATCGAGCGAGATAGACATACGACTTTCCGAATCGAAAATCAAATCAAACGGTTGTGAATAGCGGTTGCGGGACTGTTCGAAACAGATACCGTGGCCCTGGAACACAAAGGGCGATGAAGGAACATGGATGGGTTTTAGTCAGTAAAAGTCTGACACTCCCTCCTACTCCGCCCAGAGCGGGAGGAGTCATTTGATGATTTCCCATCCGAAAAAAAGAAAACAGGGTTGTGAATAGCTATGCAGGTTTTTATTGCCATCAGGTCATTTAGATTGCTAGTCAGATTTCGTATTTCGTCAACCCTCCCCTGACTGTACAACTGCATGCCATCGGCATACAGATGATACGCACACAGAAGTTAGGAGATTAAATGCAGAGGAGAAAGAATACCGCCTTGAGGAACACCAGTTTCCAAATCACACTAACATGGTGAGGAATCTCCAACTGATTTCAACATGTACTGACTGCTGGCGTTCTTGAAGGTAAGACAACCATTCCAGTACACCGGAAGAGACCATAACATAGGATAAAATGGCTAAAAGGATATCGTGACTAACGGTATTGAAGGCATTCGAGAATTCGACTAGTACCAGTACCGTTACCCCAGTCATTTTAAGAAGTGCGGAAACAGTGCTGTGCCCGGGCCAAACTCAAACTCAAACTCAAAACTCAAAGCATTTATTTCAATTAGACCATTACGGCACTTTTGAAAGTCAAAATTACAAAAAAGAAAATCAAAGCTACAGTCCCAGTCACAAGGCATAATAACTTGAGAAAGTACTGTAGTTGCCCATTCCCTAGCGTAGATCTCTATGGAGAAGAATGGGCAAGAAACTCCATGGACACTCTTTTAAAATCAAAATATTGTTACAAAATCTTGGTTACATCATTAATTTTGAGATTATACATATATGTGAGAACGATGTAGAAAGACGTGCACACTAAGAGCATCCAGAGTGAAAGATTAGATTAAAAATGTATGAATAAAGTAATTAAAATGAACCTTGGCAGCTAAGAGATGACCAGTCCCAACTGACAGCGCCCGTTCACAGACATGACGCATGTACCGGCGCCATTCAACTCAACCATATTGAAGGGAACTAAATGACCCGACACACCCGCCACCATCAGCGAGACATTTAAGTGAGCATGACGTTCTCTCAGTCACCAAGGCATATTCAAGTCAATGAAAGATAAATAAATGTAAATGGTGGCTGAACAGTACAAAGTACTCACACATGTGCTATGCAATTATATAATACTAAGAACTGGAATCTATACAATGCAAGTATATTTTTACAATCTTCTGCAGCTTCCATAATACATTAACATGGGAATCAATTCTTCATCTTCTTCTTTACGTGTCGATGGACTCAAATAATGCCCGACCAGTACAAACAATTAGTTTGCCCCCCCCACCTATGGTTGTGGAGCAGGACCAGCATTTAGCCAAGCATTTTTATCATCAATGTAATCCCCCAACTTATAATATGCTTGCCTACATAGTGTGCGTTTTATACAAGATTTAAATTTCGTCTCATTCAGTTGAAGAATGTGGGGAGGTATTTTATTGTAACATTTCAAACAGTACCCCATGAAAGATGAATCCACTTTAGCAAGCCTGAAACCTGGCTGAACTAGTTGGTCCCTATTTCTAGTGTTATAGTGGTGTCTGTCCCCTCTCTTACTGAATAAATGCCGATTTTTTCTAACTTACATGATGTTTTCATAGATGTATTGACAAGGTACTGTCATGAGATTAATTTCCTTAAACAGTTCTCTTAGAGAATCGCGTCTACGTAATTCATAAATGGCTCTGATGGCTCTTTTCTGCAGAATAAATATAGACTCGATGTCTGCAGCTCGTCCCCATAGTAAAATACCGTATGACATAATACTATGAAAATAACTAAAATAGACCAGCCTCACGGTATCAACATCAGTAAATTGACGGATTTTTCTAACAGCATATGCTGCTGAGCTTAGCCGTCCTGCAAGAGATGTTAGATGAGGACCCCATTGTAACCTTGAGTCGAGCGTGATTCCCAAGAAACGAACCCAGATTGATTGATATTCTTCCTAACGACTAAATAGTGGATTGGTGGTCATTAAAGTAGCAGCGTCAGTGGACTTCAAGTACAGCAGTGGGTCGGGATTCAGATTAGTAACATTGGATTTGTTATCACTTATGACATAGGACAGGTATAAGAACCTTTGTTTTGCCAAATTGTACTTTGTGAACCATGATCTTTTGTTTTTTGATGACGAGTAGGAACAGTGACGAGTCGGGCATAACTCTACGCTAGGTACGCTAATAACTGACAGCTTTTCACTGCAGGTCATACAATTGGTAGTTATTCTGGGCAATTCTCAACATCCTTCAGATTACGTTTACTCCATTTGTAGTGAAGAAGTTGAGTAGTCTTCCTAGGAAATAGGCAGTCATTTCTTTGAGAAAAAGTGGGAAACTAAATCGACCAAGGTTTTCTTATGGTTTCATTTGGTTCTTCACTTAGTTGACCATCTTCGAAAAGCAGATTTTTTCCTGCAGCACGTAAGGCGTCAATCAATTGCTCTCTGTCTCTGCATCACCCACAGGTTGACTGGCAGAACATGCCTATCGCATTAAGTCCGCCTCTGCTCTGTACGCTGTGTTTAAACGGTTACATAAATTTAAATTATTTTTTAATCATCAAAGTTTGGCAGAAATATATTTCTGCCGTACAGAGCGATAAGTATTTCGAGTGTTCTGCGAATTAGCGCACAGCAACGGCCTGGTAAATGAGGTGAAGGCACTGAGTGGGGGCAATACTCTAAGTTATGGACTTTTGGCCATAAACGTCCATACAACAATAGGGCAGTGCTTTGCTGTGCGCTGGCTCCTAACCGTACAAACCGTGGTTTGCCTCGCGTTTGTATATATTACCAATAAAAACGGTCTGAGGTTGATACGTAAATAACAATGTTTTTATAACATTTCGAGCAAACCGCTTTTGTCCCATCAAGTGAGATTTCTATACAAGGCTCCTATTCTCGAACGGTGTAACTCGAATTCTCGTTTACGATGCGATGCCTCACGGTATTGAATCGAAATTCATCTAGTTATTCTGTGTACTCTACTTCACCACTTGAGTAGGTACCTATGTTGTTTTTGATCTGCTGGAACAACAATGGGTTGATTGAAGAGCTGGTAAACGTATCTATCTAGTCAAGGTATAGCATTCTGCAGGACATTAGGCTGTAGGTTGTAGGCAGTGTTGCATGTAGGACTTGTAGGTACATATTGTACCAAGATTACCAAATTGCTTATTTTATCGCCGTCTTTGGTAATAATAGTAGATTATTAACCAAGGGCTGTATGACATCAATTGCATACGAGGTTTTTGGCGCCTGAGCGAAGCGAAGGCGCTAATTAACCCGAGTATGCAATTGATGCTTACGCCCGAGATAAATACTCTGCTTTACATATCGATTGTGAGGTAAGTAAACAACAAGACAGCAGGTTTCAATGAACATTTATTAAGAAGAAAAAAATGTGTATTTAATTAAAATTAATAGTAAAATTATTACAATTTGTAAGAGATATGGTCACGTTCTTTTTAGGTATATTTATAGTTTGAATATGAGTTTGTGATGATAAGACTTGAGTTTGAGTGACTTGAGGTTCTTGCATCGTAAATGGCGGCAGTTGACTGGTACTATTTTCTTCATTAAAAAATGGCTCAGATGATGTGCTTTGACGTGGTGATTTTAAGTTTATATTTTCTGTTATTTTAGAAGTAATTTTGCTTTTGTTTGCCATCGAATCTTCGATATAACCTTCGGCCACTTTGCTGGACTTCCAGCCGCCGTGCCTTTTTAACAGAGTGAGGTTGGCTCCCGAATCAGCCAATAGAGTCGCTGATGTTCTGCGAAAGCAATGCCCGGTGTATAACTCTACGTTACTCAGTTTTAAATATGTGGCTATTTGCTTTGGCATGCCTGTAAATTTGTTTTTTCCTATTACTTGTCTGTGGCATTTTCCTTTACTGTAATTAAGAAAAAAACGATTTGTATCCACGTTTTCAGGCCGAAGAGCTTGATATTTTTCAACATAATTTGCAAATTCTTCATGCACAACAAATGACCGGTCAATTTTAGTTTTCGTGTTAGGCAGTTTTATGAGTAGTAATTTGTTATGTTTTTCTACATTTTCTATTGTCAAGTTTGTCAATTCCACGGTTCTGCAGGCTCCCGATATCCCAAAAATTAGAACAACCTGTAAAAAAGACATAAGTTGTATTAAAGGCACCAAATTCGCATAGTATTTTTGTGAAATATTTTGGTAACTTATTAAAAAGGGCAAGTAAATACGTAGGTACCTTTATTGCTAAATAAATTTCATCCGGAGCTTCATTTAAGAATTTCTGTACTTCTTCTGCAGTAAATACCTTCGATTTCTTGCTTTTAAAGCCGTCAGACTGCCTTTTCAAGAAAGCAGTAAGTTTAGAAAAATCTTTCAAATTCACGTCATGTTTTGTCATCATTGTAGATTTTAGCATGGAATAAAAGCACCATAAACTGGAAGGTTGTAGCCTCTTAGATAATTCATCAAAATATGATATAAAAACACTTTCAGAAAGAGATTTCACTTTTTTTTTCTGACCGCCATTTCATAAATTCGTCGTATGCCTTTACATATCTTTCTTTCGAGTTCGGCGGTAATATATTTTCGACAACTGTTTTTGCCCTTTCTTTAATAAAATCGGGCGTTAGATCTATGTCTTCGTCACTAGACATGTTTAAAACTTTTGAAAAAGAACTCAAACAAGAAAATTAATTATTTTCGCGATGCTTTCGCGCCTACTAGTAGACTGCCTTTTTTTTTTTACGCACGCAAGCGCGTCAAATCTTGCTGGCCAGTTTGATTTTTAAATCGATTCCATCTAACATACGATGTGGAAACAAATAGTTCCATATTTAAAATAAAATCTTTATAAAATAAATTGTCTAGATTCCGATTCGAGTAATTAATCGATACCGAGAAAAAAAAAATTAACTTTTTAAAAATATTCTTCGTGCAGTATGAGTATGACAGTTCTTTTTTCAAATTCCAAAACCTATGCTGTAATGATAGTCATACACCCCGGCATTCAGGGGTGTAAGGGTGTACTTACAGAGCAAGAGATATGTAAAAGCATTTTACTAATAGTAGTGAGAGAACCTACCTAGCAAATTGTGCAAGAATGATGCAACCTAAATTACAAATTGTTGAAGAAACTCTCCGGTTCACGTTCGTAGATATGTAACAAGAATCTAGAGTAGATCCACGGAAAACGCCCTTGAAAACAACAGACGATAATGTTTTTATAAACCAAAACAGAAGTTTTCACTGACGAAATATCTTCACGTGATTTCAAATTAGGTACGTCTCACGGGTGTCTGTCCGTAGAATCTATCTGGCAAACATATCACAGACGACCCAGAAACACTTGGCTTGGCAGTTCACACCGTAGGACGGGGTTCAATGCTCTATCTAAAGAAGATCAACAGTTTTGGATCGTATAATTACCGCTTACATAATGAGTTATTTAGGTGTCTGGACTCCGACATGCGTGAGACGCAAACGTTCACTGCGCAATAAATATTATTGTTTTTCCCCGAAAGTTTTAAGGAAAATTGTTTCAAAAAATTTGTTTCGTCTAAAAGAGATAAAAATACGACTGATACTCGATTCGTTTTATTCAGTTGTTGTTTTACTACTTTGATAGTGGTTATGCCTATCAATTGAGAAAATAAAGACAGCGTAGCGACCTTGGTTTAGCATCCACTCCCATCCACCACCTTTATATTGGAAGTTTTTCTGTTTGTGACTTAGGTACTTACAGTTTCAATTTATAAAGACAAGCTTACATATACCTACCTAAATTTAAATAACGTAGGATGTCACAGCGACAGCGAGTTCGAACATTTCAGCACTCCATCTTATCCACTTTAAATGACCTACACTAGGTTAGATTTTCTTTTGAACATTAAACGGAACACTTTCCTGCATTAGTCGATAAAGTTATGTACCTAAGTAGGTATGTATTATTGACTAATGCAGGACCAAGAGAATGCAGAATGCATGAGCGAGCCATGCGCATGTGAGCTTGAAATTTAATCGACAGTTCGACACCCATGATTAACTACGTGATTACGATGCCTGCTCATTGAGCCAACTCACTAAGTGGTCCGAGTTTTCGAAGGGTGTTTGAACCCCCCCAACGGTACCGACTACCTAGGTAAGTAGGGTACCTACCTAGGTGAAGCGTACCTACATGAAGCGATTCACTCCACCGTACCTACTCTAGTTGAGGTACCTACTCATAATGTGTCATCCATTGTAGGTATACTTACGAGTTAAATTTTTACATTGCTATAAATATTAGGAGCTAAAGGGCGACCGCTTCACGTGTCTGTAAAACGATCGCAGACTGCAGGGCGGCGGCCGGCGACCGCAACCGCATTAGTGATATTAATATACATTATGCACCTATTATTTCTACATAACTAGACCACTGCTAGCTAAGGTAGACATAAAATAGCATCGTGTTATAGACCAGCAACCTGCTCCTGCTTCGCATGACGCCTCCTACCCGGTCCAAAACTAAAAATCCTATTTTTCAAGTGAAACCAACCATACACATTCACAAAATGTGGCTGTACCGTCACTCTCGCGGTCTCGCCGAGACAATCCGACTTCCGAGGCAGGACTAGTGCGAAAGTGTATAGACTTACTTATTTTTCAATACACTTCCTCGAAAACTGGTTCTTCGCACTACGATTAGGTTCAACAAGCAATGTTTTTCACATACGTGCGTTTTTTTTCATTTTCCAACACGTATGCGGGAATAAAAATTGCCACAGATAACTATTATCTATGAACCTAACCTACCATTACATTACATTATTACCTTAGTTTATAGTGGTTCAATGCCTATAGTCGGAAGTGAATGTTCTTTTTTTTTATTTTCGGCAAACAATTGCCTCTTGACGGCGTAAATATTTTTTGAACATTCAAATTGTGTTTATAAATAGAATATCATAGATAAACATGATTATTAAAAACTAATATTTACTTTCATAAATAAATTAACATTTATGTGTGTTCTAAATTCAAAAATATAAAAAAAAAACTATTTTTCATATTAGGCTGTTTAGCGGCTTCATAGCTTTGCTTCTCTTTCAACCTGGCGAAAGCAAAGCGTGGAAAAGAAAAGCTCCGACTATAGGCATTGAACCAATTTGGACTAAGTATAGGTATACCTAGTTATCTGTGGCAATTTTCATTTCCGCACCCGTGTTGTAAAAATTTAAAAAAATGCACGGGTGTGAAATACATTGCATGTTGAACCTAATCGTAGTGTGATAAGAACCAGTTTTCGAGGAAGTGTATTGAAAAGAAAATTAAAATCATAGTTTCAATAATTCATGTCAAAAAAAATTTTCGTTGTTTAATTTTATTTCTTCAAGTGTGTAAACGTCGTTTGATACACGTGGACATATATTTTGTTATTGCAGTTCTCGCTCACAAACACGCTCGCCTACGGCTGGATTGTTAATTCCGCCTAGAATGCAATAATAAAATTTCTCCACTTGTATCAAAATGTACTATTGATACCAAGTTTCCAGGACCTAGCTAAGTTTGATTCCAAGAGGTTAGTCGGCCATTACTGTTTTGTTTCAAATGGAGCACTCCCATTCCCATCGGTTAATATGAACGTAACCAACTTTGAAAAAGTTTGATTTTAAATCTTTTTTTTTTATTTAAAATAACTAGCAACTGAGCCAGGTCTGATACTAAATGGTTTTTTGAGGTATTACGCAGTCCCGAAATGAAAATGTTACCAATAAAAAACCGTTTTTGATAATTGGTGGTTATAACCAGTTTTGATTCTATACCCCCCTTAAAGTACACACATCAAAAAAAGTTTGTGATCACTAGCATAAGCTGATATAATTATTTAAATTGAACTTTATCAAGAAAAAAACTTTGTGTGTTTTCTTTAAATAGAAATACCTACCCTGTTTGAAATTAAAAAAAGAAAACTATTTTTTATCTACACTTCTACACTAATATTTTATAGAGGAATGATTTGTATTTTTGTGTGTATGTTTGTAATGAATAAACTCAAAAACTACTGCGCCGATTTTAAAAAATCTTTCACCATTAGAAAGCTACATTCACTCAGAGTAACATAGGCTATATTTTATCCCCGTACTACCACGGAAACGGGAATTACGCGGGTGAAACCGCGTGACATCCGCTAGTTTTTAACCGACTTCAAAAAAGGCGGAGGTTATATGTTCGTGTGTATGTATTTTTTTTTTTATGTATGTTACCTGATTTCTCTCCCATTTGTGGACCGATTTTCAAAATTCTTTTTTCATTTGATAGAGTACACTCCTGAGGTGGTCCCATTTTAATTTGGTGAAGATCTGATGCTGACCTTCGGAGATATACAATGGAACTCTTCAAAAAGAGACGGCAAATCTGTTGCGATAGCTCCAATCGGTTGGATGTTCATTGTTTATACAATATCATGACGTAACATCACGCCTGTATGCTCTGAGGGGGTACGCAGAAGTGTACAATTTACCTGATTTCTCTCCCATTTGTGGACCGATTCTCAAAATTCTTTTTTTATTTGTTAAAATATACTCCTGAGGTGGTCCCATTTTAATTTGGTGAAGATCTGATGCTGATCTTCGGAGATATACAATAGAACTCTTCAAAAAGGGACGGCAAATCTGTTGTGATAGCTCCAATCGGTTGGATGTTCATTGTTTATACAATATCATGACAGAACATCACGCCTGTATGCTCTGAGGGGGTACGCAGAAGTGTACAATTTACCTAATTTCTCTCCCATTTGTGGACCGATTCTCAAAATTCTTTTTTTATTTGAAAAAGTATACTCCTGAGGTGGTCCCATTTTAATTTGGTGAAGATCTGATGCTGATCTTCGGAGATATACAATAGAACTCTTCAAAAATAGACGGCAAATCTGTTGTGATAGCTCCAATCGGTTGGATGTTCATTGTTTAAACAACATCATGACGTAACATTACACCTGTTTGCTCTGAGGGGTACATAGATGTGTACAGTACACCCAGATTTCGACAGTTATGGCATGTTATGTTCCATTTATTGGGGATAAGCCTATTACCATGACATGTATTGTTAACCATGTACAATGAATGCATAGCAAATATTTGTAAGTATAGGATATTACAACTAAAAATGGAAAAATAAAATAAAACTTTTTTGCCAAAAATAAAACCGACTTCAAAAAAAACAACAAACAAAAAAAAAACACAAAAAGAAAAGGACAAAAAAATACACTAAAAGAAAAACAAAAAAAAAAACACTAAAACAAAACCACAAAAAAGTGAAAAATAACTTTAGCTTCAGAAGCCGGTGAGAAAAACACCAAATCAATCAAAGGTCAAGTTTCAGAAGTCGGTGACAAAATCAATTAATTGATTTGGTGTTTTTCTCACCGGCTTCTGAAGCTAGTTATTTTTCACTTTTTTGTGGTTTTTTAGGGTTCCGTACCCAAAGGGTAAAAACGGAACCCTATTACTAAGACTTCACTGTCTGTCCGTCTGTCCGTCTGTCCGTCTGTCTGTCACCAGGCTGTATCTCATGAACCGTGACAGCTAGACAGTTGAAATTTTCACAGATGATGTATTTCTGTTGCCGCTATAACAACAAATACTAAAAACAGAATAAAAATAGTATTTAAGGGGGGCTCCCATACAACAAACGTGATTTTTTTTATAATAATTGGTACGGAACCCTTCGTGCGCGAGTCCGACTCGCACTTGGCCGGTTTTTTTTATAAAAACGTAACAAAAAGATTTCGAATTTTCAAAGTGATCACAAACTTTTTTTGATGTGACGAGCGCTACTTACGTACGTAAGTAGCGCTCGTCTAGCCTCAGTGATCCTCGCTTGCTCTTCATTCCGTGTCGGTTTTATCGCGGCCTCTCGGAAAAGACAATACATGAGCTCTCGGTCGAGAGAGTACCTACCTACCTACAGCCAATATTAGATAGGTATTTCACAATTTATTACCTACCTACATCGTGGAAAACAGCTAGATGCCTATGCCTATGTATCTATTTAGAGATTTCTTATTCATCGACTAAACTCGAAGTAATGACAAATAACAACTTCTTTATAAGCGTTCATTGTTATCTGATATCTTGGAGACGCGTTGAATGTGGTCTGGTGTTGAGATCCTCTGCATTGAGGAAACGCCCATGAAGAGCCTTAATGCTGAAATACTGAACCCACTTTGGGTAAGTAACAGAAGGCTCGCAGAACTCGAGCCAAATTAAGTAGGTTTATAAGTAAACATAATGAATAAATAATATATTATCTTCTACGAATTTTCTAGATAAATATTTTCCCCGACACGTTCGCGTAAACAAGATATAAAATTTGAAAGTTTAAAGCATGATTTAACTTTTAAACAACACTCTTCATGTAGGTCTAATGAATATTTCAAAATGCAAGAAAAAATTGTAGCCAATGTCCCACAGCTGTCTGGCCTTAACTGGCATAGATTACCTTTATTGTTTTTGTACCATTTTGACCTAATTTAAAATGATGAATTTTTGAGACAGACAGACTTCAGATGAAAATAATCTTAAGAGGGCCCTTCCCGGCCCGCCTTTCGTCAACGTGAGCATGGTTGAAAAGCTTGTTGTTTCATCCAGAGCCACAGCGGTGGTATTCTTTCAACTCCCCTGTCTTACCTAGCCCCGAATAACACTACTTGCCTCCCGCGTACCTCATACCGTCTAACGCGAGGACATTGAACGAAAAATATTGTTTCCAGGAAATACGTGTTTTTGAATTAGTCTTACAAGTATGTGAAATAAATATTTGTTATTTAGAATCTCCACTACATTTGCAAGGCTTCTATCAGGATGCTTTCTTTACTTCCTACATTATGAACGGCCAAAGTTGAGGTAAAAGTTGTGCAAAACAGCAATTTTTGGACTGACGAAAATAACAATTTGTAGAAACAAATTGTTTCTACAAATTGTTATTTTCTGCTTCGATAGAAGCCTAGATATAGTCCACAAGATACCTATTAGTTCAAAAAGTTAAAAGATATATGTCTAACAACGGCATAATCACGCACGAGCTATTGTCAAAATTCTCGCGAAAAGTATGGCGGGTTGGCCGCTCTTAAGCAGTAGGTATATTTTTAAACATGTTTTGACACGACACCCCTCTCCTACACCCACCTACCTAAAGACAGTAATTTATCATCATCATCATCATCATCTGCATAGCCTTTTCCCAACTAGGTATATTGGAGTCGGCTTCCATTCTAACCGGATGCAGCTGCTGAATACCAATCATCATCATCATCAGCCTATTAATGTTCCCACTGCTCGCACACAGACCTCCTCTCTATGAGTGGGAATGGGCTATAATCCACCACGCGGGCCCAGTGCGGATTGGTAGATGTCACATGTCTTCGAATTTTTTTGGTTCTAGGACATGCCGGTTTCCTCACGATATTTTCCTACACCTTTTTGAGAGCAGTGGTGATGAAATAAATTACACAAAGTACCTAATGCGCCTGTCTAGGTTCGAACCCACGACTAACTGTTCGTAAGTCGGGGCCGCCACCACTGGGCCAAAACTGCACTGAATACCAATATTTTCAAAACATTTATAATGATCTGAATTGTCTGGACCAGGGCCGTCTTTACCTTGTGTGCAGGGTGTGCGTTGCACACGGGCGCAGCGGTCCTAGGGGGCGCCGAGCGCCGCTCGCTACCCCACACAGCGCCTTCGCAAAAATGTTTTTCAAATAAAAATAAACATGTTTTTCAAAAAATGTCGACTTTGCTCGCAGTGAGCTTTCAGCTTACCTTCCCAAATTTTTCAAATGTTTCCAATTGATATTGAAATGTTTCTATGATAATGAGGTCGTAATTAGTATGAAGAAATTTCAAAATTTGGACATTGATATAACATCTACTAAACATGTTAACATGGGTAGGTTTTGGCTTGTTAGGGTAAACATCAGAACACCCTGTATAATTTTAAATACAGTCAACAACACATCATGGTATCCAAAACCGACAAATTTCTTCATCTCCAATCAATAGAGTTTATTATCTATTAGGAAAATTTGTACCCATTCCATTTTGACGGCGCGCTTACTAGGGCGCGCTAGGGTAATGTTTGCACACGGGCGCTACATGAGCTAGAGCCGCCTCTGCTCTGGACAATACATTATCTAGGTATTACTTAATGTCTACACAATAGACACTCTTTGAGTCTTTGTAGACAAACCTTCCTATTGTGCGCTTTTCCTATTTTTTGCTAAACTATTGCAAACGCTAGACTTACAGCCAGCATTCAACCTACGTAGTCAATGGAAACTTAAACATTGATACGTTATTTAAAATGAACGCAAATCAGAGTAAGTATATGACGAACTGCGCATTACAAACCTCATTAAATTTTGAAATCTGTAACTCCGACGGAGTTTACTACGCAGTAGCGGACCACGCGTTCCACGGAGATACGCGACCCGCGCCGGCGCAGCTGCCGTCATGACGTCAACTGTTTAGGGCTCTCTGACCTATCACCCTTCCATTCACAGATCTATACACTAATCGAATAATAACCCTTGAGCAATGGCTCTTATCTAAATGGATAGAAAACAATTACTTATGAGCTGATAACACGTACGCCCTACAAACTATGTATTATGTATGTATGTAGGGATGTTATGGTTATGATAAACATAGTACTTAGGCACCTACTTACCAACATAATTTATGACAATAATTAGTAGGTAATACCTACATTGACATACCTAATTGGTAAATGAAGGGAAGTATCAGTTTCAGCTACTATACTTGGACCTTATACAACCGGCAAGCGTAACGATAATGGACAAAGATTGATAAACTACACGTTAGAAAATAACTTACATATTATGAATACTTTTTATAAAAGAAAACCTAAAAGAAAATGGACGTGGGAATCCCCCAACGGTCAAATAAGAAATGAGATAGATTTCTTAACTACAAATAAACCGAAGCTTTTCTTAAACGTGGAAGTTCTTAACAATTTTAACAATTTTACTGATCACAGACTACTCCGAGGTCAATTATTCCTAAATGAACCTAAAAATTCAAGGAAACATTTTCAAAATACTAAGCAACCAATTAATCTACCACTACCAAGCCATGTTCTAGAATCCCTAAAGACCAAATTGATACCAATAAGGGAACTAAGAACAGTCCAGGAAAAATATGATACCTTAGAAGAAGAAATAAAACGAACTAATAAAAATCTAGAAAAAGACAAACCACATGAAGATAGAATAGGATCTGAAGCAAGAAGATTAATAAAAGAGTACTTTTATTTAAGGACAGGAAAAAAAAATAGACAAATCATAACAAAAATAAGTAAAGAAATAAACACAGAAATAAGAAAATACAGAAATACACAAAAAAATAAGTTAATACAACTCCACATAACAAAATTAGGTGGAATCAAGAGCGCGTGGAAGGAACTTCAAGAACATACAAACTGGATTACTAACGTAACACATCATAAAACTAAAAATCATAAATTTAAAAGATACGAAATATTAAATACAGCAACTGATTTCTATCGCGAACTTTACCATGACGAACAAAGTATATCAATTAAAAGTGGCGAATCAATTATAAGTACCCAAGAAGAACCAGTTCCTAATATAATAAAAGATGAAGTTATTAAAGCTATCAAATCACAGAAAAGAGGAAAAGCACCCGGCGAAGATAACATCTCAAATGAACTTTTAATAGGAATATCAGAGACTATTCTGGACACACTGACAAACCTTTTTAATGAAATATTAAGAACTGAATCTATACCTCTCCAATGGGCTACATCTACAATAATCTTACTTCATAAGAAAGGGAGAACAGATGATATTTCGAACTACAGACCCATTTCGCTGATGTCGAATGTGTACAAAATTTTCTCCAAGATAATACTGGACCGGATAACAAAGACCTTAGACGAGAATCAGCCGAAAGAACAGGCAGGGTTTCGAAGTGGCTTTTCAACCATCGACCACATCCATACCATCAAACAAACTATCCAGAAATGCAATGAGTATGGAATAAATTACTACTTAGCATTTATAGATTACATTAGAGCATTTGATTCACTAAAACATGATAAAATTTGGGAAGCCCTCACCGCACAAGGAGTCCACAGTAAATACATTAACATAATAAAGAACATCTACATAAATATGGAAGCTAAAATACGCACAGAAAAGGTGGGAGAATGTTTCCCCATTAAAAAAGGAGTTAGACAGGGAGATCCCTTATCACCCAAACTTTTCTTGGCAACCCTAAAACATATATTTCGACAACTGGAATGGAAGGAATATGGTATAAATGTTAATGGAGTATTACTAAACCATCTAAGATTTGCAGATGATCTTATATTAATATGTGGTGATCCAAGCACTCTGCAGATTATGGTTGAACAACTGATACATGAAAGGGAAATGGTGGGACTATCAATAAATACCAGTAAAACCAAATTAATGACAAATTACGTCAAAACTCCCATTAAACCCTATAATGCTGCTGAACTAGAATATGAAAACGAATATACATACTTAGGCCAAATAATATCTCCGGCAGATATCACAACAAAAGAAGTTCGAAACAGAATAAGTCTAGGATGGAGGAGATACTGGGCTCTAAAAGATGTAATGAAAACCTCGGATATACCAATTGAAGGGAAGAAGAAAATATTTAATACAATGCATTCTACCAAGCATGACCTACGGATGTCAAACATGGAGTTGTACAAATAAAAACATCAAATCACTAGAAACTTGCCAGCACAGAATGGAAAGAAGCATACTCAAAATAAAATTAAAAGACAAAATTAGGTTAAAAACCATCAGAAAACAAACCAAGATTATTGATACAAAATACCAAATCAAACAACTCAAATGGAAATGGGCAGGACACCTAACAAGAAGTAAGACGGAAAAGTGGACGAAAGAAGTGACGGAATGGTGTCCTAGATATAAAAAGAGAAGTAAAGGCAGGCAGTATCGAAGATGGGAGGATGATATCAAGGAGGTGACAGGGCCATGTTGGATGAGGATAGCAAGGGATAGATCGTTGTGGAGAACACTTGGGGAGGCCTATGCCAAAGAGCAAGACAATCACGGAACCGGTGTCTATTACGAATAATAACATTAAATTAACGTTGCTTTCATAAACAACCATATTTAGTATTAGTAAGCGATAAGTAGTTATAAGATGAAATGTAACATACAAGATTGTTAATAAAGGCTTTTATTATTATTATAATTTCTTGTTCTTTCATTTTCTTCTCTCGTAAGAGAGTACAAAAACCCTACCCACACGGGCCGGAGCCAAGTCTGTAGGGGGAAGTTTAAATGGAGAATGTTGATGATATTGTAGAAGAAGTTAAGAATTTCCGAGTGATGCGACAGGTGTTTAGAATTGTGGCTTTTTGGAGCAGATGAAGTGTGTGGGGCGAAATGTGTAAAGTGTTTAAGCTTTGCGTAAGAGATTTCGGTACGAGACCAGTGGAAGAGAGCACTATAGGAACGATGTGAACCGTTTGTGCTTTCCACTGGGTTTTTATTTCTATGGCGAGGTCTTGATATTTACTAAGCTTTTCAGATATTGTAGTTTGAATGTTGTGTGAGTTTGGGATAGCTATATCTATTATGTAAACTGTTTTGTTGGTTTTGTCGTGAAGGGTTATATCTGGTCTATTGATGTATAGTTTTGTCAGTTATTATAGTCCTATCCCAATAGATTTTCTGATTCCTATTTTCTAGTGTTATTTCGGGTTTATATTTATAGTATGGTTTCATCTCACTTAAGAGTTAATATTTGAATGCAAAGTGTTGGTGTATAATAGAGGCAACTTGGTCATGTCGATGCTTATAGTCAGTCTGCGCAAGTGATTTACAAGCTCCTGTAATATGTTGTATGGTCTCAGAAGCAGTGTTGCAATGTCTGCATAAGTCAGTCGGCTGATGAGGGTCTTTAATTATATATTTCCTGTAATTACGAGTAGCTATTATTTGGTCCTGGATCGCCAGCATAAATACTTCTGTCTCGGGAAACAGCTCGCCTCGTTTGAGCCATCCGTTCGAATTAGCTTTGTCGACGTGTGGCTGGCTCAGGCTCGGTGTCTCCCGTGGAGGGCCTTGGCAGACCATGCGGCAATTTTTTCTTGTGTGGTTACGAGTAGTTCATTAATTTGAGTGTTTCTATTGTGTAGGTTAAGTGGCGTAAGTTTCGTATCGTTTTCGGTCACATGTTTGTGTAGTGATGAATTATCGGATTTGTTATGAAAGTACGCTCTGAGTGAATGTATTTGTTTGTTGTGTAAGTTGTGTATGTCTATCAGGCCTTTTCCTCCTTCTTAGCGCGGCAGAGTGAGTCGCTGTATGCTTGACTTTGGATGATGTTTTCTGTGTTTGGTAAGAGATGTATTAATAGTGCGTTGTAATTTTTTGATATCTGTATTTGACCAGCGTATGATTCCAAAAGAGTAAGTGAGGATGGGTATTGCGAATGTGTTGATTGCTTTAATAGTGTTTTTGGAGTTAAGGTTGGTTTTCAAAATGAGATTAATGCGGTATGAGAATTTATTGACTAGTTCTTGTTTAGTCATCTTTTGATCTATCTGCCTAGATTGTTTAAAACCTTAGAGATATTTATATGTGCTCTGTTCATCCATTGGCTCTATTGATTGGCCTGACCCGAGTGTGTAACTATTATTTTGTACTTTTCCTTTTACAACTGATACAATTTTGCACTTATCAACTCCGAATGACATACAAATATCATCAGAAAATTGTTGAGTTGTGTCAGCTAACACAAAAAGTGCGTTTTTGTCAGGTGCATATAACTTAATATCATCCATGTACATACATGAGGTGTGTAAGCGTATAATGTGTGGTAATGTTTGTTAGTGTGTATCCAGCGTCTGTTTTATCTAGGAGGTGTGAGAGTGGATTGAGTGCCATACAAAACCACAACGGGCTTAGAGCAATTATTATTATTATTATCAGTTTCAGCAAATGACTTAATAAAGGCCGTTTTCTTTATCTTACTTACTTATAACTGTCAGTTAATATGCCTACGTCTCGTAGCTATCGGTGTTTCTATTAACAAAGTTAGCTAAATATCCTCTCCGCGTCACCTACCTGTCAATAAAAGCTAAATCGAAAGTCAAATCAAAAAAAGCTTTTCTGTGATATTTTGTTTCTAACCGTCCGTAAGCTAAATGTCAAACAGACAGAGATAGCAACCTAGAGTACCTCGTGATGTGTTGTAGTGGGCCTTGAAAGAGCGGTAGGTAAGGTAACCTATACCTGGGAAGTATGTAATAGAGTTAATTCGTGCTATGTACAGTCAATCTTGTACCTACGTGCGGTCAGCTGCTGGCAACACCGATGAGTTCAGTGTGGATGTAGGCTTGCATCAAGGGTCGGCTTTAAGTCCTTACTCCTTCTTGTTGACCATGGATGCTCTGACGTCGGACATCTATGAAGGAAGAGGCACCCTGGCACCCGAAGAAATTGTTCTTGTCGATGAAGATGGACCTGAGATCCAGAGCAGATTGGAGAAATGGTAACAGAAACTGGAGAATGTTGGCTTTGAAATCAGCAGAAGTAAAACTGAATACATGTTTGCGATTTCGGCGGTCTCTGAGGTCTCTCCAGAAGCCATATGCGCTAGATGGCGCGTCTCTTCCTGTCTGCTCCGGCTTTCGGTTTAAGGTATCTCGGTTCACTCACACAAAGCAATGGCGAAATAGATCGTATTGTAAAGCGCATAATTAACACGAGATGGATTAAATGTCCGCAGGTCACGGTAACATTCTGTGACTCCCGTCCCGCATTCCCCATAAAGTTAAGGGGAAGATTTATAAAACAATGATTAGAACTGCTGTCTTGTATGGATCAGAATGTTGAGCCACAAAAGGGATGAATGAAAGGCATTTGCATGCCGCGGAGATGAGGATGCTAAGGGGGATGTGTGGTGTTACGTGAATGGATAAAGTAAGAAATGAGTATAGTATGAGGAAGTCTGAAAGTGGCGCCGGTGACTGAAAAGTTGTGTGGTAATCGGTTGTCGTGGTATGGGCATGTGATGCGGAGGGATGAGGAAAATGTCATGAGGAAAGTTTTGAGTATGAATGTGACTTTGAGTAGAGGAAGACCTAAGAAACGATGGACGGACTGTGTTAAGAATGATCTGGCAAGAAAAGAAGTGTTTGATGAGATAACGAAAAATAAAGAAATATGGAAGAAGAAGACCGCCGACCAAAAATGAATTGGGATATGGGCAAGAGAATGATGATGACAGAGATAGCAACCTACCGATACCTGTTAGTAAGTTATTGAAAATGGCCGTATGTCATTTGCCAAAGAAAAGGATATAGACTTCCTAAAATTACCCAAGATAAATATTTTCTTAGGTAAGTAAGTAATTCTATGAAAATATTTTCATAGTCTGCTGTCTCATTTATTTCCCTCGACTTGTATTCTTTACAGCAGATTACTGGTTTTAGGAATGAATGAAACATATTTGAGTAGGTACCTACATATTCAGTTAATATTGAAAACCAACCAAACTGAAGTGGATTCTTATCTATCAAATCCGGGTCGAAAGTTATGTCATATCAAACGATTATATTATCGACGAACAATAATCACAGGTGTTTGGGCTCCAACCATTCAATCGGTATGTACATTGCATCTCTGCCGACATTTTCGCGAAAAGCGTGATATTATGTTATCCCAGAATACTTTAGTATTGCCAGGTTAAAAAAGAAACAATTCTGCCTGGCAATATAAAAGTATTCTGGGATGCGTTCAAATTTTATGTTTTTGCTCGCCGACGTTCAATGGCATCTTTGGGCTCTTTTGATACATTGTCAGGAGGACGCTTTGATGAGCACAAAGCCTCAAGCGTAGGTTTTTTTTTTGCTGTGGCGATAGTTCTGATTATTACCACGTACCAACTGAATCATGCAGCACCGTAAAATTCAGCAACGCGCTAAAAGATCTTTCTAAAAATAAAACAATAGTTTTTTGTTTGTTATACGAGAATGACGCGATCGGCCATTTAGAAAACTATAGTGCAACATAAAAGAGTAGAAATTAAATATTTGAGAACTAAAATTTTTCATTTTCTGGCAACATCTAAAATGTGTACTAGAGCTGTCAATTCTTCTTGATCGGTTTCGTTTGATATTAGAATTTTGTTTTTGACGTGACAACGTCTTATAAATTGGTTTGCCGGGTGACACTTCAAGAAACTGCGTTACGCTCCGCTCACGTTATGCGCTCACAATGAGAGCGAGTGAGAGGCACGCGTCCCTTCCACTCGGGCATGGTTAGCCCGCCTAAGAGCGAGAGAGACAGACATAAAAAGTTTATTTTACCACTCAAAGTCGTTGTCACGTAAAACTTTCGCCCGTATACCGACTTTACAGGCAACCAATTTTTTTTTGTGTTATTTCTGATCGTAGACAGAAAAACAGCGACATATCATGAATAAGGTAATTCGTGGAGGTGCCCGTGAAATAATTTATAAAGTTTTCATGCGGTGTTTGGCCGAATTACAAGCTGGGAAGCTGCTATCCTACTTCGAAGATGTTTGCCATCGTACAGCAGATTTTACTGGTAAGTAACTATTGAAATTTGCAGTAAAAGTTAATTACAAATGATTAATACATTTAGGGAACAAAATTTTCGATCTAAATAGTATTTACAAATTAGCTGTCTACCATTTTTGAGGTTATGTTAAGACAAATATACCGTTGTAGTTATAGCGCGAACTAACAACGTTGATAATAAGGCAAAAACAATTAATGTAATTTAATTGCGTATTACCAAATACGTTTTTGCTATACCTTATTTGTTGAAGCAACCGACTAGTGGAAAGAAATATTTTCACGGTATGAACATATTTGCGCGGGACTTTTTTCGTCGTACTGACAGCAGTTATATTATGAAGTTAGAAGCTAAGCTAGCTACCTAAGTTAATTTAAAGTTGTATCTTTAAGTTTATGTTTATAATACCATGCTTTGTTTGTTTTAGGTGTTTCTGTAAGCACAGTGCGCAGAATTATGCAACAAAACGGCGGGAAATTCTCGACACCAGCTAAACACAAAAAGGGTCCCTCAAAGTCCCTCCTATATCTGAGTGAACTTGTAGTTTATTATCTACGCGGAACTTAATGAAGCAATTAATTAATAAACATACCTATAAAATGTACTCATTATTTATAGCTAATAAACCAATAATACTATTCAAGTATCAAGATCAGCTAGGTCGTACTAACTGGGTTGCCACTTGAGCGATTGTGACGCCCTCATTTATTTTCTACTCTTTTATGTTGCACTGTATGCTTGTATGCAGGAATACGTTTCTTAATTAACTAATTGAACGCACTCCTAGTCCTAAATGTCAATGTCATTCAAAATGTCAAACTTTTCAGCTGTCATTGTCAATGTCAAACAGCAGCATTGAGCATAGCAGCAGCGTCAGCGTCCATCCAGCACTCCAGCCCACTCCAGCCAGCGTTACCAGTAATATCTAGCCCACATTGGCATTTCTCTTGCAATCTCGCATTGATTGTAAAGGTATTATTAGGAGCATAAAAGCTTTACAAAACTAGATGTATTAGTTTTGTACACGAGCTAAGAACGACGTTATTGGAGAACGTAGCTTGAACAATGTCGTTGGAAACGGTGCCAAAAGACCTCAGAGGACTGCGAGCTTGTTTAGTATGCTCTCTAATAAAGGTATTTGGTTAATATATTGTTGTCACTCCGTCCATATGACTCTCCATTTCCATAATACACGTATTTCTTTACTTAGTATTGCCCCGAAAATTGAAATAAGACTACATTCAACTTCATTTGATATTTTGAAATCACCTTCCAGACATTTGATCAGTTTGAGTATGATGGCTGCGACAACTGCGATGAATTCCTACGCATGAAGAACAATAAGGACAATGTTTATGACTGCACTAGTAATAACTTTGATGGGTAAGTCCATTTGCTTGTATAAACTATTTTATTTACACTGAGGCAGTCAATATCCAATCAGTTTTATAGTAAACTACATAGGTAGTTGTCTAATAGCTATCATGGGAAAGTATTACCATGCTAATTTTGACCTTTATTCAGAGTTATGATAATAAACTGTGTTTTTTAACTGACTTCTTGACAGTCTACCGTAGTTACTTGTAGAAATTTATCCTTCCATTCTCCTGAAGAGACACTTGGTAGAAGAACTGCCATATATACAAATCCTGTATCCTGATTTCTCATTTTTCAGAATGATAGCTGTTATGAGCCCTGAAGATAGTTGGGTGTGCAAGTGGCAACGCATAAGTGAGTGTAGAACTTATTCACCAACATGTTATAATCTTGTTTGTAGTTCATAACTGATTAAAAGAATGAGTTTTCTACCATCTTAGCAAGTGTCATTGACACTGGCTTGGCCACTCAGTCAATCAGGGATTTTAATTTTGATAGCAAAAAAAATTTGTTGTTGTTGAATTTGTTGGTCACAGGTTCAGAAGATATAAGGGTTTATAGGTGGCCGATCTGGAGATTCTCCCCAGCTTGGCCACATTTATATCTCAAAAACTCACAGGTTCAGAAGATATAAGGGTTTATAGGTGGCCAATCTGGAGATTCTCCCCAGCTTGGCCACATTTATATCTCAAAAACTAGGGTACATAGCGAAGATCATTTTTCTTCCATATTTTGTCGCCAATTAGTAGCCAAGACGCAGATTTAATTGGGTCTTAGTTTAGAAGATATCAATTAGTATGGTATAGTTCACTATCTAGATCGTAAGAATTTAAAGAGTTCATTTGAATTGAAATCATTATATCTTCTAAACTAAGACCCAATTAAATCTGTCTAGATAGAAGCGTCACTTAACTTTAAAAAAAAATACTAAAATGCCTTATTGTGCTATTCTAGAATGTAAAAACGATAGCAGAACCAACAATGTATCAAATGGTGGTATATCATACCATCGGTAAGTCTTAATTTGCTTTATTTCGATTAAAATTTGAAAAACATTATTTTATTAGACAAGACAAGTAAAAATAGACTTTATTTTTTACACCGTAGGGTCTACTTTCTTTTAACTCAAACATATTATTCTCGCAGATTCCAATTACGCACATGTCACAGTCCGCTACTCAATTAGAGATTGACGTTATCGATAATGAGTTATCGATATTTTGAACTTCAATGTTCTATGGTGTATCGGCGAAAAATTAACCCTGTGTGCGTTTTTTTTTATGATTCTGAATTAATAATAGGTAGTAGATATTTCCATATCAGGTTTGAAATAAGTTTAAAATATGGATATGGGGAATCTATTCGTAATATTGAAACGAGAAAAGATTTATCTCACCTCAGGTCATTCGCAAAGTCTCGAGTTGGTCAAGTCAAGTCGGGAGTCGCAGGGCGATTTCCGGCCACCGTAGGACGGCGAGCGATGATGGGTGATAAATGATAAATGATGTTTATTTTGCAAGTAGGTTTTTACAAACACTTTTACACGTCATTTTTATCACCACCATAAAAAATAATTAGTGTATCATGAGGAGCAATTTGTTAGCATTTGTGTGAATTGTAGTTTTAAAGTTATTTGAGAAAAACACATTTTGCTGGAGTAACGTTTAAAACGTTATCCTGGCAAAATCGATTTTCAAAAATTCGTTCAGCCCGGAACCAAATACATGATTAGATAGCTTTTGTTGCGTAGTAAATGTTTGTAAATAGCAAAATTTGTGTGTGGTATGGTTCTTGAGTTATTTAAGATTTTGCTGCGGTAACGTTTTGGGATTTCCCAGATCTCGAAAACGGCTCAACGCAGAAGATTGAAAAAAATACCATTAGGAGACCTTAATTTGTTTAAATTAGTTTAAACATTACTTTTTGATTTGGTTGTCGTAAACCAATGGAATTAAATGGTTTCAAAAATCAGATAAAAACGGATTTGCAAGTAAACCAAAACACTTATAACCAAATAAACAGCTGTAAAAAATACCCATGGTAGACACTTATCACTTCAAGTAAAATAGGATACGTAACTTTATACGATATGAAGATAAAAACAAAATTGATTAATTTTAGACGTCGTACTTTAGCGATGAAATACGCAGTTCCCAAAACATTAAGGAACGTGGCATACTTTAAAGAAATTAAAATGATTCATGAACATTAATTCCTGTTAATTTCAGCTTTCAATTACTGCTGTAATAGTAGGGGAGCCCACGAGGCTAAATGGGGATTTACTCGAGCGTCGTAGAGACCTATTGGGATGCAAAGCTTAGATGATAAGAAGAAAAAAATGTTATATGATATATACCTTTACATCGGTGGGGGAAGCGGCTATAGATTTTTAAATATGTAAAAAAAAACTGTTGCATGGACATCCTCGAGCGCATCAGATATTGATAGCATCAATGCCCTACGTATTTTTAATAATGTACGTATGTTAATCTGATCGTTTGCATGATGCGGGTGGTTGTATTTAAGGGTTGAAAATGAAAAAAAAAAAAATTTGATGGAGCGCGTCAGATTTTCTAAGGGAGTGTTAAGTACACCAAAAAAAAGCTCTCATTCACTAATCTGACGATTTCGATGGGACGCAAACTCGCGGCCATTTTCATAATGTGCAAAAAAACATCGCCATTTTGAAATACTCAAGCGCGACAGATTAAGATATATATGGTTCATCTTTATGTTCTAAACGTACTGTCTCATAATCTGACGATTATCTAGAGGGATTCGCCTGATCTGACAAAAAAAAAATAGAAAAACGGTTCACTTTAAAGGCCATCCCTGCAACTTCCCGCTAATTCCATTCCTGGGCGCTAGAAATTGTACTTACTTACTATTGGTTACTTCGTGAAGCTTCGTGCTTATTCGGCAATGCTCGGTACACGGTAATATCTCTCTTAGTAAGCATTTGGTGTCGTGTTCGTGTCGCTATCTCTGTCTTGAGTACAGTCGGTTATAAAAGTTTTCGTTGTTATAGTTGTTAATTGTTATTATTATTGTTAAGTTTTTTGTTTAGTGATAAGTTTGTTTTAATTGTTTTTATGCATTGCATTATCTTTATGCAGAAAAGAGCAAGAGGTCGAAAATGAATATAGGAAGAGCGACCATATTATTGACGAAATGACGGAACAATTCATCATTAATACAGCTTCAAATTCGGAAATTGACTCTGAAAGTGAGAGCGACGATTACGATGATGAACCTATGCCAAGTACCTCACATGGTACGCAAGGGGCCGACGACTTTATGTTAGGGATTTCCCCCCTCAGCGACAGTGATTAAATAATAATTAGTGTAAATGTAATAAAAGTATTATGTGTAAATAATATTGTGTGTGTTTATAATAAAAATCTGCCGCTTTCAAAAGGTGAGGGACTGAAATTATTTTTTTAATTTATATAAAGTTATTTTTGTAGCTTTCTGTCTCCCAAGTGTTTTGATACTTATTTTTCTTCACGAGTGTACATGCGCTAAAGTTCGCAAAGCCTATGTTCAGACTCGCCAAGATACGTCGGCCGTATTGTATGCCACGAACGAGTCTTTATGATCAGCTGTGATGGCGTCATGGCAACAGAAACCAGAGTGGGGACGGAGTGAGAGAGTAATAGATAGAGAAAGAGTGAGAGAGGAATAGAAATCCGGAGAAGGAAATGTAGGCATCACGCAGCTGCACGCATTTAACTTTATCGACGAATTTTTGTTATTTCGGCTTGCGGAAATCGTCAGATTATATATTTTTCATTATTCTTGAATTATTTCCTTCAAAATAAAAAAAAATTTAGCTACGCTCGAGAATGTCGAGATGACGTTTTTTTTTTTACAACTTAGTTGCCCTCCCCTTTTTTTACGTCACTCTCAAATTGTCAGATTAGTGGAATATACACTTTTTAGGATGTAATTAACTCACCCTACCTTAATCTGACGCGCTCGAGAATTTCTGATGGTCAATTTTTTTTACTAATCTGATCCTGTATCCTTCACGGGCGGCCTTATATATGGGCCTCATGTTTTGTGGAGGTACTTAACCGGGTACAAGGTATCCCCCTGTATATTAATCTGCCGCGCTTTAGTAAATCCCGAAATCCCCGCTTGGGCTCCCCTACTATAATGAAAGTTATATCAAAAACAAGAAAATGTCAGCAATTCTCTAATAAGCCGACCAAATCGAAAAGGTCACGAAAAAGCGGCCGCACTATACATAATCGTAACCAACTTAAATGAATGGGATAATATGGATGTTTTGTTTGTACAGTTGCGTACGTACGTTGTTGTTACTGTTGCGTAGGTTGCTGGTCATGGTGTTCATTATTTTTATTTAAAAATCAGTCTCATACAAATTATTGTATATCTTTGCCTTAGCATTAACATATTGAGGAAAAAATCTCAGATAAGTTACGTACGTACTTAATTTTAATATTTAGCATAAATGTTTTTCTGTTTGTCAAGTACCAATGCTTAAACTTAAAATTATAAGTTGTGTTGATTCATAGTTTGTACAATTTTCCTTAAGACGGAGATAGGTACCTACTAAACACGTAGGTGGTAGGTGGACTCCATTTCCCCTCGACTTACAGTATGGCATTTAAACATGAGCTTTGTAACATGTAACTTAGTGGTTATTTCAACATTACATGGACTGTTACAGGTGATCAACGTGTAAACCACGCGTCGTCAATCAAAATCACACTATAAATTATTTACTGAGATTATTACTTACCTTTTCAAAGTTACTTTGACTTTAAATAATGACTTATGATCCATTAAATTGTTAAACTACTGTTAATTAACATGATTTTTATTAATAAAATAGAAAACTAGTAGGAAATGTGTAATATGGTACCTGCACTTCGAACATTAAAAAATTGGTTACACGTAAAACGTTTTTCTGCTTAACTGTACAAAACATCGGACACTAAGTTGCTAATTTGCGAAGACTACTCGTACGTATGGTGGGGCCGCTTTTTCGTGACCTTTCCGATTTGGTCGGCTTATTAGAGAATTGCTGACATTTTCTTGTTTTTGATATAACTTTCATTACAGCAGTAATTGAAAGCTGAAATTAACAGGAATTAATGTTCATGAATCATTTTAATTTCTTTAAAGTATGCCACGTTTCTTAATGTTTTGGGAACTGCGTATTTCATCTCTAAAGTACGACCAGTCTAAAATTAATCAATTTTGTTTTTATCTTCATATCGTATAAAGTTACGTATCCTATTTTACTTGACGTGATAAGTGTCTACCATGGGTATTTTTTACAGCTGTTTATTTGGTTATAAGTGTTTTGGTTTACTTGCAAATCCGTTTTTATCTGATTTTTGAAACCATTTAATTCCATTGGTTTACGACAACCAAATCAAAAACTAATGTTTAAACTAATTTAAACAAATTAAGGTCTCTTATTGGTATTTTTTTCGATCTTCTGCGTTGAGCCGTTTTCGAGATCTGGGAAATCCCAAAACGTTACCGCAGCAAAATCTTAAATTACTCAAGAACCATACCACACACAAATTTTGCTATTTACAAACATTTACTACGCAACAAAAGCTATCTAATCATGTATTTGGTTCCGGGCTGAACGAATTTTTGAAAATCGATTTTGCCAGGATAACGTTTCAAACGTTACTCCAGCAAAATGTGTTTTTCTCAAATAACTTTAAAACTACAATTCACACAAATTTTGCTACTATTAAACAAATTGCTCCTCATGATACACTAATTATTTTTTATGGTCTCATCTCTCAAATGCACAACATTTTGCCAGGGTTTTGCACACCTAGAAAAGGACGAATAGCACAAAAATAGTAATGAGCTCGTTACGGAAATATCAATCTTATTACAAAAGTAATAAAGGTTTATTAAATGCATTTAGTGTAGTGACATCTAGCGGCGAGTAGCAGAACTTGCTCGTGAAACTATTCTCTAAGAGCTAATACGTAAATAGAGTAGATAATAAACCACTCTATTTGCATGTTATTATGGTTTATTTTCAAATAAACGAAGACTGATATATTAGTTACCAATCACACCACGCTTTTCTTAGTGTTACGAAATACAATTAACCTGTTTATGTGTTAGTTAGGGGTACGCTGGTTCCGATACTAATAAAGCGCTATGCTGTTTCTACTGTTTTTTTCTTTTCTGTGGAGGAGACTACTGATCGGCCACCTATAAACTCGTTATATCTTTTGAACCAGTGACAGACAAATTCTGATATTTGGCGACAAATTTAGACTAATTTTTTGTTATCTAAGTTGAAATCCCTGACGGTTGCCAAGCCAGTGTCAATGAAACTCTTAGCATTTTTCTTACACTAAATCACTAATCAACAAAATCTTGTTTTCAGATCGATTTACTAAAGGAGTGTATGCAATATCAGTATCCGGTAGATTACCAGCTGGTGTTATAAGAGAAATGAAGAGCCGAGGCTATGTGTACAGACCCAGAGACACAAGCCAGAGATAATCCACACAACATATAGTTTTATTGCAAAAAAACTAATTATAAAATAATTATCCTTCTCAGATTTAAGTCTTATAATTTACAGTTGTTAAGTACCCTACATTTATATTTTTCTGATTACTTGTACACTAGTCGGAATAGAAAATAATATATTGGAGAATAATACTTACTCAAACAGCTATTTGCATAAGTTTCTTAATATTTTTTTTTTGATTCTCCCCAACAACATGTGCTAAAGAGACGGGGAATATAAAATAAAAAAAGTTTCACATTTAAAACTATTAATTCTCCCTAAATAACTATAACAACAATATTACCCTAAATAAAAACATTATCTACATTTGAACTATTGAATTGCAAAGTGAAGAGATGCCTTCCTATTCTTACAACAAATTGCAAAATACTTTGAACTCTAAGTAACAACATTTAGATCATTTCATTAAGCATGCACAACAATAAGACTAAGTTTTATAATGGTACACAGGCATAACTATAAGATGTTGATCTGTTATGCTACACTTTATCTATAACTCCTTGTGCCATATTTAAGTCTGGGTATATAGTACATTGACAACATTCTGCTTAACCTTTTGACTGCCATTGTCATATATATGCGACAAGCAAGCGCGTGCCCTGTACGCCAAACCACACAAATATGTGACAAAATGGTAGCTGAAATTGTGGCTTGGCGTGGACAGCACGCGCGTTTGTTTAAGGTCTGGTGTTCAAAAGGTTAATAACATTCGATTTAATTTTGTATTGAACTGGCATGTGCTGTTTCTTCAAAGAGAGCATCTTGTGGCATGTTGCAAGTTTCAATGCACACCTAATAATGTTCTGTCAACTACTGCCTGATGGTGGGGCTTTAAATTCGCCATCTGTACCCAAGACATCCTTGTCAATTTCTTTAAAATCTATGTTCTGCTGCTTCATAGCATTCTGAAAGAAAAAGTTAAACATGGTTAAGGCTAAATTTTCATCATAAAATTGATTTGAATAAACACTAAAGTAAAAGTTGACCTTCAAGTTGTTGCTAAGCTATTTCTGCAATTGTATACCACAGCAGCACATCTTCAAATAAATGAAGCATTTGTAGGTACGAAATACCTAAATCAACTAAATATCAGCTTTGGTTCATTAATAGAGATCACAATTTTGAACAATTTTGTGAAATTGTAATTATTTTCATCTTAACACCATGATTTTTGTTATCAAAATGAACTAATAAGCATTTGATTTAAAACTCCGGTACCTAGATAATTATATCTCTCATCGGAAATACTTTTCATATCAAACTGATATCAACACCATGTTGGCACACGTCGTATCTTAGATTTAACATTTTCAGACGAAGATATTACTGATCATAGCAGGTGGTCGAAAATACATATCATGGTCTTACCTTTACACAATCCTGATAAACTTTGAAGATTCCGGCACAGACAGAATCATCGTGGTCACCTTTTAAAAATCTCTCAGAAAACCAACTATTGAAGCAATCGTCATATTTTTTCTTTAGCTCTGTACATTCTTCTCCAATGCTATTCATGATTTTGGTACAAATCCAGAGCGAATGGCTTTTAATACAAATAATTCGATTAAGAATAGTGAATTCAGGATAGCTTCCAATTATTTTATTGCTTGAAGTTGAGAGTGTCAAAGTCAAGTGTCAAACTTATGACACTTGACAGTACCACATACTTGGGGTGCATTCCGTATTAGAAAATAATCACTCACAGCGCTCACATCGATATTTTGCGTTCCGATTTAGATATCACGATTATGACAGCTATGAGCTGTCATCAATTCGGAATGCTCGTGAACGCGTTGACAGTAAACATAACCCCAAACCAAAACAATGCACAAGACCTATTTTTGAAAATGGAAGTTATGTTGGTTGACTCTATTTATTCTGCTAGCTCAGATTTTGTGATAGATAACGACGACGATTCGTCAAGTGATGAAAAAGATGACGAAAGCGTTTCTATTTAGCTTATTTTGCTCCCGGCAAAGATTTACCTCATAAAAAAATGAGTTTCAAACTGATGAACATTATATTATTTAGTTACCGTTGCATCTATGTAATTTGTAATTCGTAGGATTTTTTAAGGGGTAAATCTTTGCCGTGAGCAGAATACGCTAATATAAACGCTTTCATCATCCTTTTCATCACTGGACGAATCGTCGTTCTCTATCTCAAAATCTGAGTTATCAGAGTAGATAGGGTCAACCAACATAACTTCCATCCAAAATAAACCAAAACCATCCAAAAACAAAAACATCCATCCACTTCCACTTCCACACACCACCCACCACTCCACCCCCCTCCACCCCCTCCCTCTCCCCCTCCTTCCACTTTCTTTTTCTTTCCACTTCTTCCATTTTCAAAAATAGGGAACGTGCAGGAACTATAGGTGGCAGCACTAAACGACAAAAGAGACACTATGCGGACAGTAAAGGAAACTTATGCTGTCACCTGTCACGCAAATCTCTTCAAAAGTATTATTTTTGATTATGATAAAAGGTATAAAACATGGGTTCCGGTCTATCAATAATGTTCGTCAGCGTAACATGAATGTTGACCAATATGAATTTTGTATGTTTCGTTTATTTTCTCTAATGAAAATTGTGGTGCATGAAGAAACGGTGGCTTATACAACTTTCTTATTTTCAACACATGTTTTAATGGAAGGGAATCCTATAACAGCGAGAACAGTATCTCCAGGCTATAACAAATCAATCCACAATCATTTGTTATAAGTACTTATAAGTAATCACTATAACGCCCTCCGTAGCATTTAGATACAAATCTTAGGAAACCACAAGGAGTGCAGCCAATTAAAAACTTTATTGTATAACTATGTTTATAATCTGAGTTCATACGGAGACTTGAGGAATATTCGGTGTGAACTTCAGTGCAGTCTGGAACGCCCTCCGTAGCATTTAGATACAAAACTTATGAAACCACAAGGAGTGCGGCCAACTAAAAACTTTATTGTAAGTATACCAATGTTTATAATCTGAGTACATGTGGACTCTGTTCAACTGTTGAGGAATATTCAGTGTGAACTTCAGTGCAGTCTAATCCATAATCATTTGTTATAAGCAATCACTAGAACGCCCTCCGTAGCATTTAGATACAAAACTTATGAAACCACAAGGAGTGCGGCCAACTAAAAACTTTATTGTAAGTATACCAATGTTTATAATCTGAGTACATGTGGACTCTGTTCAACTGTTGAGGAATATTCAGTGTGAACTTCAGTGCAGTCTAATCCATAATCATTTGTTATAAGCAATCACTAGAACGCCCTCCGTAGCATTTAGATACAAAACTTATGAAACCACAAGGAGTGCGGCCAACTAAAAACTTTATTGTAAGTATACCAATGTTTATAATCTGAGTACATGTGGACTCTGTTCAACTGTTGAGGAATATTCAGTGTGAACTTCAGTGCAGTCTAATCCATAATCATTTGTTATAAGCAATCACTAGAACGCCCTCCGTAGCATTTAGATACAAAACTTATGAAACCACAAGGAGTGCAGCCAACTAAAAACTTTATTGTATAACCATGTTTATAATCTGAGCGCATGTGGACTCTTTGTTTAATTGTTGAGGAATATTCGGTGTGAACTTCAGTGCAACATATGAGTACCATTTAATGTTTGCTTGGACGGTTGATTTTGAAGGCTATTGAACTTTTTCAATGCAGAGTGTAACAAAAACAAATGTGTTCAAATATTTTTCTTACTGCATTTATCCATTTTTTGCGTTTTTCACATAAACATGGTATGAGAGTACTATTCTTTGGAAAGTAATAGAATTTTATTATTTTACGCTATTTGATTAATTTTCATTTTTGTGGATGTATTGGTACATCCAGAAATGCAACAATGGATTATGATTAGCTAGAATAATCATTTTCAATAATAAAATTAATTCTGTTTACTTGTTTTACATGTCAATGTCAAGTATTATTATGGTACAAGATTCGGATTGGTGACGCCAGTCGGCACCACCGTCGTTGTGCACGTTCCCTATAGGTCTTGTGAAATGTTTTGGTTTGGGGTTATGTTCCCTGTCAACGCGTTCACGAGCGTTCCGAATTGATGACAGCTCTTAGCTGTCATAATTGTGATATCTAAATCGGAACGCAAAATATCGATGTGAGCGCTGTGAGTGATTATTTTCTAATACGGAATGGACCCTCAGTCACGCACTGAGCCACTGACGTCTAAGTATGATTTATTTATACGTCGGTGCAGTGCACTGAGCATGGTTAACATGCCATGCATGATTGCATGAAATTAGTAAACACAGAGTTAGGGACCTAAAAAAAAGCAGACGCCGCACCGTCTCCTTTGCATTAAGGTGAATGCTTCAGGGTAGCCCGCTTAATTCAAATTTTCTTACTGTTTTTGCAATTTGCAGACCAGTGCTAGGTTGTATGTTGATTAAAATATTATTCGCGATTGTAAGACCTAAGTAGTTTCAGAATAATGTTCATCAAAATCATCATACAACCCTCAAAGTTCATAAAGGTGGAAAAATTACTTTTCCAAGGTCAAAATCATTAATAATAATAATAATAAATAAAAGGTTCAGGTCTAGGCTATCTGTTGAGGAGAGATGGTCAGGTCATATCTCACCTTCATTACATGGATGATCTGAAACTCTTTGCCCCCAACAATTTGCAACTGATGAAGCTACTGAAGGTAACAGAAACTTTCAGTAGCGCCATCAGGATGGAATTTGGTGTGGACAAATGTGCAGTCATGCATGTGAAGCGAGGGGAGATTATGGAATCCGAGGGAACTCAACTCTCGGATTCCATACACCTTAGATCCCTCTCCTCAACAGAAACTTACAAGTATTTGGGTATGTCGGAAGCATTTGGTATCAATACTGCCGACATGAAACAATCGTTGAGGGAGCGCTTCTTTGGCCGCCTGAATAAGGTGCTAGGTAGTCTTTTGTCAGGCGGAAACAAGGTGCGCGCCTTCAACGGTTGGGTCATGCCGGTTTTGATGTATTCCTTCGGCATACTCAAATGGACTCAGACGGAACTTGATGCCCTGGATAGGAGGGTCCGCACACTGCTGACCGCAAATCGAATGCATCACCCACGGTCGTCGGTGATGAGACTGTATATCCCACGGAAGTGCGGGGGTCGTGGCTTCTTAAATGCTAAGACCCTACACAACCGTGAGGTATGCAGTCTCAGGGAATACTTCCTAGAAGCCGACGGGGAGATGCACCGAGATGTGGTCTCAGTGGACAAGGGCCTCACCCCGCTCTCCCTGGCTAACGAGAACTGGCGCAAACCTAAAGTATTAGACACTAATGACCGCAAGGTGGAATGGCAGGGCAAGGAGCTTCACGGACGCTTTTATCGGGCCCTACATGGCCCCGATGTAGACTTCTTAGCGTCCGTATCCTGGCTGCGCTTTGGTGACCTGTTCGGGGAAACAGAAGGTTTTATCTGTGCAATAATGGACGAAGTTATGATGACGAATAACTACCGGAAATACATTGTGAAAGATGGCACGGTTGACATATGTCGGGCATGCCACCGTCCGGGAGAATCGATCCGACACATTATTTCTGGGTGTTCTAGTCTGGCTAACGGAGAGTATTTGCATAGACACAACCTTGTTGCCAGGATTATCCACCAGCAACTTGCTTTGAAATACAACCTTGTGGAATCAGAAGTGCCATACTATAAGTATGCGCCCGACCCAGTTCTCGACAATGGTCATATCACGTTGTATTGGGATCGACCTATCACCACTGACAGGACTGTTGTTGCCAATAGGCCTGACATTGTGGTGATAGATCGATTGGAGCGTCGCACAATGATTGTTGATATAACGATCCCGCATGACGAGAACCTCGTGAAAGCAGAGAAAGATAAACAATTCAAATATCTAGATCTGGCTCGCGAGGTTGTCGACATGTGGGACGTGGGTACAGCAGTCATTGTGCCGATAGTCGTGTCGGCCAATGGCTTAATAGCCAAGAGCGTCGACCAACATCTTAGGAGGCTCTCGCTTGGCAGCTGGATCAAGGGCTTGATTCAGAAAGCAGTACTTCTGGACACGGCACGTATTGTTAGGAGGTTCCTCTCTCAAGAGCCCTGACCACCGGCAGCTCGGACCCTGTTCCCAGCGCTGGTGGGCTACTGTTTTTTATATTTTTAAATGTTTTTTATGTAGTTTTATTGAGAAATATTTAAAAATGTTAAAAATATGTGTTTAGATGAATAAATAGAATAATAATATTATTATTTTTATGATTATAATTCTGTATCTACATATTAGTAGCCTTACAGTCGCAAACAATATTTTTCAATACACTTTCTCGAAAACTGGTCCATAACGCACTACGATTAGGTACAACATGCAATGTATTTCACACGCGTGCGATTTTTTCTACTTTCCTGCACGTGTGCGGGAATGAAAATTGCCACAGATAACTATACCTATACTTAGTCCAAATGGGGTGGGCAACTTGTGGAACTAATGGCGCTAGCACCGCATGAACCTAACATAGTCATTGGTTGAAAATCTGTCAATGTCATTTTATATTTCAAAATAGTTTGATCCCATTGGTCAGATTGGGTCTAAGCGATGGACACGCCATCTACAATCAGCTTTGACCAGCCTTCCCCATTGGTTCAATGTCTATAGTCTGAGGTGAATGTTTTTTTTTTATTTTGTCAAAGCACTACGCGTCTTTACGGCATAAATATTTTTTGAATTTTAAAATAGTGTTTTTAAATAAAATATCATAGATAAACATGATTATTTAAAACTAATAGTTACTTTTATACACAAATTAACATTTATTTGTGTTCTGAATTCAAAAATATAAAATAAATCTCTTTTTTATATTAGGCTGTTTAACGACTTCATACCATTGCCTCTCTTTCAACCTGGGGCGAGACCAAAGCGCGAAAAAAAAAGAAAATTTAAATCATAGTTTCATAGTTCGTGACAAAAATATTATTCGTTATTTTATTTTATTTCTTCAAAAGTGTATTGAAAAACGTCGTTTGATACACGTGGACATTTGTTATTGCAATTCTCGGCTCAAAAACACCCTCGCCTACGGCTCGTGTGTGGCGGAGGCGAGGAGGCGAGGAGGCGGAATTATACCGCCTCGATTGCAATAACAAACTTTCTCCACTTGTATCAAAATGTACTATTAATCAACATACAACCTAGCACTGGCCTGCAAATTGCAAAAAATGTAGGAAAATTTGAATTTCGCGGGCTACCCTGGAGCATCAGCCCTAATGAAATTTGTTTGAAAAAAACGACCAAGAGCGAGTCGGACTACTGCACCAACCACAAATAATGAGTTTGTAATAGTAAAAGTGCTTTTTTTTGTTGATAATTAACTACATATTTACGGCTTTCAGATTTTTTCCTTTACATTTGCTGTCAGACTTGCTTTTTGTCAAATTTTGTGATTCTAGAGAACTACCATTTTTTTTTTAAGGGGTACTTTCAGATAACTAGGGCGTGAAAAACCGGAGGCCATCAAAACCGGTTTTGAATTCTGGGTTTGAGGGCCCAAAACCGGAAACCGGTGTTAGCCCCGGTTTCGGCAACTTTTTTTTTTACATAGTTGAATTTTAACAACAAAACAATATTTTCAGATACACAAATGAAACAAATTGTATCAAACCTCTTTTTAATCAACCATTTATGCCAATACCAAGAAGACCACATTAATAGTTTGGAATATGGACAACATGAACTTAAAATAATATAAAGATTAACTAACTGAGATCAAATCAACAAGTAAGTTTGTGGTATCTCTAATCGCATTGTCAGTTTTGGCAGAAACTACAAATCCAGGTGTTACGAGAAATGCGTATTTTGGAAATGTGTACCCACTGTTAACTTACGGTGTTATATTGGGGGAACTCGACAAACGTACAATCCACATAAATTCTCCAAAAGAAATGTTTTAAGACAATATATAACATGCATAGTACCGGATCATTAAGGAAACGAAAAGATTCAAAAAAACGTCTCGATTTTTTTAATCTTGAGCTCATTAATTACGAACTACTAATAACATTAAAGGATTCATATTTGACTACAAAACGAGATCAAATCAACTGTGTACCGTACACTAATTTAAATAAACAATAATATTTTCTTCCATGAGATCGCTGTTCTTTAAAATTTGTTCTTAGGAATAGAAGTGCATCTTACATTTTATCAGATCATAGCGTACTTCTTACTTTGTTGCAAAAGTACCCAGCACTCGAAAAGGCTTTCCCACTCTCAACACTTGTTGGTAGTACACACATCAAATAGTTACGTCATGCTGTCATACATGGCTTGTTCTACCTTGACAAACCACGCAAGGTCGAAATAAGACCGATTCTTGGGGGTTTTCCTGCATTTATCCAATTCTTATCAAGCTGCTCTTGAAGAGTTAGCTCATTAGCTACAACTTCAGCGTCAGATGATAACGATAACGATGGCACGGACTACTCGGAGACAACTACGGCGATGGTATCAGAGTCCTTGAGCTTATATTTTAGCTGCTGCAATAAGTTTGTAATAGTCGCAGATATGTCAGCACCATTGGGTTTGGGAAAAGTTTAAGGTAAGGTTTGAGTTTGGACAGGCGGGATCGGGTCGCAGGAGTCGCTTCGTGGGTGCGGGGTCGCGGAGGGAGAAGTGTAAGAGGGTGTAGGTTTCGTTCGGATTTATTTGATGACTCTCAATTGAAGATTTCTTAATTAAGTGCGTTCGAAAAAAGTTGATTTAAATCAAAATGTAATTCAATAACGGGAAAACCGGCGTTAACTCCGGTTTTGACTCCCAAACCCGGTTTTCAAAAATCCGTAAATTTTGGCCGGTTTCCGGTTTTTACCAAAATCGGAAAACCGGACCGTTTTGCACGCCCTACAGATAACCAAAACAGAGTAGCCCGCGAAAATCAAATTTTAAGAAAAACGTAATACCACAGTTTTACGATCCATACAGTTGCGCAACGAATGTACTTCCGTGGAGCAACGGCGGGGATCTTGCGGGGGGTTGGGCGATGCGGTACGCGCTCTACGATCTCGCGCAGTTCATAGCCTTGGACGTTTAGGGCCGACGCGTCTGTGTAAATCGTTGTTAATACTATTAATAATCGTTATAATATAACTTGAATATAATGGTGTACACTTGTTGCGTATACGGGTGTGCCTCGACGAGCACCAATAAGGATAAAAATAAAAAAATTCATAGATTTCCCCGTGACGAGAGGTAAGTTTATCTTCCTATAAATTCGAATTAGCTACCTAACCAAATAACCATCTAGTATCTACTATTACTATTTTCGTTTAAATTAGTAATACCTACCCGTCGTATATCTAGTACTAAAACGCCAATTAGGTACGTAAAGACAGACCTTATGCCTTAGCCCTCCTATACCTACACCTATAGCTCTGCCGGCCAACTCTACTGCGCTAATTGTGAACGCAGGTATATCAAAAGAATTGTTACGCGTTCCATACATGTTGGATAATTTATTACGAGAGCAATTTGAAAATGTGATTTTTTGTTTGTTGAGATATCTTGATGATTTTGGTACCAAATGAAAGGTCTGGGTCTAAAACCATTTTATCCGTTTGAATCATGTAAATTGGTCCACGCGTTTAGGAGATAATAATGAGTACCATACCGTAGGTAAGTATAGTAAAAATATAAAAAACCTTAAAGTACTTAAAGTACAACTATATTAAAGTAATATAGGTACCATAAACTTGGATCCAATCCACGTCTTTTTTTGTTTTGTAAATATTTAGTTTTAAATAGTGTTTAAAATAGTATATAAGTATGTCTTGTAAATTAAATTGAATTAATAATGTAAATAAATGATTACAAAATCACATTTCTTTTATTATTATTTTTTGACAACCCTTACACGCTTACGACTCAGAGCCTAAGTACCTACACGCGTGGCGGCATCGTTCAACATCAAAGGCGTTTCCCAACTGTATGCTTGTAAAACTGTGGTAATACCATAATAATGTCCCCTTAACTGTTTATCGTGTTGACTGAGGACCGTTTTCTATACACTTTATTGCAGTATCTGGTATAAATTTAAACTTGCTAGGTCCAGCCGTTCCTAAGAAAATAGGTGGTGACAGACGGACAAGATAGATATGGCTTCCTTTTTTTAATTTTGAGGTACGGAACCCTAAAAATGCAGTTACGCCACCACCGCCATTGTGGTGCTTCAATTGTTTCACAATGAAGTTCCGTCCGCTTTTTGTTTTAGGTCCATCCATGCACAGAACGATACTGCTACCTACTAATATTTAGTCCTTGCATGATTGTCATGATGACATCAGATTAATATAAACCTGAAGCAAGCTGAAGTTACACGAACTATCTAAAGAAGTCCCACTACTTCAGAAGAATCGTGGATTTTTCTTTCTGTCTGAACTGACTCTTATTGATCACATGCTGTAAAAGTAACCTTTTCTGACGTACAATTCAAAAACTGTAAAAGCATATACTAATAAATGCGTGAATAAGACAGTGTTCGAAATGATTCTTCAACGTTAATAAATAATTATTAAAATAGGTCAAAAACAAGGCCTTTGTATTTTTCTGACCTCGGTTCAATGATTTTTTTTAAAATGGCTTCTCGCAGTTCAACATAGGAGGTTGTCGGTCGTCTGCTCCACGGTTGCCCACGAAATTCAAATTTTCTTACAGTTTTTGCAATTTGCAGGACAGTGTCAGGTTGTGTGCGTGGAGGTGGAGTTTTCACCCATGCCTTAACCGGAATCCTGAGCATAGCGAGGGATTTAAAGATCAAAGTAAGTAACATCGCCTGAGGGAAAAAAATGTTTGCTCTCGAGTCATAATAATAATCTTAATATATAAAAAAAATTGGTTGCCTGTAAAGTCGGTATACGGGCGAAAGTTTTACGTGACAACGACTTTGAGTGGTAAAATAAACTTTTTATGTCTGTCTCTCTCGCTCTTAGGCGGGCTCTCACTCGCTCTCATTGTGAGTGCATAACGTGAGCGGGAGCGTAACCTTGTATTATATAGTGGATTATCTATGAGCGTAACGCAGTTTCTTGAAGTGTCACCCGGCAAACCAATTTATAAGACGTTGTCACGTCAAAAAAAAAAAACAGATTGTAGTACATCTAAAAGATGTTACAAAGTGGGTAGTATTAAATCACTGGGGTGGGTGACGTGCTGTTCTCCTTGCTAGGCTATGAAATAGCCTGTATAAAGAAGTAACAGTGCCGATTCCCCCAAATTGTATTACTATAATTTTATTGTTACAGCAAAAAATAATTTTCAATTAGACTTTTTACAAGAATAAAGGTATTGGTGCACGAGCGCGTTTGTGTGTGAGTGTGCATGTGTGCGTGTGCGTGTGTGTGACTGTGTGCTGTTAGTGCGTGTGTGGGTCTGTCTGTATGGGTGAGTGAGTGTAGGTCCGCGAGACAGTGCCTGTGTAAGCGTGCGTGAGTAAGTGGATTTGGTTAGTGTGGGTATATGTTTTGGGTGAGTGGTAGGTACAATATACAAACTTGTCATACTTAATTAAACTACTATGTACCACTACTTTTCATGTAGGACATAAAGGAGAAAATAAATAAGAGACGTATTAAGTTTTGTATGACGTTATTAGCTTTTATTTATATTGTTTCAGGAGTTAATACACTATCACTTTCAGAACTTGATGTAGAACTCATTTTTTTGCAAAATACACTAAAGTCCGTACAATGGGGTCTATCGTTTTTTAGCTCACCAGATGGTGCCACTACCGAGAAGGTCTGTCAATAATAATTTTAATCTATACATATAGTGTAGGTACCAATAACGTCTTAAAAAATCCAAGGTGGCAACCCTGCCAATGCCTACTGACCTACTGTCACCTCCTTAGAGTATAGGTATATCACTGACGTATAAATCATATGGACTTGAAATGTTTGACTATAGAAAATACAGTTATACAAATATGAGGCATATCGACACCGAAATCATAAAAATACTGTTATCTCTTTTTAACTTTTAGAATTTTGCATAAGTGAAAAAGGATAACAGTGTTTTTGACAGTTACTATAATAGCAAACCTTCATTCCTAGCGTCTTTGAAATACCTATTTGCGGCCAGGCCGCCATTTTATTTTCCCGCTGTTTGGCTATTGCTATCTTTTTCTCTCTAATAAAACGGGAAAGAGACGGACGTAAATTAGAGCTGTCACATTTAATTGAACTAATATTGTCGATGTCGACTAAAAACACGATGAAGCGCAAGGCATAAACACATACACTGCCCTTTTAGTAAAAAATGTCGATTCTCTAATTTTAGATTAGTTACTGAACCAGAGAATCGGCAGCAATATCATCCAAACTAAACATGCAAAATGTTAGCTTAATCAAAAACCGGGAAGTCGGTGAAAAATAACTTTTAAGATTTGCTTACATAGTTATTTTGTTAGTTCTAAACAAGTGAAGCTAAGAAAAGTGTGATAAAAATACTTACCCGTTGATATTGGACCGTGACAACGTGAAAACATTCTCACAATCTTTTATCTAACATCGATTGTAGAGAAATATCGATATGGGCTACCCTATTAGCCGCCATTTTATTTTCCCTCTTTAATGTAGGTATGTCCATGTTTTTCTTGTAGGTATGCCAAGTCCATAGGATTTATACGTCAGTGAGGTATATGTTCTGTGACTGTCACTGTCAGAGTGTCAGTCTGTCACTTTTGTTCTGTGGTGTGATGTTTTTTGGTAACCTCAAAAATAGGTTTTAGATAAAAACACAGTTAACTTCGTTGGTAGTGGTGAAGGCCTTACACGTGCTTTTGTTAGTGCTACGAATATTTTCGATTTTAGTGAACTTTTCTAGTGGGAAATTCCATCGAAAGTGTTCCTTGTGTTTGTGTTCGTGGTTTAAGGTTTGCTTTTATTGTAATTGTCCTCTTTTTAACAATAGTTACCCAAGATGAGCTCCAAAAAGCCCCCTGATCCTGACCCCCCTGATGAACTATTTGATCTCTCCCCCGGACTAACAGTTACCCTCCCCTATGACATTGAAATAACCCCACAGGACCCTATTATGGATACGGACATCCGTAGTCGTAAGAGGGTCGCTGGTTCGCCCCCTGCTATTTCAAATATTAAACCCAAGATTGCGAGAAATATAATCGGCAGACTTTCATATACAGCTAGAGATAATCCACCATACAATGTGAATGTTTCGCTTAAAGACGAACAAACCTAAATCTCTACGCAGGCACCGTGCTGCAACCTATCAAGTTTGGTATGTTTTTGATGACAAACAATGTAAATAACATACGTTTCGATGGGATCAAGCGTATAGGTAGAAATCGCGTGTCAGTCGAGTTCAAGTCGCACCAGGATGCAAACAGTTTCCTTAACAATAAAATTTTATCCCAACACAATTATGTAGCTACCATTCCACAATTCAACATCACAAGAATGGGTATCGTAAGGGATATACCGGTTGAGTGGTCCGAAGAGGAAATAATTAAAAATATTCAGGTCCCTGAGGGATGTGGCTCTGTTATTAAAGCCAGAAGGATGAGCCGTAAGGTGTCCTCTTCTGGTGTGACCGAGTGGAGGCCTACACAGACTGTTGTGATAACTTTTGACGGACAAGTCCTACCTAAGCGTGTGTATAGCTTCTACACGGCTCTCTATCGAAACCTAAGTGCTTTAAGTGTGGTGAAGATCATCCAGGTGATGGATGTGAAGTCACCCCTGAAATGAGTTTCTGTGTTTCGTGTACTGGCAACCATTTTGCAAGTGATAGTGTTTGTCCTGAATTGGGCCGACAGAAGAGTATCAAAGCTCTGATGGCAGAGAAATCGATTTCGTATGCGGAGGCAAGTCGGGTTTTCCCACCTGTTTCCAGATCATATGCTGAAGTCTCCAAATCTTCACCACGCAACAAAGTGACTGCAAATGAATCACAATCCCAGTCCTCAAGTCCCATCCCAGTAAGCCAAAATTCATACCGTAAAACAGTATTTTTGAAACCCAAATCCCGTATTCCCCTTTCACCTGGCTGTGATAGACAAGCTCACCTAAACCTCACTCAAAATTACTCCTTTTCCCCATCAAAAAATGGCTGTGCCCTTCCAATGGAAGCTGCAGAGTCAATATGTTACAGACAGGAAGATAACTCAAAAAATATCTTAAAATTAATCACTGACATGCTAATGTCTGTTCTTGCAAGCCCAACTCAATCTATACCTGACCACGTTGCATCAAAGTTGACCTCAATATTAAATTATATCCACAATGTTCCATCCCCTGACATTCCTACAGTGGAACGTGAGGAGTATTACTCCCAGAAAGCCTGATCTTTCATTTTTAATTAATAAATTTAAACCATCAATCTGCGGCATTGCTGAGACATGGCTATTGCCTGGAAGCAATTTCAGGTTGCCATGTTTCGACATTGTTCGCAATGATAGATCTGATGGATATGGAGGATGTGCCTTGCTCATCAATAGCAAGGTATCATTCACCCAGATTCCTCTAACCTTTGTAGGCGATGACATAAATGTTGTTGCTGTGAAGGCTGAGGGTATATATATTTTTTCTTTTTATATTGCGCACCCACAATTCGATCATCTCTCAGTAATTAGAAATTTATTATGCAGTGTTAGTGGTCCAATACTCGTCATGGGTGATTTTAATTGTCACCATTATCGATGGGGGTCGGATACTTGCGATAACTTTGGCATAGGTTTACTTGATATTTTGGATGATCTTAACCTTTGCCTAATCAACGATGGCAGTCCTACACGCAGACCTGCACGTCCTGGTCAGAATAATAGTTGTGTTGACTTGACGTTCTGCTCTCCCAATATATCTAGTCTCCTCATTTGGCGGCGCTTGGATATGACCTATGGAAGTGATCACTACCCCATCATAATTGAATTCCCTTCCAAAAGTATTCCTTTTAAAGTTTCCCCCCCTCTTTTAAAACATCAACTAAATTCAGCTGACTGGGATTTATATTCTAAAATCGTAGACCTAAGAATATCTTCCCTTCCGGAAGTTAACAGGGATAATGCCCAGGATTGTTTTTTGCCCTTCTCCTCCACCATTGCCTCCACAGCTGATGATTGCTTCCCGTCCAAAAAACCCCATTCTGGTAGACTTCCTTCCCCGCCATGGTGGGATAGGGAATGCACTGACATGGTCAGGGCCAGGAATGAGGCTGAAGAGACAGTCAACGACAATATGAATCTGGATAATCTCATTGCTTTCAAACAGATTCTTGCCAAGTCCAGGAAATTCCTAAAAAGGAAAAAACGCGAAGGTTGGTCAAGATATTGTAGTTCACTGAGTCCGTCCACCCCGATTTCGGTGGTTTGGCGGAGGGTGAAACGCTTCAGGAGTAGTCTAGCACCTGCCTCCTCATCTAACAACCTCACGGAAGAACTGGGATACCAGTTTTTCTGTAAAGTCGCTCCAGCCTATGTCCCAAGTGTTGAGGAAATCAGTGTTGACATCCACGATGCAGACAACATTGACGACCCAATGGACATGCCATTTAGCATGGAGGAACTAAAAGCTGTGATATCCCAAGTAAAGGATTCCGCGCCGGGAGTGGATGGATTCCCGTACTCCTTTATTTCTAAAGCTGGTCCAAAAACTCACAAATATTACCTGGACCTAGCTAACTTCTGTTTTACTTCTGGATATATTCCCACAGAGTGGAAGGTTCAGGTGGTCATTCCGATTTTAAAACCAGGCAAAGATCCTAATGATCATTGTTCATACAGACCTATTGCCTTATCGTCCATACTCATAAAACTTTTAGAACACTTGGTCAAAAACCGGTTAGTGTGGTTGGTGGAAAACAGGAAGCTGCTCCCTATGACCCAATTCGGCTTTAGGAAAGGTCTGGGCACTGCTGATAGTGTGGGTATCCTCATATCAGAGGTCCGGCTGGCCCTCAGCAGGAATGAATCTGTGGTTGCGGTTTTTCTGGATATATCAGCTGCCTATGATTCTGTTCTCCTCCCTAATCTCAGGCAGAAGCTGCACGAGCTGAGAGTCCCGGCTAGGATTTGTCGCATCATTGGTAGCATCTTTACCAATCGCACCATTCAATTGAGAATACCTGGGAGTGACTCTGAACAAAGATCGGTCTGGAGAAGACTACCTCAAGGATCAGTTCTTAGTCCCCCATTATATAACATTTATACAGCTAACCTGCCCTCTTCCCTTAATTTCGATTGTAAAATCCTGCAGTATGCTGACGATATTGCACTAATGGTATGTGGCAGTTCCATTCAGGATGCCGCTCTTTCGATGAATGTCTCTCTAGCTTCATTAAACCAATGGCTACTTGACAATGGTTTGTCTTTAAGTGCGCCAAAGAGTAAAGCTGTCATTTTTACACGCAGGCGTTCGCTACCCCCAATTGATATAAACATTAATGGACAAACCATTCCAGTCGAAGATAAGGCTAGGTTTCTGGGAGTAACTTTGGACACAAGATTGTCTGGGGTCGATCACATAAACAACACGGTCAAAAAATGTGAACGTTCTGTATCGGTTCTTAAGTCTTTGGCCGGGGTATGGTGGGGTGCTCACCCCTACACCCTCAAACTGGTCTATAATGCGTTGACCAGAAGCGCTTTGGATTATTGCAGTTACCTTCTTGAGCCCTGCAACAAAGGAGCGCTTAAAAAATTAGACAACATCCAGTCCAAATGCCTAAGAATTGTCATTGGGGCCATGAAATCCTCTCCCATAAATGCGCTTCAAGTGGAATGTGCAGACCCACCCCTACACCTGAGGAGACAGTATTTAGCAGATCGCTTCCTAACTAAAGTTTTTTCCCTCTCATCTCATCCCTTGCTCCCAATTTTAGAACAAATTGACCTCTCCTTCAATGATTCTTCCTATTGGAACCATAAAGTAGTTCCTCTATTGATAGATAGGTACAGAGAGCTTAAACAACTCTCCGCGCCTATTTGTCGATATTCTACTCTTCCGGTATTTTCCGCCGCGTACGAGGCGATTTATTATGAACCAAAAGTCGTTTTGGGCCTTGGAATATCAAGGAATCCTCAAGATGCTAGAGATGACTTTGAGTCAGCGGTTAAGCGTTATTGGGAAGGTTGGAACTTATTCTTCACAGATGCTTCAAAATTTTCGGAAAGTGAATGTACTGGTGTGGCAGTCTATTTTCAAAATTCTAAGATAGTTTTACTTTTTCAATGCCCACCAGAAGCATCAGTCTTTACAGGGGAGTGTACTGGTATTTTGGAAGCCCTATGCTATATTAAGTCCCATCAAATAACAAGATCAGTAATTTTTTCAGACTCCCATAGTAGTATTCAGGCCCTAAAACAAAACCAACTTCACAGTAACATTAATAGTCATATCATTATGGATATAAAGAGCTTGTTGTTTGATCTCTCCCAAAACGGCTTGGACGTCGAGATAGCCTGGATCCCCGGTCACTCGGGTATTGTTGGCAATGAATGCGCTGATTCGTTAGCAAAGTATGCCACAACGAATCCGGCTGATCGAAAGCACTACGTTGCGCACAACTACGATTTGCGAAACAGTGCCAAACCCAAGCTATTTAATTCATGGACGGAAACATGGAAGACGACTTCTAGGACCAAGGGCCATTACTATGCTGCTATACAGCCTGAAATCCAGCGTCGGCCTTGGTTTTAAAAATGCCCTAAATTGTCGAAGAGAACTGTTTCGTCCCTCTGTAAACTAAGACTCGGACATTGTTGTAGCCCTGTGTTCCTGCACAAAATCCATGCCCGGGATAGTTCCCTGTGCGAGTGTGGTCTTGCGGAGGGTACATTAGATCATATTTTCTTCTCCTGCTCCCTAAATAATAAATCCGTTGACCTGTACCAAAAAATTTCCAAATTCAATATACCTCTCCCAACCAACTTTCATACTCTCCTTTCCCACTTCTCCCCTAAATTAATCAACATTTTGGCAACATTCCTAAATGAGAATGATCTAAAATTTTAGTTGGTGCGCAACGTTTATGTAATTAGTCTGTATATAGTTAATACTAGTTTATGTGTAGAATTATGTTTATATTCTTGTAAGTTAAATAGAAGCGTTTTACCTACCAATAAAACGCATATTAATTTACTTACCTTATTCGAAGCTTATTTAATTTGAGATAGGCACTACGTTTCCCGCCATCTATATCCGTCTCTTTCTTTCTGTATCCGTCCCTTTCTAACCCCACCACCTGGCAGAGTGGGGGCGCACTGAGTGAGCCGCCATCATTTTGCCTCATTGAGTCGAAAATCACCAGGCAGACTTTAAAACATAAGCTTCGAATAAGGTAAGTAAATTAATATGCGTTTTATTGGTAGGTAAAACGCTTCTATTAATTTGACTTGACCGTTATTCGAAGCTTATTTAATTTGAGACCTGTTTGTTATCGCCTGGTGGTGGTGAGTAGCGACACAGACGCCAATGTGAATGACTTGATAAATGTTAAAACTGGTTATATTGACCGTTTGTATGAAATAAAAGCATCTTGGATTTTGCCTTTTTATTAAAGAAACTAAAAAATCGCTTATTTGTGTTAACATGATTTTGATTTAATTAAGTAATTGTTTCAACTTAATTCTAACTAACAACTGAATAATTGATTAATCACAATGTCAGAATCAACATTAGATCAACAACATCACTCAACAGGATTAAATAACATAGTTATAGATGTACTTGAAGATGAGGGTAGAACTGTCCGTTTATAGAATTTGCAAAAAGTATTTTGGGACTTCCAATTTCCTCTCGCGAGAATGTCTTCTAACGGGAAATTGTCTAGCCAGTTTTTTGAGGCAACGGCAGAGCGGAAACTCCCAGGTGTTGCAGTTATACACGCATCTTTAAGTAGAGTCCTAATCCACCCTGATATGATTGTCTTTGAAGCGGCTTTTGCTTCACCTCTTGTGGAAATGAACAGGTTATGAATCTTAGCCGAATCTCTACGAATTTTTAACAATTCAATTGTTCTATTAATCCAATAAACTGGATCCAAATTATTACTATCTAGATTAGTAAACAATTTCCAACCCGATTGCCTGTGATCCGAAGAATCAGTCTTTGAACCAAAAACAGGCCACAAGGTGATAGAGTTACTACTTTGAATACAATGCTCCGAATCAGTTCTTAATAAAGTCAAATCGTGAATTCTTCGACCTGAGCATAAGAGTAATAATGTTGCAGTGTGTCTTTGTACTTGAAAAATATTGTCGTGTGTTAAATTATAACGATTTAGGCATGCAGCTAAGCTATCTATGTTCCAAATCGGTGGTTTAGATTTAACTGGTTTCTCTAATGCTATGGATTTTAAAACCTGCTTTACTAAAATATGAGAACTAATTTGGCCAGCAATGTCTGGATTGCAAAGAGTAGAAATTACAGATTTGTGCAACAGAATCGTATTATATGATAAATTATTAACCAGATGAAGGTCCGACAGGAATCTGGCTACTTCTCTACCGCTAGGATTATGAGGATTAATTTGGTGTTGTTCAGACTAGATTAACCATTTTTTCCAAGCAACATCATAAGTTTTTAGTGTGGAAGGCCGCCAAGACTTCTTCAGTAGTTTTATTTGGTTATCATTCCAATCTTTTAGGGTCTCTGCCCACCCCCACATTTCCATACTTCGAGAATCATGTCCTGTGTCCTCGGAGGTGGGAGACCTGTCGACACGTCTATTAAGACTTGATTGAGATTCCGAAGTGTGAATGGGGATTCACACTTCGGAATAAACATGTCATTTCCAATAGCTCTTTTCGATAGACTAGGCGCAGGAATCTTCTGTGGCTGCGAGCTACTCGAACGTGAAAGTACGCTTGCGAGAGATCTATTTTGCACAGCCAGTCTCTTTGTTGTAGGAAGTCTGGCACACGAGAAACATTCACTAATTTGAATTTGGTCGTTATGACGTATTGATTGAGAGCCCTCAGGTTGAAAATGGGCCGAGCAGAGCCGTCGCTCTTGAGAACTAAAAACATTGATGAGAGGAAACTTGGAGACAGATGTGCTCGTTCGAGGACCCCTTGATCCTTCATTTTGTCGATGACAGTAGTCATCTCTACTGAGCACCCCCGATATCATCCTGAGAATGACATTTGGAGCTCCAAATTGTTCCCACTGAGTTAAAAAATTTGCTAGACGGCCTGCTTTGAACTGCATCATGTCAATATTTTCGACGTTTGACGTCTCTATTGTTGTTGGGCGGAGACGGTGCTCGTTTCTGCCCAGATTTGGATTGATTTCGGTGCTTGGGTTGATTTCTCGATGAACCTCGTCCACGAAAAAGCCCCCGATTATTCGGTGCGCCCGAATGAGAGCCATGTCCATGATAGTGAGAGTTATAACCACCCTGCGAGGGTGGTGCAGTTTGACAACAGCCTTGCGCATAGCATGACCCATGTTGACAACCCTGCGAGGGTCTTTTTCGGGTTGCGTACTCCTGCGAGGAGACGTTAGTTTTGTGTGTCTCTACCTGCGAGGTAGAGTTGATAGACTTTTTTAGCGGCCAAAAACATTTTCGCACTCCACCCGCTTTTTCTAACGCGACTGTAAATTTTTCTGCGTTGAACAAGTTTGTGCATGTAGGAGGAATCTTCCTAAGCGTAGATTTCACTAATGGGTCCTTTACCTGTTTGATTACACAGTCTCGGCGCATTTGCAATATCTCTGCGCGATGGCCACAAACAAGCTGTAACAAATCTGAGGAGGTTGTTTGAAAATCACCGCAATTTATAAGTTCTGTTAACTTATTATTAATAACCTCATAATCTGGGGTTAAATCTTTAGACCACTGGGCAAAATCAAGCAGTACTTTCTGAAGCGACTCCTTTTGCTTTAAAATGCACATTGTTAAGGCTGCAAAGGTTTTATCAGCGTATATCAAGTGGCGGGGAGACTGGAAGGCTGCAACTTCTTCATTTATCTCAATATCCGTAAAACCCGGTTTCTGATTATACACTTTTTGAGTTTCGGAATATCTGATTTCGTTCCAATTACTAGTATCCCAATGTTGAAGATCACATAGCAGTTTTAAATGGAGTTCAGAACTCTTGGGCATAGAAGGTTCTTTTAATTTAGTTTGAATATTAAAAATAATTTCATTAGGCGCGTCATTAATCGACGCGTTATCATCTAAGTCTTCGTAAAGATTACGACTAACACCAGAAATTATAGACATGGAATCGTTATAGTTGTGATCACTAGTTTGAACTTGACGCTCATTATCACGAGCATATAAAGATTTACGAAGATCACGTACCTCCTTTGATAATTTTCGATACTCCTGTTTCGAATGTCTTCCTTTTCTCCCCCTCTTCTTTTTTTCATGACGGCTCCGTCGACGCTTTGGGGAACTTGATGAAGACGAAGATGAACTGCTGTGGGAACTATTACTGCTTAGACTTGAGCTCCTAGACCGTAACTTACGCTGCATACCAGATGGTCCTGGTAATGGTTCGGTCACTTCATTTTGTACATAATTATTACCATCAGCCATTCTAAAACAGGAAGGAAGCTTTAGAACAACACTAACGGTATAAACCGTTAAAAATAAAAGTTCAAATAAAAGCTCAAATAAAAAGTGGGTATGTGACTACACACACAATTTAAGCAAATAAAAATATACGCTCTAAAAAGCCAACGAAAACATTTAAAATCATATACGAACGGAAAAATAAACCGTTAATAAAAAACATGTGACTAATACACACTGAGTATGGTCACAGTATTTATCTTGTTTATAACTATACAGTATAGATTGTAGGTACGATTGTACTCTACTTAGTGTACATCACTGCGTTTTAACAACAGAAAATTACTCACGTGTAGTTTGGTGGGTATTTTTAATTAGCACCACACTATCACTGTTATGCACCACACGTAAGACACAACCAATTTTTCGAAATTCTAAAATTGAATAGGTACACTTATTATTTTTAAAATAAATTTCAATATTGTGGTAACGTTATTGTTAACACAACCGTACGCGGCGGGAAACAAGACGCCAATGAGGCAAAATGATGGCGGCTCACTCAGTGCGCCCCCACTCTGTCAGGTGGTGGGGTTAGAAAGGGACGGATACAGAAAGAAAGAGACGGATATAGATGGCGGGAAACGTAGTGCCTATCTCAAATTAAATAAGCTTCGAATAACGGTCAAGTCAAATTAATTATTTGTTCTACTAACCTATGTGTTCGTCCTTACAGCTAGACTAACACCTACCACGAAGTACGAAGTTCGACGGCCTGCCTCTCTGTGGTGCCGTCACGACGTGACACTGGCAGAATAGTCGGAACCGGCTCAGTTGCCAAAAAGGAAAAAAAAAAAAAAAAAAAAAAAAAAACAGTTTTATTTGCAATTTTTTATTGATCATGGGTGATATACTAAAAGATAGTCGTTTCACAAAATATCTTAATGATCCAAGATATCGACAAATTCCTAAACATGAGAGAAAAGTTAAGATAGACAAACGATTTCAGTCTATGTTCAAAGACGAAAAGTTTAAAGTAAAATACACAGTGGATAAACGTGGTCGGCCTATTAATGAAACTTCTACGGAGAATTTGAGGAAGTACTATGAGGTGGATGAGTCTGAAGGAAGTAGTTCCGATGCAGAAGATGAAGAAAAGTTGCCTGTAGTTGATGAAAGTGATGGGTCCGGTGACGAATTTGTGCCGGGCCGCTTTGTAAAACGACCACCCAGTGATGATGATGATGGCGACAAGGATGATAAGGAACCAGTCTTTCTTAATGATAAATTAATTGGTGGAAAGTTAAAGAAAAAAGTTAAGTCTAGATTGTTAGATTTGGATGTTGATTATGCCCGTGGAGAAGGTAAGTTGCATCTTATCTTTTATATTGTTATAATATTTACTTCTTATTTGGTTTTATTACTTTTGAAAGCTGTTACTTGTACATAAATTAAGTTAGTTCAACATGAACAGACTGTATTATTATAATATTCTTAATACTCATTTATTTAACAGGAGTCATCCAAACTGACAGCTCCTCAGATGAAGAGAGCAGTGAGGCGGAAGATGACAGTGAGCTGGAACATGAATGGGGAGAACTTGATGCTGATGCAGAAACTACTGATGAATCTACAAAGAGGTATGTGGCTCTTATTCACCACTAGCTTTTGCCTGCGACTCTTTATTGTTATTATGTTTGGAATGTGCTTTCACTTCTCAGCTTACTGGTACTTCCAACTACATTTAGGGGCCGAGACCAAAGTCAATGCAGCATGTAGAGTGTTGTGATGAGGAGCTATTTTGTTTTCATCTATTTGTATGAACTTTAGACCAATCCGACATGTATTTAAAATTGCAGCTTTATTATTATTAACAGGCAGGCAGTTGAGACAACTGATATAAGCCTGTATCCCGTTGTTCCCCACTAAATTTTCTTCTTGCAGTATAATATATTATATATGTTTGTCTAGTTGATTTTTAAATTGATCTATATTTTGGGCTGAGACTACATCTTCTGAGAGCTTATTCCAATCTCCAACTGTTTGGTTGCTTGAAGAGTGTTTGTGAGGGTTATGGTTCAAGTAGTTGGTACAAAGCTTATTGGTGAAGCCTAACTAACAGCTGTGCCCATGTAAAGTTTCATAAATCATATTCATAGGCACTGAGCAACAGTGTAGCTTTCAAACAGTGCAAGAATTTTACAAGTGAGAGTAGGATTGATGGATGAGCAGTTTCTGAGATTAATCTTTATTATAACATCTGAGATTTATTTGAATATTTTTTTATTTTCAGAATTGCCATATGCAACATGGACTGGGACAACATAAAGGCAGCAGACCTAATGGTTTTACTGAACTCATTTGTACCAGCTGGTGGTGTCATCAAGAAAATCAATGTAAGTTACAATAAGAAAGGGTCTACACTAATTAACTTTATTGTCATTGTTGTTTTAATGCTTAGATGAAAAATTATAGCAATTATTAATTTATACAAAGAATTCTCATTAAGTCTTGGCAGTGAGTTGAAATTGGCAATTTTATTCTGCTGCATGATATGATTTCTACTGATCATTTTGCAAATGAGGAGGTTGAACTAATCCCAATGTTTTCAGATATATCCATCTGAGTATGGTTTGGAAAGAATGAAGGAGGAAGATGTGAGGGGCCCTATTGAACTAACAGAAAATAAATTAGAGCATATAACTGAAGATGGAGGCAATGAGGAAGGTTTGTTTCGATAGAATCCGTCAATTTTGCGCGTGTATTTGCTACGCTAGTTATAAAAATTTCAGAGACTAGATCTTGAACAAAAAGTAGGTCCGAAAATAGAACCTGGTGAAACATCAAAACACACCACTTAAATTTTATGCAACTGTTCAAAATCATTGTTTGTTTTGTGATTTAGAATAAGTTAAATACTAATAACAATTTTAAACTTTCTCAGGTACCTCCTACCGGTTTGCTACAATTAAGACCTAAAAACAGCAGTGTCAAATGCCTAAGACAAGTTTTTAATAGCCACCCGAAATATCGTTTTTTTTTTTCTGTTGAACTCGACTAGCTAGGTGCAGTCACGGTGCAGTGCTGGCCCAGTAGTAATGGCTTGTAGATTGTGAATAACCTAGGCAGGCGTATTTCATTTATGTTGGTAATATATTTCCTCAGCACTGCTCTTAAAACAGTGAAGTAAAACATTCTCATGTAAAATGGAAACTGGCATGTCCTAGAACCAAAAAATTCGAAGACGTGACATCTACCAACCCGCACTGGGCCTGTGTGGTGGATTAGTCACCCCCAGTCATAAAGAGAAGGGAATTGTCCTAGCAGTGGGAATGTTATAGTCTGGTTTGAATACAAAATACTAAAACTAAAGTTTCATTAGCTCCTGATCGCCTTATTAATCTGACACTTTTTCTAGTAGATAATACGTTTTTACATCTACTTTCTTTAAAAATTTCAGGTTCTTCTTACCATATGGAAAAACTACGTCGATATCAACTAAATAGATTGAAGTATTTCTATGCAGTGGTAGAATGTGACTCGGTGTCCACAGCTGACAAGCTGTATAGTGAATGTGATGGCATGGAGTATGAAAGTAGCGCTACTCGGCTCGATATGAGGTTTATTCCTGATGATGTTACTTTTGATCAGGTATGGACTACTTTTATTGCGAAACATTTATTTCCTAAATATAAACTGACCTATATTTTACTGCACACAGTCATGGGAACTTTCATCATTATTCTTATTTATTTTGATACTATCAATTGGGTTGGTAATTGATTTCCAGCTTTAACCTTTGACAGCCATAGTCACATATACGTGACAAGCAAGCGCGTGCCCTGTACTTACGTTAAACGACACACGATATGCGACAAAATGGTAGGTGAAATTATGGCTTGGCGATGGCGGTCCAAAGGTTAAGCATAAAACACCAATTGTATATTAGGCTAATCGAGTCTTTTTTGACGTGACAACGTCTTATAAATTGGTTTGCCGGGTGACACTTCAAGAAACTGCGTTACGCTCCGCTCACGTTATGCGCTCACAATGAGAGCGAGTGAGAGCCCGCCTAAGAGCGAGAGAGACAGACATAAAAAGTTTATTTTACCACTCAAAGTCGTTGTCACGTAAAACTTTCGCCCGTATACCGACTTTACAGGCAACCAATTTTTTATCAATTCAGGAGCCCCGAGAGGAATGCACAAAACTCCCCAATTTGACGAAGTACAAACCTCGATTGTTTACAACGACGGCGTTGCAGCAAGCTAAAGTGGAGCTCACTTGGGATGCCACAAACCCGAACCGAACAGAAACTATTAAAGGCGCTCTTGATGGCAAAATTGATGATCTGGATCTTAAAGAATACTTAGCTTCCAGTAGTGAAAATGATGGTATGATTTCACTTATATTTTTGTATGCACTAGGTGTTTTGTAGATACAGAAGAAACTAAATGTAATTGCGGACTTTTTTGCAGAAGACGGTCAAACTGAAGACATTGAAACCAAGTCAGACAATGATGATGAAGATCCTATACTAAAATATAAGAAATTGCTTGAAGACATCGAGCAAAAAGACGACAAGAAGAGCAATAATGGCATGGAAATGGAAATAAGTTGGGGCATAGGAATCAAAGACAAAGCGGAGGAGTTAGTGAAGAAGAAAATAAATGCAGGTATGATAAATACACATGTATGTATGTAATTATGTACATTGTGAAAATGCTGTAAAATAAATTCATTCATTTGTAACTTATTTCCACTTTATTTACAGAAACTAAAGAGTTAACACCATTCGAAAAGTTGATACAGAAACGTAAAGAAAAGAAGCGACAAAAGAAATTGAAAATCAAAGAGGAAAAGGAGAAAAATGAAGACCATGAATCAGATTCAGAAGATGGCAGTATGTCAGACGTGCCTTCCGACATTGATATGAATGACCCATACTTTGCTGAAGAGTTCAATAAACCAGAATTCAAAAAATCAAAAACAGGTAACAAAAATAAAGGCCATAAGAAGCAAAATAATGACAGTGACATAGATTCAGATGACGAAAAGAAGAAAGCCGAATTAGAGTTACTCTTAGATGACGACGACGGCAAAGCACACTTCAGTCTAAAGAGAATTCAGGAGTCTGAGAGTAACAAAAAGTCTAGAAGGAAAAAGAAATTAAAAGCAAAAATGAATGAACAGAAACAATCTCTGCCTGATTTTGAAATAGATGTAAATGATGATCGGTTTTCAGCATTGTTTAACTCGCATCTATACAATATTGATCCAAGTGATCCTAATTTTAAGAAAACAAAGAATATGGATAAGCTTATTCAAGAGAAGTTGAAGCGCAGACCAGCAGACACGCCACCAGAGGCTCAAAAGCCTAAGAAGTCTAAAGAAGATGTGGAACTAAGTATTTTAGTGAAAAACGTTAAAAGAAAAACTAAAGATGCATTGAGAAAATAAAAGAATTTAATTTCTTATAAATGTTTTATTATTTTTAATACGTTCGTCATAATTAAAGTAAATAAAACACCGTAACACTAGTCATGATTGTATCAAAACTGTAAGGAGAAACAAAGGTGCATTATCATTAGTTCATTACTTAAACATTATTCATCATCTGCTTAGCTTTTTCCAATATTGAGGTCGGCTTCCAGTCCAACCAGATGTAGCAGAATACCAGTATTTTACATGGAGCGACTGCATATCTGACCTACACAACCCAGTTAGTACTGGCTGGGTAATACGATATCTCTTGGTAAGACTGCTGGTCAGATTTTTATGGTCTTCTGACTACCTGTAACAACTGTCAAAGATCTACAGTTGACAGCCGAGACCAACGGCTCAACGTGCTTTCCGAGGCACGGAGAAAACTGTCCCATCTACGGTCCGACCTAGGCAAGCGCGGCTAACCTTAAAAGACCCGTGCGGCTGTTATTAATTAGCCTCCTTCCTTATCTAATACTATTTATATTAAACATTATTATAAAACGTCATCTATACTAATATTATAAAGAGGAAACCTTTGTATTTTTGTATTGAATAGGCTCAAAAACTACTGGACCGATTTCAAAATTTCTTTTACCATTACTTAGAGGGATTCTTCCGAATCCGTATAGGCTATATTTTATCCCCTTAATCCCACGGGAACGGGAACTACGCGGGTGAAACCGCGGGACGTCCGCTAGTCTTAAATAAACTTATGTTACAACAAGCACCATCCTATGATGCTAAACTGTCGGCTAAAGCGGCCTTTATTTGTCTGCCCAATGCGGCGCCCAACGGTGGAGGCACGGCATTACCGACCTGTAAACAAACAAGGAAGAAATGTGAGTAAATTCACCCTTACTAACAGTAATTTATACTTATGGGCCTATCCTATACTACCTCAAATGGCTTAGCATGATCCTCCGTTACGCCTAAAATACTGCAGCATTAATTTTGAAATAAATAAATAAATAAAATAAATAAATATTGCTGGACATTACACACAGCGCCATCTAGTGCCACACTAAGCAACGAGGCTTGTGTCGTGGACACCAGATAGTTTATATACTACATAGATACTTTTTGTTTGTAAATACATACTTAATATACATATAAACAACCAGGACTCGGAAAACAAATGTCCATGCTCATCACACTAACATTTGCACCGACCGGGATTCGAACCCGGGACCCTAAGAACGTAAGGCAGCCTCACTACCGCTGCGCCAATCGGGTCGTCAAAAATATATGGTAAAGTTGAGGATTAATGCAGGAGAGAGGGAGGGGGTGGAGGGTGGATTAATGGACGAAAACACGATTCCATAAACTTATTTCTCTATAGAAAAAAAATCCAAAGTTACCTCCAAATCGAACAATAAACCACTCTGGTATTCAAAAAGTACTTCAAATTAGATCATGAAACTTCTGAACTAACTCTATAGCAGGTCTTGTGTTTTATTTTTTTAGTCCAATCAATAGATTTTTTGTAAATCGCAAAAAACCACTCATTTCGCACCCGCTTTGTAGTGCAAGCTGATTAGAACTTTATTCTAACAGAATTTCAAACGAAGTTTGAACCACCACAAATAGAGTTGCTAATTTTAGGGTTAGAAGGGCCTTAAGACTTACTAGAAAAATAATAATTATGTATGTTACCTGTCGGTGTTTATCTTGTACTGAGCCAGCGAATATGTAGGTGTCGGGGAAGCCCTGCGACCTCGCGCACTCACGGACTGACACGACGCGGTTCTGTTCGGGATGCAGCACTCTGCCTTGCTTGCCCATCGGCTCGGGGTCCGTCACCGTTGTACTGAAGTAGCCGTCCCAGCAAACTCTGCCTGAACAGTGAATACATAGGGTGCATTTTACATTGTGGCTACATGCACATACATGCGTCTTACTTCGACGAATTCTTGTCTTGTCCACTCTCCTGTATAGCATCTCCTGATTTTATACAAAACTAGCTGTTGCCCGCGCCACGTTCGCGTGGAACTTTTGATGTGTATGTGTGAGACTAAAAAGTAGCCTACGACCTATTCTCAGACCTACCAAATATACCCAAAAACTTTCATAAAAATCGGTCATGCCGTTTCGGAGGAGTTCGATTACAAACACTGTGACACGAGATTTGAATATGTTATAATTTAGAAGATTAACCAAAATGCAGGTAATGTGTAAAACTACTGGTGTATATTATTATGCGAAATACGAATATGAAAATGAACCTTTTACAAATAAGGTACTGCTGTCGCTAATGCACTTAGCTACAATCAAGTTAAAGTTCACATACATTTCAACCATTTACACGGCTTTGTACTGTAAGTCTGTACTGTTTTGTATTGTTTTGTCAACAAAACAAACAAACAAAGGAACATTAACGGTCCATGCGGCTACTATATATTTAACGTACGTTCGTGTCGTCCTAAACTTAAAATCTGTAAAAAAAGAACGTATTGTAAGGAGTCAAATGTAGTGTGACATTACCATAGAGCCCCGCCCAGTTGTTGTGTCGGTTGCCGGTGTGCGGCAGGCACCACGGGATGAGCGTTTGCTCCTGCTTGTCGGCCGGCGAGCAAGCGCCGCCCGCTGCGCACGCGCACACGCCGCGCAGCGCGCCACTGTCCGACCGGCCGTTGCGCTTGTCGTCGTATCTGTAGTGCAGCACCTGCACAATGCCAACGAGACCAGTCAGTTACATTGCATTGTTTATACTGACACTATACAAACATTATGAAACAAATTAACATACCTTGCATTTAGTTCCATCTGACAGTGCCACCGATATGTTAGGTAGGTCCCTCCAATCAGACCCAGGCGTAGTGGGGACTCTACATATCCTAGCTTGAATTAATGGCGCCATGTTTTTACAAATGTGGTCCCGTAGTTTGGCATTCTCGTCCTTGCTTCTCACTAGTCGTTGGAAATGGCTCTCTGGCATGGATCCATATTCGATTTCTATTTTGTTTGCACCATTGCATATTCCTGGCAGATCACTCATAGCATCTCGGATGGAGCATGTTCTTCTAGGGGCGGACTCATCCCAGTGAATGTTAGTAACGAAGCGTCTGCCATCTATAGTGGTAGTCAGCGAGCATGCACGTCTACTGAACACGTGGGTGGGTTCCGGATAGAACGGTAACTGGTACCCGGGCGCAGCTGCCAAAATAATAAGCCTTCTTCGTGTCTGCGGTACCCCATAGTTGCCGGCCTGAAGAATCCCGAATGTGCACTGATATCCCATGTCAAGTAATGCTCTTAATGTCAGTTTTAAAACCATACCCTTTTTGAATGCCACAAAATTTCTTACGTTTTCGAGTATAAAATATTTCGGCCGGTAATAATCACAGTAAGATAAGTAAGAAGCTACAAGAGAGTTTTTGAAGTTGGAATACTCTCTCGAATTGAATCTGTTCATTCCGGAGAAGCCCTGGCATGGCGGCCCACCGACTAGCAGTTCTACTTCGCCCTGCATTGGGAGGCGTAATCCACTAGCACTGTGAGTGGCCCCAGACATCGCTTCATTGAGTAACGCATTGCAGTCTTCATTGAAAACGATGCAGTTTTTATTGTTGAGAGCGTAGGCATGTGCAGCAGCTTCAACATTCTCTATTGCCCACTTACATTCTGCCAAGCCAGCCTGGTGCAAGCCTTCTGACAGTCCACCACACCCAGCAAATACATCTAGAGTTCTTAAAGGTCGTACCGAAATATTATGCAGTTTATTTTCATAAGTTTCCACAGGTTTGCTAGACTTTCCTTTACCTTTCCCCTTGTCTTTGCCTCTGTCTGTGCGTCCAACACTAATAGCGTGGTGTGGGACATCTATTATTTGACCAGTAGATTTGTCAAAAGCCATCCTAAAGTAAAACCTATTTGGGTCTCCCTCTAGCCACTGGGTCAGGGTATATTGTTGTGGAACATTTTGTTCATAAATTAAATGACATGCTCCTACAACTGTAGAAAAAGGCACATCACGAATTTCTTCACTCCAGTAAACTACATTAACGTCTTCATGCTGCGGAAATCTACTGGTTGTATTTTCAGGTCTATACAGAACATTGACTTTTAAATATATATCCTGAGGAATAATCAAAGGTCCATCTCCTATGGCTGTTACAGCTGCAATATAACCAACACAGAATGGTTCCCCAGTATCTACATTTGATCCACGCATATTATTGTCACTCTTCCTGTAATATTCAGGGTAAATGTCTTCATCAACTTTCTCAAGTTTTGGTTTAACATTGTTTGCATTAGTCAGAGTATTTTTCAACTTGAATGTTCCCGGCTTGAGGAAAACGCCACAACCTTTCTTGTAATCATAATCTTGCCACCTCACTAATGACCACTCTGTTCTATTAGATTCAGTTATAAAACTAGACTTTTCTAGTAACTTTCCAGTAACTTTAGGTATGTTTTTAGCATCCCGTTTAGTTTTCCTCTCACATGAAGGGCAAAATCTGTGTTGCCTCAGTGGATTAGGACAAAGTGGATCTACAGGTAAATCTTCGAATCGGGCAGTGAATCTTTCATAGTATTTGTTGTAAAAATAGGTTTTACCATCATCTTCAAAGTGCTTGTCGTCAACTTCCTTGCCGCCCAGTGTGAACCAATCAGCTGGGATTTCTCCCTTTTCAACACAAGCTTTCCTTAATATTGAAGAAAGTGGAGCACCATGGCAACACCTGTCTCCTAAAAATACTTCCCTGGGGTCACTGACCTCACCCAGAACAGTGTCAGAGGCTCTTATGAATACCTCTGCATGAAAGAAACCAGATTTAGAGTTAATAGTTTCTCGCCACATGAATACTACTCTAGCAACCAAAGCAGGAATATTGGATTGAGAAGTTTCAACCATTACAAAGTCGCCATTGCAAAGTTCAGAGCCATCAATTTCGACTTTTTCATAATACACTTTGGTGGCATCGGCTTTCCTGGGCTCACCAACCCATTTAATATTTCTGTTATTTGAGCCAGTCAACTTGACCGGCACTGCATCCTCTAGCTTATCATGTTGCTTCTTTTCGGCCATCTGTTGGTACTCTTCTTCATCATCTGGTTCGGAATCTTCAGCTTGCTCGACTGCCATGTTGGGACATAATCTTCTTACACAAGCTTTTTTGGTACGCCCATGACCCCCAAACTTAGCCATTGCACGGCAAGCATTACATTCCCCACAGTCCGGCAGTTGACAAGCTTCACAGACTCCACATCTTTTCCTTCTCAGAACCAACTCATGATTTGTCTTATCCAACTGATTTGTGAAAAAGCTTTCAAATGTTTTCCTCACAAGGGGAGTAGTGGTAGCCTTAGTCCAAGCTTTTTTGTCAACCTTTTTGTAATCTATTTTGGTGCGGAATTTACGCTTGCCAAATTTGATACCCATTAATTTAATTAACTCTCTCATGCATGGTAATGTAATTAGTGGTTCATCATCCTCATCAGCTTCTAAGCTCACTACTTGATCACACACGAACTGAGCATGCTTGTGAAGCAGTTCTTCTGTCATTTTGGCATCATTCAGTTCTGGAATAGTTGACTCTCTGATCAGTTCTAGCAAGTCTTCATAGGTGGGCTGAAGATAATGATACTCTTCTAAATATTCTACAACAACTTTGCTTAGCCATATCTTTTCATAGAGATTGTTCATAAGAGGTGTGTATTGTTCACTGGGTTTTAATAAATTATATTCTCCAAATTCTGTTGATAAGGTGATACAGTTTCTGTCACCACCATCAAAGCCATGTATATACCTGAAGCAGAAGATGCTGATATGTAAGAGAAATCCGAAAAAAATGGGTGCGTCTCATAACATTTAAAGTTATTTGCTATATTTTCATTTCAATAACGTTCACAAGATATACTAAACGTGAGATAAACCAACTGTTGATATAATTTCTTTGGATATAACATTTATATACTCTAAAACTTATTTCGTATAACGTTATTGGATATAACGTTTATTTAATCGAAAATCATTAGGCCTATCGTTTAAAACATATAATATTAATAAAACGCTTATTTAATCGAAAAGCGTGACAGAAACGAATCGCTACAAAACCGACTTCACGTAGTCTTGTCTGCCCTACACCTAGAGTGTTATTCAAAAGCGTAGGAGCGGAGGGGTGAGGCGGCCCGCGAGTTGAGGAGCAGGTGGTTCTAACACTCGGCCGGCCAGCCTCAGCCGCGGTGGTGGGCGTGAACCATATCTGCGACGATAAGCTCGCATGGGACCGCCGGAGCCCCGCAGCGCCGGAGCCGTGACAGAAACCATGCCTGCTGCATGTTGTATGCTTGCTGCATGCTTGCTTGCATGCTGCATGTATGGTGTATGCTTGTTTGTATGCCTGCTGCATGCATGGTGTATGCTTGTTTGCATGTTTTTTACAGGGAAATAAAAACCCCGCGTTTTATCATATTAGACTAAATAAGTTATATGTCTTTTGAGTTGTATAACAAACGATTTTATATTCAATAAGTCATTTATTCGTTTGTTGGTTCAATGTAGGCTATGCTTATAAAAATTAGTAACTTTAAAATTATATCAATTGTTTATTATATTAAATGATGATGAATTTTAGATTCAGTTGTTATGTCTTGTAAATATTAGAGATTTTGTAATTATATCATATATTACTTACCCGAAAAAAATATCTGCCTTAATTTTTCTAGTTTAAGAGAAAAAATACACTCACCATTCAATAATTGGGCCCACATCTTTCACAGGCACAGATTCATCATCAATTTCAGCTGAATCAGAGCATATGGACTTCAAATACCCTGACACGTAAATACGCACATCATTTTCAACAAGACCTCCATCAATAGGGCAAAGATGTCCCTGTTCATCAAATATAGAGAAACTGGTAATATTAGTCTGCGGGCGTTCCATTATATCCCCATCATCACCTGAAATACATTTAGAACCATTTTAGAAACCACACAAAATTATTGGCTCACAATTATTTTATATCTCGACGACCCGAGTGGCGCAGCGGTAGTAAGGTTGCCTTACGTTTGTGTGCAAATGTTTGTGTGATGAGCATGGACATTTGTTTCAGAGTCATGGCTGTTTATATCCCTACCCTACTAATATTATAAATGCGAAAGTAACTCTGTCTGTCTGTCTGTCTGTCTGTTACCTTTTCACGCCTAAACCGCTGAACCGATTTTGATGAATTTTGGTATAGAGATAGATGGAACCTTGGGAAAGGACATAGGGTACTTTTTATCCAGATCCCGATCCCGATCCCGGAATTATACGGGTGGAAACGCAGAGTGCAGTTGTGTATCGTATATCCCTACTAAATGAATTAAGGACAAAGGCAACCTTTTATCCCGATCCCGATCCCGTAATTATGCGAGTGATAGATAACGCATAACGCAGGTATTATAAACTACTTAAACCTACTATATATATATATAATATATATTATATATAATATTATAAATGCGAAAGTAACTCTGTCTGTCTGTCTGTCTGTCTGTTACCTTTTCACGCCTAAACCGCTGAACCGATTTTGATGAATTTTGGTATAGAGATAGATGGAACCTTGGGAAAGGACATCTTTACTTTTTATCCAATGATTGTGATTACGATGATGATGATTGTGATGATGATGACGATGATTGTGATGATGATGATTTTGATTACGATTATAATGATTGTGATTACGATGATGATGATTGTGATAACGATGATAATGATTGTGATTACAATGATAATAAGTGTGATAACGATGATGGTGATTGTGATAGTGATTGTGATTGTGATTGTAATGGTGATGGTGATTGTGATGGTGATTGTGATGGTGATGGTGATTGTGATGGTGATTGTGATGGTGATTGTGATGGTGATTGTGATGGTGATGGTGATTGTGATGGTGATTGTGATGGTGATTGTGATGGTGATTTTGATTGTAATGGTGAATATTATAAATGCGAAAGTAACTCTGTCTGTCTGTCTGTCTGTCTGTTACCTTTTCACGCCTAAACCGCTGAACCGATTTTGATGAATTTTGGTATAGAGATAGATGGAACCTTGGGAAAGGACATCTTTACTTTTTATCCAATGATTGTGATTACGATGATGATGATTGTGATGATGATGACGATGATTGTGATGATGATGATTTTGATTACGATTATAATGATTGTGATTACGATGATGATGATTGTGATAATGATGATTGTGATAACGATGATAATGATTGTGATTACAATGATAATAAGTGTGATAACGATGATGGTGATTGTGATTGTGATTGTAATGGTGATGGTGATTGTGATGGTGATTGTGATGGTGATGGTGATTGTGATGGTGATTGTGATGGTGATTGTGATGGTGATGGTGATTGTGATGGTGATTGTGATGGTGATTGTGATGGTGATTTTGATTGTAATGGTGATTGTGATTGTAATGGTGATGGTGATTGTGATGGTGATTGTGATGGTGATTGTGATGGTGATTGTGATGGTGATTGTGATGGTGATTGTGATGGTGATTGTGATGGTGATAGTGATGGTGATTGTGATGGTGATAGTGATGGTGATTGTGATTGTGATTGTGATGGTGATTGTGATGGTGATTGAGATAGTGATGGTGAGTGTGATAATGACTGTGATTACGATGATAATTATTGAGATAACGATGATGGTGATTGTGATAGTTATTTTGATGATGATTGTGATGGTGATTGTGATAGTGATTGTGATAGTGATGGTGATGGTGAGTGTGATAATGACTGTGATTACGATGATAATTATTGTGATAACGATGATGGTGTGGTGATTGTGATAGTTATTTTGATGGTGATTGTGATGGTGATGGTGATTGTGATAGTAATTGTGATAGCGATAGTGATGGGGATAGTGATGGTGATTGTGATTGTGTTAGTGATTGTTATGGTGATTGTGACGGTGATTGTGATAATGATTGTGGTAATTATGGTGGTTGTGTTAATGATGATAATTGGTGATAATGATGGTGACTGTGATAGTGATGGTGATGGGGATTGTGATGGTGATTGTGATTGTGACAGTGATAGTGATGGTGATTGTGATAATGATGGCGGTTGTGATAGTGATGGTGATTGTAATAATAATAATTGTGATGATTATGAAATGCGGCACATATAACCTGGATTAACATGGAGGACACTATTATCCCTTTAGTATGATCCAGTGGGACAGTTACCGAACTTCACGCGGGCGAAGCCGCGGGCAACAGCTAGTGTATAATAAGTATTTACAAACAAAAAAAGTATCTATGAGTATATCAACCATCTGGTGTCCATGACAGTGTCGTGACAACACAAGCCTCGTTGCTTAGTGTGGCACTAGATGGCGCTGTGTGTAATGTCCAGCGATATTTATTTATTATTCCCTAATTAATTCTTAAACAAATTCGTTTTTTAAATATTAATTTTTAAAAAATATTTTGAAACATATAAAACATTGTAGCCCACCGGTATCAGGAATAGGGTCCAAGCTACCGGCGGTCAGGGCTCTAGAGAGAAGAACCTCCTAACAATACGAGCCGTGTCCAGGAGTACCTCTTTCTTAATCAAGCCCTTGATGCAGCTGCCTAACGAGTCTCCTCAGGTATTGGCCGAGGCTGAATCCACATCCCACATGTCGCGAGCCAAATCAAGATACTTGATTTGTTCATAAAACAATCATTGCGCACCGCTCTGATCGATCCACCACCACTATATCAGGGCTATTTGCTATAATAGTCTTGTCAGTGATGATGGATTGATCCCAGTACAATTTAATAGTGCCATTATCGAGAACTGGGTTGGGCACATACCTATAGTACGGCACTTCCAATTCAAAAAGGTTGTATTTTTAGAACAAGTTGCTGATGGATAATCCTGGCTACAAGGTTGTGTGTATGCAAGTACTCTCCGTTAGCTAGACGAGAATATTATTATCTAAGGTAAATTAATAAGCATAGGTACTGACCTGATGCTAGAACAAGTTTCTCATTAGTCAATGCTATATACTCTTCAACAGCGTTTTGCGGGTGTCCTTGATAGTATATTATATCAGAATTGTTTAAAAACTGGCCACAGATGTTACATTTTTCAATGTCAGGAATAGTTTTTTGGTAGCTTACTTCTTCATTATTATTTTCAGTTTTACCATTTTCTTTCTGTTCATCTGTGGAACGATTTTGTTCTTGTTTTTGGGTGCTGTAATCCATTTTGTCATCAATTTCAGTTAAATCCTGTTTAATAGTGTCTACTTCATCTTTGTTTACTACAGTGTCTTTTGAATTGTTCATTTCTATGTCCTTTGAGATAGTTGCCTCTGTGTTATTCACTTCTTCTAACTCAAGTCCTTCTATGTTGTTCACCTCCACATCAGTTTTTCCATTCTCTGTGTCAATTCTCAAGTTTTCACTGCTATTATCCTTAGTTATGCTATCTTTACTTATTTCTTGAGATTCATCATCCTCATATTTAAGCTTTTTCTAAAACAAAATGCAGTGAAATAAAGATGTAGTGAACATTCATTTTAAAATAAATACTACAATCACAAATGGCAAGGACTTATTAATATAGCAGTAAACAGAAATTCTATTGACGGTAACTATTTCTTACTGTTCCTTTTGCACCCAATGACAGATTATCATACACATAATATGTATATATATAAAAAATCTTCAACCCATATTTCACCCACTTATTTTCTTAGCTGATAGCCGGATACCTAATAGCTATCCGTATGCCAAATTTAACCCTGAACTGTCCAGTGGTTTGCAGTCAGTCAGGACATACAATCCAATGAGTATAGATTTTAATAATAGCTTTGTTCGTATTGTCTAAACATTATAACTTACCGGGTGTATAATTTCATTTCCTTCAGGACTTCTATTCCTTTTAGAGGCAAACATGCTGGTAATGGTCAACTGACTGCCATTACGTGGTGACTTATTTCCATTGCGTGGTGACCTTCTCTTGGAATTTCTGAAATTTAAATAAAACATGTATAATGTATACATGTTCATGTAAGTATGCATCTCTAGGAGGTTTATCCTTTCAAATTTTATTTTGTTCTCTGTTCGTCCAATCAGTCCATTGACTATAAGCATTTATGTATTTTCTGATTGAGTAACTATTTCTTAAGGGGCCGGGGAGCATGAATTTGTCCATACAAACGTAATACCAAAATCATTTTCAGTATGAGCATATTTCCACCTTAATATGCTGTTATTCGGAACAAGATGGTAATTACCTAGGTTTCTATATTTTTTTTTTTTCAAAATACTTACCAAAAGCGAAATGCAAACATATTGAATATCTCACATTTTTACAGTTTAAATACGATGTTTTCATCTCATCTGTTCTATATTAAAAACGGTAGTATTTGTAATATTGTTAAAATCGAAACATGTCTTATATTGTTAAGTTAAATAATATAAAAAAAATAATGGAAAAGCATTGAGTTTTCATTCATCATTTTTGGTATTACGGCACACATTCAAATTAATCACAAATGTTCATCGGAAGTCGTGCTATCGCATCAAGCATTGAGCTGGGGCGGGGCGCAGGGCGCGGGACAGAACATTTGGATGTGTTGACTGTGTTGAGTATAGTGACAAATGTAAATGTGTGCGTGCGCACCTCGCCACCCGGCCGGGCCGGGCAATTCGTTCGGAATCGTTCGTCAGTGTTAGACGATTACTTGATTGCATTGTGCGTGCGTATTGGTGCGTATTTGTTTGCCAATTGTATCGTAATATTTCTGACACTTCTTGACCTATGCTACGGATTTGGATTTAGATTTGCCTTGTGATTTGGAATCGAGTAACCTACCTACCTACTTTATTACGACTTTTGTTTTGTTTACGGACTTCGATATTTGCTTACGATTTGGTTAAATTTAGGTTACAAAACAGGTACCTACATAAACATAATTATATAAAGGTTAGCAACATGCGGGTCTAAAATGGCCGCTTTAGCAGAATCCACGCAGAATCTTAGTATAAATCACGTTAAAACAATTAAATTCTTAAAATGGACTTTATGTCCATAATCATAAAGTCCATTTTAAGAATTTTAAATTTTTAACGTGATTCATATTACGATTCTGATAAAGTGGCCATTTTAGACCCCATGGACTCCAAACGTTGGGATGTATCTCACAATAAGTATCTACCTACCTTTTTGTTTTCATCATTTTTTTAAACTCAGACCAAGAAAATGCCTGCCTACCTACACATATTTTTTCTCGTTCATAATCGAAATTACATTACACTGGGTTAGTACATACTGAATTAGATGTGTTTAGGATTCAAATGTCCGACTAATAGGTTTCATTCATAATCAATCATAACATAAGGGTACCTACCTAGTACCTACCGACTAAATAAATATTATGTTTTATTTTGCAAGCTTTGATATAGTTTCACGTGTCCCGATGTTTGTCTGTAATCTGTAAGTAATCAAATCTTGCAAGTAAAATTTGATCCACTTCCCGATTACCGATTGAGCTGAAATTTTGCACGCATTATGTAGGTATATCGCGTGACAACTGGTGGCCATAAGAATTCTGTAATGTAACGACGTAACCCCATCGAGTTTGAACTTGTTTGATTCGTCGTGACGAGTACTTTGTCTTTAGGTTATATCCAGGGTCTGATGATGGAGCTAGAAGGTGTCCATGGGAACTCCGTTATAAAACGACATAACCCCATCGAGTTTGGGCTCGTATGATTTGTCTTGACGAGTACTTTGGTGCTAGGTGGTATCCAGGGTCTGATAATGGAGCTGGAAGGTGGCCATTGGAAGTCCGTAATAAAACGAAATAATCCCGTCGAGTTTGGGTTCGTTTGATTGATCTTGAAGAGTAAATTGGTCCTAAATGGTAATCAGGGTTTGATGATGAAGCTGAAAGGGGGGCCAAAGGATCTCCGTAATAAAACGACGCAACCGCTTCGAGTTTGGGCTCGTTTGATTCGTCTTGATGAGTACCTACTACCTGCCTACTGCCTGCCCACTGCCTGCCTACTGCCTGCCTACTGCCCGCCTACTGCCTGCCTACTGCCTGCCTACTGCCTGCCTACTGCCTACCTACTGCCTGCCTACTACCTGCTTGTTACCTGCCTACTACCTGCCTGTTACCTGCCTACTGCCTGCCTACTGCCTGCCTGCCTACTGCCTGCCTACTACCTGCTTGTTACCTACCTACTGCCTACCTACTACCTACCTTCTACCTACCTCCTACTAGCTACCTACTTTTAGGTTCTAGGATACTTATGCCGGTTTCCTCACGATGTTTTCCTTTTCCGTTTTGAGAGCAGAGTTGATGAATAATAATTACACAAAGTAATGCGCCTGCCTGGGTTCGAACCTACGACTTAGGCGCGGGCAGTATTATAAGTACTAAGTCTATGGGCGCGGGACAAATACAACACACGGTATATCGTCACATCCTCGTCAGCGCAATGATATACCGTGTAGCCTAAATTGCACTTTATTTCCATGCATTTTGTATGATATTTGAATGGAATAGGAAGTCGCCCGCGCCATGTCCGCGCCCGACGCCTCTTGTATTTGTCCCGCGCCTTACTGTTCGAAAGTCGGGGCCGCCACCACTGAGCCACCAGTACGTACTTTTATTTCAGATTTTCAGGCGAACCGTATACTTATTCCTTACCTACATTAGTGGTATAGAAAGAGTAGTAACCCAGATTTTTTTTCAACAAAGCCTAGATTTTGAGTTAATCTAACATTTGAGATAAAAACATTGTAGACAGATTTCCTAAAAACGCATTACTATTCTGCAGATACACTAACGATTGCACAAAGTAACTAACAAAAATAAAGCAAATAATGAACATGATAACTACCTAAAAGGTAAACACCAAACACGATTAACACACGCATAGGTAAACACTATTCACACACGCTCACGCGCGGCTACGCAACGGGCCGGGGAGTGTGAAACAGAGACAACAATATTTCAACGTGTTTTTGCCTTCGCTTCGAATTGCAGTTGCGAGCGGACGGCGCCGCACTCTTAAGTACTTAATGCATGCGTTGGTGATGCGGAAGCTGTTGATCACAGAGGATATACTGGTGGACAGTTATCTCACCTAAGGGTAAGTGTTATATGGACTAACTAGGATGCGCTGGCTAGAGGCGACGGCAAGACCCTGACTAGAGCCGATTATTGCTTTGTCGTCGGCAGAAGTAGCTACTATTACTCTCAGCTCTGTGGTAAATAAATAAATAAATATTGCTGGACATTACACACAGCGCCATCTAGTGCCACACTAAGCAACGCTTGTGTCGTGGACACCAGATAGTTGATATACTACATAGATACTTTTTGTTTTGTAAATACATACTTAATATACATATAAACATCCATGACTCGGAAACTGTCCGTGCTCATCACACAAACATTTGCTCCGACCGGGATTCGAACCCGGGACCCTAAGAACGTAAGGCAGCCTCACTACCGCTACGCCAATCAGGTCGTCAATAAGTAAGTCTGTTGTGAATATGGTAAACAGTACCGGGGCCCAGAACAGGGCCCTGAGGTACACCAGCAACTATATTATAGATGCTTGATGTGTTTTCACCCTCTCATATTTGGAACAGTCATCCGAACAAATAAGACTCCAGAATAAGATAGAATTTGTGAGGAAGGAATGTTCAAATCCTGTAGAGTAACCCTTTCAACTTCCAAAACAGCTACCGAGCAGTACTCCTTCATCTCCAAGAAGTCCTGAAGAATGATGATCTGACACACTTGATGGATCTGCTCTATCGTCGTGTGGTCTCGTCGGAAAACAAATTAATGGTCAGGGATTAGTGACTTATCATCTTCAGACTAATTGTATTCAGAAGCCTTTCAAAATGTAGTCACAACGTTTTCAGGATAGCAACTTAATTGTTATGCAGAGAAAGGTCCTTTTAAATTCAAGTATAACACTAATATTGTGATAAGTTTCTGGCGAAAAGGCATAATTAAACCAGTCGAAGCTAGTAACACAATTTTAAACATTATGCAAGATAAATTACTGCTTTTACAGCCTTCACGTTACCTTAATCAGATCAAATATTAAGTTGGAAATTATTACAATTAGAGAAAATCTATAGTAAAAATTTGATTCATTTGGTTTTATTAACTAGGTATTTTATTTTAATTCTTCGGTCCTATTAAATTAATCTGGATGGAGCAAATTGTTATACGCAAAAGTGCTCTTGAGTTTGCCATACGTGTATTTGGATACGGATTTGTGGTGTGGATGTAATGTTATTTATGTACTTACATCTGAGAAGGTGATTTCGGTTTGCCAACAGACGAAACGCTTGCCTCAGCTTCCTTTTGCAAGTTCTTCAGAACACTACGACTTTGTACAGGCATGTTTAGCAACTAGCTTTTCCCATAAGACAGAACTTGCAGTTACTTTATATTAACCAATAATATATTGATATCTATTGTAACAATTTGAAGTAAATAGTAATTAAAAAAAAAACAACTTTAGACACCCGCAGTCAGGTAGAAAATCGGCGCCAACCAGCGCCAACCGCCAACCCGCCTTCCAGCTGACAGCTTGACATTGACACATTGACACTTGACTGCAGTGTTGCCAATTTAGCGACTTTGTCGCTAGAAATGACGACTTTTGTTAATGTCTTAGCGACAAAAAAAAAGATTTGGCGACTAAAATGGTTTAGCGACTTATCTGACGACTTTTGGAGTACAAATCAGAACAATTTTAGGGCAATTACTATATACGTTTTTTGTTAACTCGACACAGAATTACACAGTGCCAAGAGATTTAAAAGGAAAAAGAAAACCAACTTCATGTTTATTTAATTAAAGTTGAATTTGATAAGAATTTTAATTTTGTTTTTCGATTGTTGAAATTGTGATTGAAACAAAAATTTAAGTACAAACAGTGGCGTAACTACAGGGTGGCAAGTCGGCGAAATGCCACGGGCCCCCAGCCGGAAGGGGCCCCCGGTCAGAGGAGAATCCCAACTCCCAACATTTATTATTACACATTTAGTAAAAAAAAGTTAACATGAGCTCAAGGCAAATCTACTCATTTTAAAAACAAAATCCCGTGCACACGATGTCCACATCTGTTTACGGCTCTTACAGTATTGGTCCGCACAAAGAGTGTGCTGACCTTAAAAAAAAGTGTGCGCCATTTTTTAGTTATACATACTTTGTTTTATAAAAAATCTCTGGCTCTGTTATTGATCACAGATGTTTGACCACCCTTTTTTGACTAATAGGAATAAAACAAAAAAAAAGGACCAAGAAAGAGAAAGCACTCATCAGGCAGTTTATGGCAGTTTATTGTTGTAAGAATTGGTTGTTGCAAGTGAGGATATATTTAATTAGTTAATTGTGAAAATAAAAAAGGTTGACAATGGAGCTAATATCATGAAAGGCACTTATGGCGGAGTTCAAAAACTCAAAAGAGATAAGCCAAATGCGGTGTATATCAATTATGCTGATTATAATTTAAATTTGGTGGTAAATGATGGAGTAAAAGAGGTCATAGAAATAAAAAAACATTATTAGAAACTGTGCAACTAATTTATTTATTTTTTGGCCATAGTATTAGACGATGGAATATGTTATCTAGTTTTATATCTGACAACAAAGAGTGGTGAGGAGAGACGGGGTACCATCAAATTCAGTAACATTAAAAACAATGAATCCAACTTGATGGACAGGACGCTTTGATGCCATGTTTGCTTTAAAAGTTCGGTTTGTTGATGTTCAAAAAGCGCTTACAAAAAACATTTTATTAAATTCCAAAGCAGATGAGAAAAATGACGCTATCTTGCTGAAGAAGAAGGTTGAAAACTACAATTTTATTATGTTGCTGGTTTTCCATTGCAAAGTCTTACAAACCATGCATAGACGCGGCTTATAAAGCACTTCAACCTAAACCATCGATCTTTCAAATGCTTCAAGGCGTTTCCAAGTCTGTCTAGAAGAACTTGAAAAGTAGCGACAGGAATTTGAAGATTTAAAAACGGAAGCAAATAGTATTGCAGTGAAGTATGGTCTATAAACCCTAAATTTCTAAAACTCACCAGAAAAAAGAGTAACGTCATTTTGATGAAATTTGTGAGGATGAACGTCTTCAAGATCCTGAAAGCTTGTTTGAAGTGAACGTATTCTATCATGTATTAGACATCATCATTAATCAGCTGAAATCGCATTTCCTTGTGATGAATGAAAATGTTTCCAATTTCAGTGTCTTGCAACCTGCCACTTTGCAAAATTTGAATGATACTGATTTATTAGAAAAGGCTTTAGCATTTGTCCAAAAAATAATATAAAATTTGTCTATATAAAAAAGATATATCAATCTCGTTTTCCAAGGAAATTCTCAGATTTCGATTTTCTTTTAGACACGAAATAGAAACGTTATCTTTTTTATGAGAATTTGCTGACTTATTGATAAACAAGCTTTCCTGAAGTGTGCCCTGCATTTCCGTTATTTCTCACCATTCCTGTGACTACGGCTAGTGCCGAGCGATAATTTTCAATACTGAAAAACTTATTTATTAAATTCTATTGGCTAACCATCGAAAATTCTATGGCCCGAAAATTGAACTTTGATGATGTCATTAACACTTTTGCTTAACAAAAAGTCTGAAGAAAGGAATTTTAATAATTAAAATTGTGTACATAGAGTTTGGCCAACGAAAGCTGTCCAGGCCATATTTTCAGAAGTTTTGATATGGCAATAATTTAGGACTGTCAAAATTGACATATTTACGTTTCGTACTTGAGTCATCTTGTGTTTACGTGTTTCATAATTTTATTGGTTTTGTTTAAAATAATGCCGAAAACAATCAAAAGTTCGACGAGGAAGCTTCTATTTACTATGATTGACAAATTTAAAGACATAAAAAGTGATATGAATCAGAAATTTCAGAGAAAATACTACGACTGGATTCAATCATTTCATTTTTAGGTTAGTTTATTGAATTTCTAATGAAATACCTTGATACTTTTCGACTATTTATAACAAATCGCAATATTTTTCACGGTCTATCTACTTTTCAGGAAGTATTAACAACGAGGAAACAAAACTTAAAATTGTGGAAGCAGTAAAGAAATTGAAAACTCGAAAAAATGAAATGTCGACCTGTGAATCTCATTATTTTGAAAAGATATCTTCAATGACAGGTATTACTTTAGAAATTATAGATTTTTAACAGTTACTTCGAAAGGGTTTAAACATATACGATAATGTATGGATGGCTAAATTAAATAATAAACTCTACTATCTTTGGTTTTTTATTATGGTTTTTGACTTTAATGACTGATTATTAATAATATACTGTTACATAATTTATTGTATTTGTTCCCTTCAGATGTAAGTGTGAAGACCATATTATGAAGAATTTAAATTGAAGGCTAACAATCAAGGACAGTGGAATACTCCGGGGGAAAATCGTTCACATTCAGCAACAGTTTCAAATTTGGATAATTTTGATATTTCAGCTGCAAGAAACAAAATAAACGAATTGTATTAAGGACACTACCTCACAGGTGGCGTGGAAACGTGTACATAAAATTATGAACTATTTGAAAATAATAAAAAGGCAGAATTAAAAGTACCTACTCTTTTATTTAATATTCTTCATTACACTCGAAAATTACAGCTCCTAGAACATACATAAAAAAGACTTAACTTGCTGAATAATAAATAGTATCAACAACGTTTAAGCAGTGTATAGCCAGGGTTAACAGCTCTTGATTTTTTAAAATTCCCGCCTTTTTTTTTGGACAGCTTTCGTTGGCCAGACTTCTAAACTACAAATTGTGATTTCAGTTCAATACTTTAACTTAGGTAACTACCTTTAATTTAAAGTGAATTATTAGAATATCACGTACTAAATTATAAAGTTATCATACAAGCTTCATAATAAGGTGTATACAAATTGTATGTACCTACTTCACGTAGTGATTTATTATTAAACTCTTACAAGTAAAAGTGGGTAAGTAGGGGTGGGTTGTAAGTAGTTATTATAAAACAAATAATACTATTATTGTTGGTTCAGCTTCTTTATAGGGAACGTGCAGGAACTATAGGTGGCAGCACTAATCGACAAAAGAGACACTATGCGGACAGAAAAGGAAACTTATCACTTCTCTTCGTGCTTTCAATTTACTTAGACAAAATTGTCTCTTCAATTATATTATTTTTGAAGATGCTAAAAGGTATAAAATATGAGTTCCGGCTTATCAATAACGATCGTCAGCGTAATATAAATGTTTAATAATATGAATTTTTTATCTTTCGTTTACTTTCTGATGAAAATTGTGGTGTATGAAGACATGGTGGCTGGCATAACTAAGATAGCTTTCTTATTTTCAACACATATTATAATGGAAGGGAATCCTTTATCAGCGAGAACAGTATCTCCAGGCTCTAATAAATCAATTAGTTCACAATCATTTGATGAAGCAATCAATAAAATGCAGTCCGTAGCATTTAGATACAAAACTTAAAAAACTAAAGGAGTGCAGCCGACTAAAAACATTATTGTGGGTATAACCATGTTTTTATTCTGAGTACATGTGGAGTCTTTGATTAACTGTTGAGGGATATTCGGTGTGAACTTTAGTGCGGTCTAATATATAACGTGTATGGTGAAGTATAAATGGTTCTGGTATGTTTGCATGGACGGTTGATTTTGAGGGCCTTTTCAATGCAGAGTGTAACAAAAACAAGTTGTTTTCAAATATTTTTCTTTACTGCGTTTATCCATTTTTTGCGTTTTTCACCAAAACATGGTATGATAGTAGTATTCTTTGGAAAGTAATAGAATTTTACGCTAATTGATTTATTTTCATTTTTGTGGATGTATTGGTACCTACATCCAGAAATGCAACAATGCATTATGATTAGTTAATTAATTTTCACTATAAAATTAATTCTGTTTACTTGTTAGAAAAGTCAATGTCAAGCATTAATAGGGAACGTGCACAACGACGGTGGTGCCAACTGGCGTCACCAATCCGAATCTTGTACCAAATTAATACTTGACATTGACATGTAAAACAAGTAAACAGAATTAATTTTATTATTGAAAATGATTATTCTAGCTAATCACAATCCATTGTTGCATTTCTGGATGTACCAATACATTCACAAAAATGAAAATTAATCAAATAGCGTAAAATAATAAAATTCTATTACTTTCCAAAGAATAGTACTCTCATATCATGTCTAAGTGAAAAACGCAAAAAATGGATAAATGCAGTAACAAAAATATTTGAACACAATTTGTTTTTGTTACACTCTGCATTGAAAAAGTTCAATAGCCTTCAAAATCAACCGTCCAAGCAAACATTAAATGGTACTGGCGTACCATTTAAACTTCAGCGAACACACATATGTTGCACTGAAGTTCACACCGAATATTCCTCAACAGTTAAACAAAGAGTCCACATGTACTCAGATTATAAACATGGTTAAACAATAAAGTTTTTAGTTGGCTGCACTCCTTGTGGTTTCATAAGTTTTGTATCTAAATGCTACGGAGGGCGTTCTAGTGATTGCTTAGTTATAACAAATGATTATGGATTAGACTGCACTGAAGTTCACACCGAATATTCCTCAACAGTTGAACAAAGAGTCCACATGTGCTCAGATTATAAACATTGGTATACAATAAAGTTTTTAGTTGGCCGCACTCCTTATGGTTTCATAAGTTTTGTATCTAAATGCTACGGAGGGCGTTCTAGTGATTGCTTATAACAAATGATTATGGATTAGACTGCACTGAAGTTGACACCGAATATTCCTCAACAGTTGAACAAAGAGTCCACATGTGCTCAGATTATAAACATTGGTATACAATAAAGTTTTTAGTTGGCCGCACTCCTTGTGGTTTCATAAGTTTTGTATCTAAATGCTACGGAGGGCGTTCCAGACTGCACTGAAGTTCACACCGAATATTCCTCAACAGTCTCCACATGAACTCAGATTATAAACATAGTTATACAATAAAGTTTTTAATTGGCTGCACTCCTTGTAGTTTCCTAAGTTTTGTATCTAAATGCTACGGAGGGCGTTATAGTGATTGCTTATAACAAATGATTGTGGATTGATTTGTTATAGCCTGGAGATACTGTTCTCGCTGATAAAGGATTCCCTTCCATTAAAACATGTGTTGAAAATAAGAAAGTTGTTTAAGCCACCGTTTCTTCATGCACCACAATTTTCATCAGAGAAAATAAACGAAACACAAAATTCATATTGGTCAACATTCATGTTACGCTGACGAACATTATTGATAGACCGGAACCCATGTTTTATACCATAGAACATAATCAAAAATAATACTTTTGAAGAGATTTGCGTGACAGGTGACAGCATAAGTTTCCTTTACTGTCCGCATAGTGTCTCTTTTGTCGTTTAGTGCTGCCACCTATAGTTCCTGCACGTTCCCTATAGAGCACAAGATTCGGATTGGCGACGCCAGTTGGCAGCACCGTCGTTGTGCACGTTCCCTATATTGGGGGGCCCATCCGATGAATTTGCCACGGGCCTCGAACGGTATAGTTACGCCACTGAGTACAAAGATGGTAATATATTTAATTAAACATTAGTACCTATTTTATAAGTATGTAAATACCGCCACTAGCTTCTTGTGCCCCTCCCAGAACAAAAACCTTAGTCCGTTCCTGGTAGAATCAGTTTTAGCGACTTTCTGGTGACTTTTGATGTTGAGTCTAGCGACTTGAAGTTATAGAAGTAACACACACACACAGTTGTTGTTGGCAACACTGCTTGACTGAAGTTGACTGACAGTTTTTTAAGATGGCGCCTCTAGTGTACCTTAATAATTGAACTCATTACATCTTCTGAACTAGGACCCGATTAAATATGTAACTTGGCGACTAATTTCGACTAATTAGCGAGTAAATATGGGAGAAAACAGATCTTCGCTAGGTGCCCTAGTTTTTGAGATATTAATGTGGCTCTGCTGGGGTAGGCTCTCTCCAACAGGGCCACCTATAAACCCTTATATCTTTTGAACCAGTGACCGACCAGTTCTGATATTTGGCGACTAATTTCGACTAATTAGCGAGTAAATATGGGAGAAAACAGATCTTCGCTAGGTGCCCTAGTTTTTGAGTTATTAATGTGGCTCTGCTGGGGTAGGCTCTCTCCAGCAGGGCCACCAATAAGCCCTTATATCTTTTGAACCAGTGACCGACCAAATCTGATATTTGGCGACTAATTTCGACTAATTAGCGACTAAATTTTTGTGTTATCAAAATTAAAATCCCTGATGGTGGCTCTGCCAGAGTCAGCCACACGTCTAAAATGGCCGCTCTAACAGAATCATGTTAAAAATTTAAAATTCTTAAAATGGACTTTATATTCACAGTTTTAGAGTCCATTTTAAGAATTTTAATTTTTTAACGTGATTCATGCTATGCTAATATTCTGCGTGGATTCTGTTAAAGCGGCCATTTTAGACCCGCAGAACAAATAACTAAAGCATCTGACACTCTGACACTATCAAATTATCAATGCTGTCAAATGTCATCTGTTTTATACGTCAGTGGTTTCCACTCACTAAACTCACTTTCCTTCCAGACAGATGAGAGTGAGACAGATTTCAATTTATTGTTGTTGTATTCACAGAGTACATGGTTGTATTTTTAGCGTGCATCATGAGGCAATTTTAGAGCACATTACCAAAGAAAACATCGTTATTATCTCCATTTATTGGTTGCCTGAACTATTACGGTACTTGTGGTTGATGAAATTACCCATAAAGTCTTATAAAATGTTATTTTACCCTATATTAAGACAGCATGTTCTAACCAAATCCAAGTTTCTAAGATTGAGTTCAACTGTTATTGTGCCGGATATTGATATAGATTATTACTGTAATGCTGGAAATTCATTAGAAATAGACAATAATATTAAAATAAGAAAAGGTGTAGGTGATGTGAATCGTGTTATGAGTATGTACAAAATATTTAAAACAACTCCAGTAGCAGATGCTTCATATCAAACTATACGGGAAGGTTTGTTCAAAGAACTGAGTTGTTTGCCTAATAAAACACATCCTTCTGTAGTAAAAAATATCGACCCACAAGTTGTTAGAGAAATAAATCAGAAAAGAGATTTCCAAGCGCATGCCCCTCTAGAATTCAGTGATATAACGAGACGACTTAATTTAGTGAGAACAGATAAATTAGGACACACATGTGGTCACAAGAGTTATTACTTCTTGGGAGAACTTGCAGAGCTAGAAGAAGCATTAATTAAATACACTGTGAGCAAACTCCTTCAAGAAAAGTTTCAGCTGGTGTCAGTACCAGATATATTGCCTAGCCAAGTATTGGAGAGCTGTGGTATGACAGTTAACAGTGATCGCACACAGGTAATTTTTGCTTAGATAGTTTAAATGTCTGTCTAAAGTCTATCTTACCGTTACTTTTACAAACTTTGATATTAATAAATCTAACTTCTCAACTATATTGCCTTTAATTGCTTAATTATGTCAATATAAAAGTAATAAATTTTTTTTTTTGACCATTTCTAGATATATTCCTTAGACCCAGTACACCATGGTCCAGATTTATATCTGTCGGGTACAGCAGAAATGTCCCTAGCAGGATTGTTAATGAATACGCTCCACAAAGAAGAGCACTTGCCATTGAAATTAGCCGCAGTGAGCAGATGCTTCAGGGCTGAGACTTCTAATGTCATAGAAGAAAGAGGAATATACAGGTAATAAGCTGATACTACTGTGTTAGTTATATGTTTAAGTCCTGTAGTTAACTAAACCTTCGTCTGTGGACCCAAGCAATTAGGTCTGGACCCCATTGTTTATTTATTGTGTCTACTTCACTAACAGTTGAACTTAGCCCAAGTTGTTTTTGATCTTTCTCTGTTAATCCACAGGGTACACCAGTTTACCAAAGTAGAAATGTTTGCAGTTACTGCTCCAAGTCAATCAGAGAGCATGCTTGAATATTTGAGAACAATGCAGGAGGAATTGTTTTCACCCTTAGGATTTAATATGAAAATACTTGACATGCCACCACATGAACTAGGTGCTCCAGCTTACAGGTATGTATCTCACATTCATTTTCGAAAATGGTAACAATGGTAAAATTTCTATTAAAACCATAAACAAATGATCATTGAAGGCATGCCACTATTACTACTACTACAACAGCCCATAACGTCCACTGCTGGACAAAAGCCTCTCCCATGATGGGAGGAATTTGCCGTAATCTCCACGCTTGGCAGGCGGATTGGAGATCGCAGTGATAACAAAGACTAACAGAAAACGCTGCTGCCCATTCTCAGGTCTACGGAGGCGCAAGGTGTTCTGCCTCAGACATTAGTCCCCTTTTACGACACCCATGAGTGTAATGGATTGGTTCTATTCTACTCTGCCAGATACCACACGGCTAACACTAATATTGCCATAATTTTCAAGTCATTATTTTGTCAGTAAAATAACAATTTTAACACTTCTATTTTACAGGAAGTATGATATAGAAGCATGGATGCCAGGTCGTAATAATTATGGTGAAATATCAAGCTGTAGTAACTGCACAGATTATCAGTCAAGAAGACTGCACATCAAATATGTTCACAACGGTGAAACAAGCTATGCTCATACATTGAATGGCACCGCATGCGCTGTACCAAGAATGTTGATAGCTTTACTAGAGACACATCAAGATCCCAAAGGGAAAATAAATATACCTGAAGTGTTACAACCTTACATGAACGGAAAAAAGTATATTACTAAAAATAATTTGGTCCCAGAACTAAAACTATTGAAAATAAAGAGATAAAATGTTAGATTTTTGATTGTTTATTTATTATGTAACAGATACAATATTTTCTCTATTAACCTATTGAATGCCATTGTCACATATATGTGACAAGCAAGCGCATGCCCTGTACGCCAAACAACATAAATATGTGACAAAATGGTAGGTGTAATATGGCTTCGTGTGGTGGGCAGGCGCGTGCGTGCTCTGGCGTTCAAAGTTTAAATTATAATGTACTTAACCTAAGGTGCCCACAAACTGCATACAACATAAAATAATCAAGTGATGACAAGTCTTTGACTACACTGCATTTGCAATAACCACTCATGAAGTTACTTACACATTACTGGCACACCATGAATATTGAACCTCACAACAAATAAACTTTTGTGACAGGTACGATCATATTATTATAACTCATTGACTGATGACTGAGAATTGAGATGTGAATTGCAATTTGTAAATCAAACTTGATCATCGAAATGACAGCTCGCAAATTGTAGTTACCTTGAAAGTTGATTACCTATGTTAGGTTTCAGTGTTTTATTTTAATCCCTTTTGCTTTTTGGAAAGCTTTTTCATTTTAGATTTAAATAAGTTGATATCAACTGATGTATCTGAAGGGTCATTGGGAGCCGCCTTCTCCTCAGGAGGCATGTAGTCCTTTTGTCTCTGTTCATGTTTGGCACGTTTAACTTGTGCTTGCTTTTCTTCTTTCTCATGTCTATTCTTAGCCTTCTTCTGTTCATCTTTAAGAAAGTATTCTCCGGTAGCAAGTTCATGGTCAATTTTACTCTCTTGTTGCGGTGGTGGGAACGGTGTGTAAGGTTTCTTTTCAACTTTCTTTTTAGGTTGTTTTCTTGGGACATTTTTACTTTTAAATGTTGGTAGAAATCTATCCCAACTCTCATTTTTTAGTCTTGAGTCTTTCATAAGTTCTCTCTTGATCATTAAACTTTTGATGTTGTACATAGGATGAATATTTTTCATGGTATCTTCAACAATTCGCCTCACTTGCACCAGACCTTTGTATGGTCCTACAGCTGAAACTGTGTTTCCTTGCACTAAAACATAACACTCAGTTAGTAGTTCTATGGATTTGAGAGTTACACCATTAGGACCAATCAAACGCTGCCGTCTCTTCAAAAATGTCTCTTTTTTACGTACAAACGAATTAATCTTGATAATGTCACAACCTATCTCATCCGCTAGGACTCGCACAGCTTGTTCAAACGGGACACTTCGTGATAACAGTTTCATCAAGTCCCTGGCTTTGATTATAATGTAAGGATCCCATGTTTTTCTTGTGGTTTTCACAGTTATACTGCCTTCGATGAGGTCGAGTTCTGCGACGATGTAGTGTTCTTTCAGTACCTTTTGAACAAGAGGCCAACATTCCTTTAAATACTGTTCTCTGTACTTTGGAAACAGGGTTGCAAACTTGCTTTCTTCTAAAAGACCATGTGGATTGTCTTCGGGAGTAAACTTCGGTATTTTCATAGCCCACGCATTATCTACAGGGCCTGTGGCCTGATCGTTTTCATCAGTATCTTGGCTTTGCATTGCTATCAGATTCCAAAATGAATAACCACCACAGTTAAAATAGAAACGGTCTGTTCAAGAATTCACACAAATTCATTCAAACATGTAGATTGTAGGCAATGTAGGTTAGGCGTTGGTTAGGCGTTTGACATTGACATTGACAGTTGGTCTAAGAGTTGACAACTGAAGAACACAACGGCTACGTTCCGAATTAGGCTATAATCGCTCACAGCGCTCACATCGATATTTTGCGTTCCGATTTAGATATCACGATTATGACAGTTATGAGCCGTCATCAATTCGGAACGCTCGTGAACGCGTTGACAGTAAACATAACCCCAAACCAAAACATTTCACAAGACTTATTTTGAAAATGGAAGTTATGTTGGTTGACTCTATCTACTCTGATAACTCACATTTTTAGATAGAGAACGACGATTCGTCCAGTGATGAAAAGGATGACGAAAGCGTTTATATTAGGGTATTTTGCTCCCGGCAAAGATTTACCCCTTAAAAAAATCCTACGAATTACAAATTACGTAGATGCAACGGTAATTAAAAATAATGTTCATGAGTTTGAAACTCATTTCAATTTTTTTCAATCAAATTAAACAACACAACCTGTGAAAAAAACTGTCATTTTTGACAGCGCTCACAGTGATATTTATTTGGGGCATGGTCAGTGTAATCGCAAAATGGCGCATGTCATGACGTCATCTATGACGATTCAAGGGACATCGATATCGCGCTCACGGTAATTCGGAACAGCTTTATGGACGCTCAAATCGATTACAGCCTAATTCGGAACGCAGCCAACATATATACTCTAAGGAGCTGCGGGTCTAAAATGGCCGCTATAGCAGAATCTTAGCATGAATCACGTTAAAAATTTTAAATTCTTAAAATGGACTTTATGTCCGTAACTAAAGTCCATTTTAAGAATTTTCAATTTTTAACGTGATTCACAAAACGATTCTGATAAAGCGGCCATTTTAGACCCCCTGAAGAACCAAAGAGGACTACAATAAAACAAGCTGAAGTTTGACATGTATTTTTATTGCCATATACAAAAATCACCAAAGGTATGTACTACTAGAGTGAATAGTTGGGTGATGGTTGGGTGTATTCTTTTGACCCCGATTACTGGGTCCAAAATAGGAATTCAATACCTTGGTTCCTGGTGCTGGTTAAGGTAACCAGCACCAGGAACCTTACAGCGCATTATGTGCTGTAGAACCAATATTTTATAACAACATTTTGATATCTATGAGTGTCCATGGAGTTTCTTGCCCGTTCTTCTCCATAAAGATCTACGGTAGGGAATGAGCAACTACAGTACTTTCTCAGGTTAGTAAGCCTTGTGACTGGGACTGTAGCTTTGTTTTTAGGGTTCCGTACCCAAAGGGTAAAAACGGAACCCTATTACTAAGACTTCGCTGTCTGTCCGTCTGTCTGTCACCAGGCTGTATCTCATGAACCGTGACAGCTAGACAGTTGAAATTTTCACAGATGATGTATTTCTGTTGCTGCTATAACAACAAATACAATAAAAACAGAATAAAATTAATATTTAAGGGGGGCTCCCATACAACAAACGTGATTTTTTTTATAATAATTGGTACGGAACCCTTCGTGCGTGAGTCCGACTCGCACTTGGCCGGTTTTTAGGGTTCCGTACCCAAAGGGTAAAAACGGAACCCTATTACTAAGACTTGGCTGTCTGTCCGTCTGTCCGTCTGTCTGTCACCAGGCTGTATCTCATGAACCGTGACAGCTAGACAGTTGAAATTTTCACAGATGATGTATTTCTATTGCCGCTATAACAACAAATACTAAAAACAGAATAAAATTAATACTTAAGGGGGGCTCCCATACAACAAACGTGATTTTTTTATAATAATTGGTACGGAACCCTTCGTGCGCGAGTCCGACTCGCACTTGGCCGGTTTTTATTTTATTTTTGTCATTCAAAAGTGCCATGGTCTAATTGAAATAAATGCTTTGAGTTTGAGTTCACGTACTGAAATTTTCTTTTCTTTCTAGGCAGATTTCTCAAATTATCGAACGTGTAATTTCCAAAGGTTTTTTTTTAAGTGAAAACTTCTTTAAGCGCGTTGAGAACTTTTTGGGTGAAGGAAAAACATTGAACTCATCGTCACGTAACGTGCGGTCACGCTTCGTAGCCGTTCGTAGCACTCGTAGCGTCCGCTACGGCGTAGCACCACATAGGCATGCGTGGTGCATAACCAGTGCTACGGCTGGGGCGGGGCCTGTGTACTTTTTGTTCGCACTTCTATCGGCAGTCCCCAAAGTTTTTTAATGTTTTCGATGGACACTGGAGATCAAAAAGATAGAGAATATTTGTAGAGAATTTTCTCCCAAACAACCCTGTTCGAAAACCCAAGTTATCGGGTCCAAAATTGTTGCAATCTAAGACTAGTTTCATCTATTTCAAGGAATGCACCCAATTTCCAATAACCCTGTATAAAAAATGTCTAACAAGGGCGGGATTGAGCTAATATTACTACGTATAGAGAAGAAAGCGAACAAAATCTGTGCTTCGATCAACTGCGGTCGGCCGGCCGCAGTTCACTCCGTCACTTGTTCGCCACAGCATCTATTTATACGGCGTTAGCCGCCCCCCGCGCGCCCCACACTGCCGCGCTTGTTGCACAGATTTTGTTCGCACTGTCTTCTCTCGTAGTACTTACTAATAGCTCAATGGATGGGATCAATATTTCAATTAGGAGAAGAAAGAGAAAGCAGTTAACTGCTTTCTCTTTCTTCTCCTAATTGTAATAGGTTACGTATGGATATAAAAACTATCCACCACCATGCCTGCGGACGCTTCACGCTACTACGTTATTTTCAGAATTGATCAATGGCGGTTTTGATCTAATGGTGTCGGATATAATGGCTTGCTTTTAGAAATATAGTCACTGAAAGGAATGTGGGTTTCTATCAAAATAATTAGCTCCAGGATCTTTCGTCGATTGAACAACATTGACAATAACCTTTGAAGTTGTATTGTTAAAACAAGATGGTTTTGCGGCGTTGGTTTTGATTTAGATCAAGTACCAAAAGATTCATGACAGTCATGTAGGTACATTTGACCAAAATAATTATTTTGGTAGCGAAAACAAAAAATAATAAAGTGTAAATTCTGCGCAGTGAACCTGGCAACATTGTTATCTCGATAGCCTTTGGCGGGAGTTAACCGAAACATGTCGATCTTGAGTGCAGTATGTGCTATTTATAGAATAGTGATGTGAATGACGAACACGAAAATGTTTCAGTTTTCGAATTTATGGTTTCTGATACAAAACTTTCATAAGATTTCTGTTAAAATCGGTTACAAAGTTATTATTTTCTGTTTAATCAAATAAACACCCAATGTTCTTTCGCTCGATTTGTTTAACGGTCCTTCACTGACCAGTTACTAAGATTTCAAGTTAGTTTGTAAAATATCTCCGAGGAACCTGTCTTGGTGAAATACTATGATTATGATCATAGTGAATCAATTTTCGCTGTAGTATTAATTTCGCGTTTCGCCATTGCTGGGACCGAAATATTTCGCATTAAGCATGTGACTTCTCTAGTAAAACGATCGACGCGACAAGTGCGACGACAGTCAGCAACTCAGACTCAGCAAGGAGTTTAGTAGACCGCCATTGTGTTGTGGGCACTTGTGGGTTCTGTGCGGTGCAGTCGTGTAGTCGCACCCTTCAGCAGATAGTTTTGCCCTTTTTGGACCTGTATGAACGTGAAATATCAAGGTTAGTGATGTTATTATTTATTTTTTTCAATGTCCTTCAAGTTCAACTTTCCCTAGGAAACCAATCGGTGGTTTTTGTACCTACGCGTCAAGTACCTATTGTGCAGAAGTTAGAATGGAACTCAATAGTTTATTAATTCTCTGAGACCATCAGACTCAGAGGCATCAGAAGACCATAATAGCGAGACTGGGGAACATCTGGGGAAGACAAAGGAGGACATCGTCACCGCCGGAGGGTCGTTGCTAGATTTCAAGTACAAAATAGATTGAGCTACAATAAGTACCGTTGTTATTTGTGTAATAATTTAATAAATAAAGATGGCGGTGGTGGTGTCATATATTATGTGGGTTAACATAAATTTAAATTCTTTCATTATTTATTTTGTAGATGTGGGTCCTAAGCATGTAGCTCAGTGTCAGTTGTAATTTAGTTGTAGCGGTGTTGTTTTTAGCAGTTTTATTTCGATCACCATATCCTGCCTGACTTACTGTTCCCGTGGGAGTACGGGGATAAAATATAGCCTAGGTTACTCGCGGATAATGTAGCTATCCATTGCTGAAAGTTTTTATTCAAATCGGTCCAGTAGTTTTTAAGTTTATTCGATACTAGCGGACGTCACGCGGTTTCACCCGCGTAGTTCCCGTTCCCGTGGGAGTACGGTGATAAAATATAGCCTATACGGATTCGGAGGAATCCCTCTAAGTAATGGTAAAAGAAATTTTGAAATCGGTCCAGTAGTTTTTGAGCCTATTCAATACAAACATACAAAAATACAAAGGTTTCCTCTTTATAATATTAGTATAGAAGTATAGATATAAAAAAATACAAATCTTTCCTCTTTTTAATATTAGTATAAAAGTATAATAAATATAGATATATTATCTAGAGTATAGATAGAGCCTGAAAAAGATTACCTACCTATCACATTCTTTTGCCGTTCTCTCTAATTATAATTATGATAAGAATCCTTTGTGGTTTGAAACTTCTAGAAGGTGCTTCTACAATTTTAATCGCCCCGGTTGTTTGGTCGTGCACAATACATAAGGATCCCGGGCAATGATATTCTACACAGATATGTTGTGAGCACGCAATCGTGAAGACTCGAAAACTGGCCAATTGGCCTGTTTTGCCTTTATTCTGCGTCACTGCGTGTATGTGAGCTGGCTCTGCCCCGCGGCACACTTTTTTCGATGGTTTTGTACACAGAACATATAAAGGAGACGTTCTGTGGTGTTGTAGGTGTATATCATATCTGTTTGTTAGAATATCATTGATCCTGGGTCATTGGGTCGTCTCAAGGGCAGGTCAGATTGTTTCATGCGTCTGTAAAATGTTAGAATTTTATCACAATTTTTTTGTTAGCAGTGTTACCAAGGAATCAAACATTTGCGCCTTGTTTTATTTGTATTTTTAGGGGTCCGTAGTCCTGACAAGGAACCCATAAAGTTGCGTCATGTCCGTCTATCAGTCTGTCAGAGTCTGTGTCCTGTCGAGTTTGCTAAGAGACCGTTAGTACTAGAAAGCTGTAATTTTGTAGGGGCATGTACATCAATTACGCCGACAAAGTGGTAAAATAAAATTTTGAAAATATTACCTATTTATTTTTCTACGTGTGAAGTGGAGACAATTTTTTTTTGTCATCTGCCCTATTGCGTGGATACCTATCGTTGAATAGGTCTTTTAAAATGGCTTAGGGGTTGCTAATACTATTTTTCGATTTTACATTTATTAAACTTTAAAGTGCAAATTTTGTTCCAGTATGGCTCCCCCCCCTCTAAAAGCTAATCTACTGGATTGAAAAATCTGGAAAAAGTCTTATTGATAGTGCATTTCATGAACTTTAAAGGAAAACTAGAGCGGTTAAGATAACTTTATTTGTTTAGCAGTAACAGTCGTTGAACTTGGGTGTTGGATAATTTTGTACCAAATACAAAATACTTAGAATAATTCCTTTAAAATGAATAAGATGGAGTAGTTGCTTGTTTAATAACGGGTGAAGACTTGCATTGAAAAACAAAATCTAAAATATAACGGGCTATTACGGAACCCTACACAGCGTGTGGCCCGACACGCATTTGGCCGGTTTTTTAGGGTTCCGTACCCAAAGGGTTAAAACGGAACCCTATTACTAAGACTTCGCTGTCTGTCCGTCTGTCTGTCACCAGGCTGTATCTCATGAACCGTGACAGCTAGACAGTTGAAATTTTCACAGATGATGTATTTCTGTTGCCGCTATAACAACAAATACTAAAAACAGAATAAAATTAATATTTAAGGGGGGCTCACATACAACAAACGTGATTTTTTTGCCCTTTTTTTGATAATAATGGTACGGAACCCTTCGTGCGCGAGTCCGACTCGCACTTGGCCGGTTTTGTTTGTTATGTTTACGAGTACCTACCTACATAGATCAAGTACCTATCAATGTTTTCGCTATAACACTTTTTAAAAGGGAAGCGTGTTATCTAATCTAGTACTTAATACAAAGTTATAATCACATACTTTGTGAACGCATTATGAATAATAACTAAATAAGTAGTGGGATTCCACGTCGATGTACAGTCAGCATGAAAATTACAGAATTAAAGTTTATAATCTTTTATCAAACGAAGTTTGGGACTGTCGTGTCGGTCGTTGTCAGTGTGTGTAGGTACCTACCTTGTGTTGTGACTGGGAGGGACTGCTTAGGACTAGCTTCGCTTTCTTTGTTTTTGTCATTCAAAAGTACCTAGGTACCTGTAATGGTGTAATTTTTGAGTTTGAGTGATTTTGGTAAAATAAATTCTTTATTTTGTTTTGTAGCTACCTATATTTTTATTATTGGATACACAATTACGTACCTATTATACCTATATATATAATTACTATGTAATAATGACAATAACATGGTTCTTTGTTCGTGTTTATGACATCTTTTTCGGATTGACTGTACCTAACCTTCAGGGGCTTCCTTCAGGCACAACATTTTAAAGACGGGGTAGGTATGTACATACCTACAAGTCAACCATACATCAGCAGTAATATTACACGTTGACAGCGCCTAAGATTTATGTCGTAGCAATAAAGGCGATTTTTGCATGTGTTCATGTGCAGTAAGGTTGTACTTACCTATAAGAACCGTAAAAACGATGTTTCCCTTTATAATTGTGACTATGTATACCTACAGCGGACGTACTTAGCGACACAATCAAATTAATTAAGTATGGAAATGTTTTTCGTATTTCAGGTAAAATAAAAAAATGGACGACGATGGTCCGGAACCAGGTAAGCAATTTATCGCGATATTAAATTAAGTATTATAATTAGGTGCATAATTTTGTTTCGAATAGTTCAATGATTAGGTACCTACCTACCTATTATCAATACTTATTATCGTTTTACTGCAAGGCTAAACTGTGACAGCTTAGCGATATGACGACTTTTCAAATGACCAACAAATTATATGATTAGGATTCTTCCTACCACTTTCGTAGGTACCTACCTCATTAAAAATATATAAGTAAACATGAATCATCAACGAACAACAAATATAATTATAGATTGTTATGAATAAGTACAACACAACTCACTCGTTTGCAAACTCAGCGATCTATGCCCAGCTGATAAGCCATGTAGGTACCTACGCATAGTAGGTAAGTACCTAAGACTACAGTAGCTAATGTTTTTGTTCTTGGCTCTTCATGATAACCAATATTAATTAATTTATTTTTAATGTTGTGCTTACTTATACAATAGGTACTAGCTTTTGTCCTCGGTTTCTCCCACGTTGAAGGGTCTGAAGTTATACCACGGGAATGTACCTAGGTACTACCGCGATAAAAGTATCGTCGTTTAGGCGCGATTGGTCCAATTCGCGACTGGTCCAAGTTCAAAAAAAGGTCCAATTCGCAGTTGGTCCAATTCGCGATTGGTCAAATTTGCAGTTCGTCCAATTCGCGATTGGTCCAATTCGCAATTGGTCCAGTTCGCGATTGGTCCAATTCACGGTTGGTCCAATTCGCGATTGGTCCAATGTTCAAAAATAGGCCCAATTCGCAGTTGGTCCAATTCGCGGTTGGTCCAATTCGCGGTTGGTCCAAAATGGCAATGTCCAATGTTTCCGAAATTATACAATATATGTATATATATACTAGCCTTTGCCCACGGCTCCGCCCGTATGACAGACATACAGACAGGCAGACAGAAAGACACACACAGGAGAGAGACAAACAGACAGACAGACACACACAGGAGACAGACAAAACAGACAGACAGGCAGATAGACAGACTTTATTATATCGTGTATCAATACGTTTTTTAAGATTCTATCATTAATTAATCTATGCTAATATAATAAATCTGAATAGATTGTTTGTATTAGTACAAAATATCAACATGATAAAAATATATACTTATTAAGTAATAATTTATTTGAATGTAAATCTAATTTCTAATATTTCATTAATACATGTTTACTGCATTATCGCTTGCAAAAACAAAACTCATAGGAATATCACCGGAATTGAGGGTAGGTAGTAAAATCATTGGTATGTGTCACAACAAATCTGTCATATTGTAGTATGTGGTTTTGAGATTATGGCATTAGTCGTTGCATTTGAGCTCTGTACTTGAATAATTTCTAATTCTGTTTCAAATGGAGGGAACAAATAATGAACAGTTTGAAATTATAAAAAATTAACGTGGTAATGCTACACTGATTTATAAAAGATATCGGTATAATCTGAATATAAATAATAAAAATGGAAGTTCGTTGTGGAGGTGTTACAAAAAAAAAAAATGTAGTGCTTCTGTCACCATAGACGCACCGAGGAAAACTATTTTAAGGAAATCTAGAACAGGACATACATGTGAGTAGGGCTTGCAATATCCGTTCAATTTTACTATCCGGATAATACGGATATCAAAATTTTCACTATCCGGATTATCCGGATAATACGGATATTTTTTAGTTTTTATTCTAAATAAAACTAATACACTTTTGTAATAGGTTTTAATCAGTCTCTCAAGCAAAATGACAAAGAAATAATAAACTATACCAACATTTCAAGTAACAATTACCTAAGAAAACTAGTTCACTCTCTAAAATTATACAATAGAAAACCCGATACCGCACAAATAATTTGTGCGGTATCGGGTATTTTTTTTTTCTTCTCATACTTATAACAATTCCAATTAAAAATGAGATCTGACATTTATCACAAAATCCTAATCAAATCAACCTATTTAAAACATAATAATTAAATAAAAATATCACTTTAGAACAAGAACTGGTTTTAAGTGAGAAGCGACCGTGCGTGCGATACAATACAATACAATCTTGAAAATACGTGCAGTACCTATGGATGTAAGTTTAACTTTAACAAGTGGTCAATGTTGTTATGATCTCTGTCACTAAATTGAATTATTGTGTTATGATTTGTGAAGAGAATAAACACTTGCAAGAGTGATTAGCTCTATATTAATAGTACATTATGGCACCAGTGTGTAATGTTGGTGATTACCGCTGAGGCGCTATTGAGCCTCCTAGGTCTTAAGAGAGCCGAGCACGGTAATCATTAATACACACGTGTATCATACAACGTTTTTCAACACACTTGTGAAGAAAATAATAATAAAAAATAATGTTATTTAGTAGATAAAAGATATTTGTCCTTGGAGTTTTCAGGTAGTAAACTTTCCATAACGTTAACGGCTTCACATCTTATATCGGGCGGTGTACAACATAAATCATTTTCTTCATAACTAGTACTTGTAGACATTTTAATTAATAAATAACTATAATTTCAACAGTGAAAACGAGTTGTGAAAAATGTTTCGCAATAGCGGGAAAAATTAACCAGTTTTCCTATGCGCGCGCATGATACAATGGCTATTGGCCATAGACTAAAATAATGGGGTTTTGCTTTTCGCGGATAGCTTTTCAGCCACGTACAAAATGGGGAATTCAAAGTTAGAAAACAAAAGTCACATTTGAGTGAAAGTTTTATTTATTTAAAACGTACAAGTTTAAATTATCTATTTAAATACGAAATTGCATAAAATGAGCAAGCAATAGGTTACATTAATTTATTTGTACTATTTATTGAACATGATTTTTTGTATCGAAACTTATTTAAGAATAAAGCAACAACCACCTCAACTTATAAAAAAAATACCCTATAACTCACTTGTGAATAATAGTAATGAAAAAGTCACAGTTTGATTATAGGTCTCATTACGTACCTAATTGTAGTAAAATTAGAGCCATTTTATGAGCAAGTGTGTTGAAAAATAATAAATAACGTAATAACAGTTATGCACTTTGCAGATTACAGCTTTTTATTTAATTTTTTAAATAAAAATACAACTATCCGTATTATCCGAAAAATCCGGATAATGATGCAAGTAAAATCCGGATTTGAAAATCGTCGGATATCCGGATAATACGGATATCCGGATATCCGGATTGCAAGCCCTACATGTGAGCCAGATTGCAATTATAAATTAGCAAAGATAACTACATTATTGAAAAAAGCGGTATGCAATGATTTAGGTCCAGTGCGAAATATTTTTGAAGAAATGACTCGAGATTTAAATCCCAGAGACATTCCCAAATTTAAATCGATAAAAGATTCATTATACAGAGCTCGAAATAAATATTTAGAAACAAATTTATTGAGATATAACAGTACAAAAAAATTAAAGTTACCAGAAGCACTTACACATAAATTCTTGTTAATTGAAGATGGAGGTGAAGACGATGAAAAAATTTTTATATTTGGGACCAAATTAGGTAGAAAAATTGCGAAGAACCATGAATGTTATTTTGCGGGTGGTACTTTCAAAACAGTTCCAAAGCCGTTTTACCAGCTTTACGTGGTACATTTAGATTTAAACTCCACTGAAACGAAGACAAACATTATACCTGTTTTTTATATGCTGTTACCCAATAAAACAGAACAAACTTACCTACGTGTTTTCGCATTATTGAAGGAAAAATTGGGTATTAAGGTCAAATCTTTTAAATGCGATTATGAGCCGCTTCTGTTGTCTTCCCCCAGGCAAAAATAAGTGGATGCTATCACCATTTTAACGACGCCATATGGACATATTCAAAAAAAAAAACAATTGAATACAAGTAGAGAGGGTCGAAATATTACTAGGAAGGCATCAGTAATTCCACTATTTCCAGCTAGTTGCATTCCAGAAGCATGTAGATATATATTAGAAACGGCTCCAAGTGGCGATAAAGTGATCAAATTTCGCAAGTATTTTGAAAAGGAATGGTACCCAAGACTCACGCTCATCAGCGCCATAGAACAACCAATGCTTTAGAGGGCTGGCATTCACGGCTAAATCGACGCATTCCGAAAAAACCTAACTTGTTTTTATTTCTTTATAAACTGCGAAGAGAAAGCCAATATTATGATAATAAAATAACGCAGAATTTATTGAACAATACAAATAACAAAAGGAGAAGTCATGATATTCTACTTGACAGAAAATATGAAAAAGTACTAAAAAAATTAGAAAATGGAACAATAACAGTAAAAAACTTTTTCCATCAAATTATCTATTTAAGATTATCATTATAAAAAACTTGTTAATAAAATTACATGATGTTGTATTGCGTTTATGACGTATTTTTCACATCTTTTATTTCTATTCTTTTATTATATTATTATACCTTTGATCAAATTATATGGTCATAGTTCTTTCTCCCTTATCTTATTGAGATAAGCAAGAGAAAAACCCATATTTTTATCATATTTATTTGATGAAAGATCTGATAAAATAATAATCACGAATGTTTTTTTTTTTTCGTTCTGTTGATTTGTTACGAATGTACAAAACTACTAATTGGTAGGAGCTTGAATCACGAGATATGACTTATAATATTATGATTATGAATAAATATAGTACAATATTTTGTACATAAAAATGTGTCATTTTGTTTAATTTTGGAAATACCTTTATATTGGACCAAACGCGAATTGGACCAACCGCGAATTGGACCAACTGCGAATTGGACCAATCGCGAATTGGACCAATCGCAAATTGGACCAATCGCGAATAAGGTAAATGGGACCAATCGCGAATTGGATCAATCGTGCCTAAACGCTACCAATTAGTAGTTTTGTACATTCGTAACAAATCAACAAAACGGAAAAAAATGTAATATAATCGTACCTTCGTGATTATTATTTTACCAGATCTTTCACCAAATACAAAAAAAAACCGGCCAAGTGCGAGTCGGACTCGCACACGAAGGGTTCCGTACCATTGACTATATTTAGTATTTGTTGTTATAGCGGCAACAGAAATACATCATCTGTAAAAATTTCAACTGTCTAGCTGTCACGGTTCATGAGATACAGCCTGGTGACAGACAGATGGACAGACGGACAGACAGACAGACAGACAGCGAAGTCTTAGTAATAGGGTTCCGTTTTTATCCTTTGGGTACGGAACCCTAATTAATATTTAAGGGGGGCTCCCATACAACAAACGTGTTTTTTTTTTTTTGCCCTTTTTTTGGTAATAATGGTACGGAACCCTTCGTGCGCGAGTCCGACTCGCACTTGGCCGGTTTTTTTTAACAAGTTTTTTGTAATGATAATCTTAAATAGATAATTTGATGGAAAAAGTTTTTTGACTGTATACCTACATAATTATTTTGTATAATTTCGGAAACATTGGACATTGCCATGTTGGACCAACCGCGAATTGGACCAACTGCGAATTGGACCTTTTTTGAACATTGGACCAATAGCGAATTGGACCAATCGCGCCTAAACGATTATTACTGGGAAACTACTTTTTTTTGGGGTGAAAAATCATGTTTTGTGGTAGAACCACAGAACTCACTGTAACGCACTCAAAACATTGTGCTTATGGATGGATTGAATAGTACGGGGGTCGTGGAGGTGTGTAAAGCTAAAATCTTACATTAAAAACATGTATTTAAAAAAAAAAAAACTTGTCAAAAAGTTGGAACTTTGACCCCCAATATCTCCGTAACTAGAAAGAGGAGCTCGTGGCTAAATAATAACAGCCGCTCGGGTCGATCGTTAGGTTAAGCCGTGCTTGCCTAGGTTGGTCTGTGGATGGGTGACCGCCCATTACATACCGAGTTTCCTCTGTGCCTCGGAAAGCACGTTAAGCCGTTGGTCCCGGCTGTCATTTGTAGATCATTGACAGTCCTTAGGTAGTCAGAGGCCCAAAAAGTCTGACAACCAGTCTGACCAAGGGGTATCGTATTACCCGGTACTAACTGGGTTGTGGAGGTCAGATAGGCAGTCGCTCCATGTAAAATACTGGTATTCAGCTGCATCCGGTTAGACTGGAAGCCGACCCCAACAAAGTTGGGAAAAGGCTAGGCAGATGATGATCTCCGTAACTAGAAGGTTCCCAGGTATGGTGTAGAACAAAAAAAATGATCGCAATGACGATGACGCGGAGAGAGAACAAGTGCCTTTCGGCTTCGTTAAGAGGTGTTTTACAACCTTTAGAAAAACAATGCATCCCAGCCAGAAAGCAAAAAATGTCAAGTTCGCTTCGCTCGCTAGGTAGCTGGATGGAAAAAAAACTTAATTAGTCCGAAAATATCCTAATATAAGTAGGTACCTACTATTATTTGCGGGAATCCGCTGGATGCGAGTCGCACGGGACCGGTCAATGTGGCGACACTTGGGGGAACCCTATGTCCAGCAGTGGACGTCAGTCGGCTGAAATGATGATGATGATCCTAATATACAAATTAGTTATTCCTTTACAAATTAGCCGTTAAATCCTACTTTTATCGATTGATGGGTTTTTCTGGATAGATTGACCAAGTTACTCCTTGAAGTCCAGTTTTCCCCTAGGCCTGATGAACGTGCTCACATAGGTCGAACGTCGTCGATCAACGTGTCGTGGCCCTAAGTACTTACCTATAGATTATTTTTGCAACAGGCAATTATTAATTTAGGGTGTTTTTGTTATTGTGTTAATACATAGGTACATACAACAATCGAAACCTCTCACACAATGTATGAGAGGTTTCGATTGTTCGTCCTACCTATATTATAATTATTGCTCGACTTCCTCCACTACGGTAGAGTCAGCAGAGCAACAATTAGGTACAGTGACGATAATTCCCGGTAATAAAATGGTTCGGACGCCTCTGAAAGCCGCTCTGCGCTCAATCTCCGGGTAAAAACGATTACATTTTTTACGCAAATTCATGATTTTTGACGCAGTAATTTTCAGCATCAGTTAGATATTTCAATTATTTGCTTATGAAAAACAATAGTGCCATTCCCTTTCTTGTAAGTTGGAGTTACACATTTTCATTTTTCTTTTCGTGTAATTTACTATAAATATTTTACGAACTCAGTTTGCAAGAAAAACCGTCGGCGATGGAACTTTGACGCTCAAATTCACATTGTTACATGCAATCTTATAAAAAACAAAATTACTGAAAAATAAGCTGAATGTTTTACTTTTTATTGGAGTTTTAGAATTTCTTTAAATTCCTTGAATTTTCACGGAAAAAATCTTAAAGAAAGCGTAATTTAAGCCATAAATGTCTTGATTCAGCGTCCATTATATTCCAAACTAGCGGACGTCCCGCGGTTTCACCCGCGTAATTCCCGTTCCCGTGGGAGTACGGGGATAAAATATAGCCTATGTTACTCGTGGATAATGTAGCTTTCGAATGGTGAAAGAATTTTTTAAATCGGTCCAGTAGTTTTTGAGCCTATTCATTACAAACAAACAAACAAACAAAGTTTTCCTCTTTATAATATTAGTATAGATAAACTAAATTTTATCAAATAAATTAATATGATATAAAACTTCAATCTACAATGAATAAGTTTCATTAGTTTTCGTTTGTCAATATAATAAGACAAAATTACAATAAATAAAATTGAAGTACTATAATTCTGCGTCAATTCAGGTCGCTCCTCAGTCTCATGTCAGTCTCGTCTCTAATTTTCGTCAATAACAATCGACAATCATCCGGAGATCGCTATTATTATCGACTCGTGTGAAATCAAAAAAATGCGAAAAAAATGTAATATGACTCTTAAGAGAAGAGTGATCGACCGCATCCGCAACTGCCCATGTTTGTTTGCACATATCCCCGAATGGCGCAGCGGTAGCTAGGCTGCCTTACGTTCTTAGGGTCCCGGGTTCGAATCCCGGTAGGAGCAAATGTTTGTGTGATGAGCATGGACATTTGTTTCCTAGTCATGGATGTTTATATGTAAGTATGTATTTACAAACAAAAACAAGTATCTATGTAGTACCTATATCAACTATCTGGTGTCCACGACACAAGCCTCGTACTAGATGGCGCTGTGTGTAATGTCCAGCGAATATCTATTTATTTATTATATCCTGTATTTGCAATTCGACTTCCACATCGTAAAACAAAGATAGAAAAAACTTCAAACCCACACAACATAATGGTGTGTGCTCTACAATTTCGGGTTTGTAATTTATTGCGGTAGGTACGTTAATGCAGCTCAATGTGGTTATAGGGTGTAAAACATCTTTCGGCACTTTTTTTTATCCCGTCATTGCTATATTTTTTTTATCCCGTCATTGCGATATTTTTTTTATCCCGTCATTGCGATATTTTTTTTTGACCATACCTGCCTGGGAACCTTCTAGTTACGGAGATATTGGAGTTCAAAGTTCCAAATTGTTCACTAGTTTTGTTTTTTAATACCTACAAATCTTTAATGTTATAACTTTACCTACTTAAAATAACTCCATGACCCCCATAATATTTAATGCATCCATCAGAACAATATTTTCAGTGCGTTTCATTGAGTCCTACCGTTAAACGTAGTTTTCCACCCAAAAAAAAGTCGTTTCTCAGCAATATTTTTTGCGTCGAGTTACTTAATTTGATGCATAGAATTCTTAGTTGACGGTTTCGTGACCGTTTACATCTTGTGTATCTACGTAGGTGATGAGATGGTAGTTATTCCTGTTGCTTTTTTTCAGGACCTTCCTGGAGGAACAGAAATGCAAATCGAATGAGAATCAACAATGAAAATACTCGACGATTTACTGATGACAATCATGTAAGAAATCGCGGCCGATTCATACCTTTGAACGTGCAAAGACAAACCGGCCAAAATCAACGTCATTTAAATGAAGAACACAGACCAACGCAGCAAAATAGCCAAAATCGACAACAATTTAATGCAGAACACAGACCGATGAGGCAAAATAGCCAAAATCGACAATTTAATGAAGAAGACAGACGTATGAGACCAAATAGTCACAACCGTCATTTTAATGAGGAACAGAGACAGATGAGGCATAATAGCCAAACTCGTCAACATTTTAATGAAGAAAACCGACCGATGAGGCATAATAGCCAAAATCGACCACATCTTCATGAAGGAAACAGACTGATGAGATACGATAGTGGTATGTATCTACATTTCATTTGCTCACATAAATAGACAATTAATATGTTCCATGATCATCATCTGCTTAGCCTTTTCTCAACTATGTTGGGGTTGGTTTTCCAGCCTAATCACATGCAGCTGAATACTATATTTTAGCCTCTATGTAATTGAATTAATATTAAATTTAAAATGTTGTTTTAGATCCAGCGATGCAACAAAATTCCGATATGCGCCATCAAAATGACGAACCATTTCGCGGACGGGGTGGTGGAAGAGGAGGCAGAGGAAGCCACATGAGGTCAGGCCGTGACAATGACAGAGTAAGATACATTGGATTTAGAATCCTAGAAGAAATAGCAAAAGCAGAAGAAAAAGAAGTGCTACAGAAAGTGAATGAAAACCGAGGTGGATTTATGAATCTAATAAATTCACCCAACAAAGAAAACCTCGATTACTATGTGTTAATTATCCAAATATTATCGAAAATAACTGAATCGCCTTTTGTGGAACAGAAATTAAAATTGATATTAGATGTCTGCAATTCTGAGTTTATTAATCACTTGCGAAATTATTTAATGGATCTGCCTTATAATGAAAACAAGATAAGAAATAGATTTTATTGGAATGACCAAAGTGGATTTTGGCAAAACTTTATAACCGTTTGTGGTGATATAGTTGATACATCTCCATCTATAGCTCTTAAGAGATGTAGAGCACTTATAGAAAGCATAACGAAGACGTGTCTGGATTGTTTGAGCGAACGGCATCAATTCGTTTTATCTGAAGCGAATGCCTTGAAATTAGCTGAAATACGTCAGAAGATGTCATCATATGGCGATAAATATCAGGTATGCAATTTCACCAGTTAATAATCCTTAGCCGACAAAAATCCTATTCATGTGCGTTGACTGCTCCCATCTTTTAATGCATTTTTGAGACGAACGATACTATACCTACCAGAATAACTCGAGTTTTCTGAATACTCTTATTATTAATGATCTTTCTTTTTGTGTTTCATGTCAGCCTGAAGGGAAGCGAATGAGAGTAGACGTTCAGGATCTACAAATGCAACAGCCTCCAGAAGACTTTCGTGAGCTTAGTGTGGTGCCGACTAAAGATGACTTGTTGGGATCCATACCGTTCCTTCGACCTAACATTATCGAGGGGGGGTACACTGACGTAGAGCACTATTTAGACGTGCAGTTTCGCCTGCTCCGAGAAGACTGCTTTGGACCATTCAGGGATGGCTTAAGTGAGTAAAAGACGTATTTATTCATATTGAGACTGCCTCGTTGGTCTAGCTCAGTGGTTCCCAATCTATGATCCCTGGACCACCAGTGGTCCGCAGGAGCCTCGATATGGTCCGCGAAAGGTTAAAATGTTATTCGGACCCTTTTTTTAACTTCTACAGAAGATGCAAGTTCAACCCAACCTTATTGAACCTATCAGAGGCGAGTAACTTAATTTTTTTGAGAATCTACTAACGTATTCCTATTTCCGTATGAATGATTGCTAAATTTTTCGAGCTCACTTTGATCGCTTTTGTATCCTTCACTATCTTAATTCTAAAGGTTTTCATCCCATTTTCCAATTTTTGCATTGTGTGAGTTAAAAATTCACCCCCCTTGATATAGTCCTGTCGGTGTCTATGTGTGGGTGTTTATCTAGGACCTTATGACCTCTGCTAACAATAAAGACACCAAAGTGGTCCCTACTGGTCCAAGAAAGGTTGGGAACCACTGCAGTGGTATAAAAGTTACTGCTGAGCTTGAGGAATTTCTCAGTACCAGCTTGGATTTGTGCTCAGTTGATTGCAATAGGCTCTTCCCCATGGGACTTAAAACATAGCTGGCGAAATCTGGGTGTTAAAGACCTCTGTCTTACCCTTTCGGGATTACAGGTGTGCTGTTATGACTATGTTTTATTCATATTGTTAGGCATGGAATTAACGTTTTACGCACACGATTACTGTTTAATAATTTGTAGAGTATTTACTTAGACAATTATTTTTTACAGATCAATTTTTGGGTGATCCTAATAAAAAGAAATACGATCATGTTCGGTAAGTTCCTATTTTTTTGTTCGTGGTAAGAAAAACTACTTTACGAAACAATATGCCTAAAATGCATCTTTTTTTTTAGCATATTCCATAATGTAAAATTTATCTGTCCGTATGTCGACAATATGAAGGTCGGAGCCATCGCTCAAATCGATATGAAAACCGCCAAGAATTTCCATAAAATTAATTGGACACACAACAAGAGATTTCTTTTTGGTTCTTTAGTGTTATTTACGAAAGACCATTGTACCACATTTTTGGCTGCTACGATTCTGCACCGCGATGTGAATCTACTATCGACTGGCAAGGTGGGTATTGGCGTAGGATAATACAACTGGACATACTAGGCTTCAGCCACCGTCAGCAGTGCTATTAACACCAATATAAGCTGGCCTTTTTTCTTATCGAAGTTTTGAAAAAAATCTTTATTCTTTGCCCTAAAAATCTAGAAAAAATATCTGTTTAGATATCAAATAGGTACTAAATTTTTGTAAAGGCGAATTGAAATTTTGGAGCTCTTACGTGAAGATTCTCAATGAGGGCAGTCATTCTGATGTCAGGATGACTGCCCTCACTGAGATTTCCAATTTTTAAATTCATTTTCTCAGTTATTAATTAGGTACCAATTATTTAAACAAAGGTACCAAAAAGTGGCAAATAGGTATTAGATTTTAGTAATATTTTAAAGCTGATCGGTCATTTTGGCCAGTCATTCTGATGTTAACGGGACTAACTACATTGCAGTATGTCACCTGTAATGTTTACAACGTTGGTCAACCGGCTATTTAAGCTGCTTGATTGCCAACGGTGTTGTTACAGTTTGTAGTACCTAACGTGTGCAACTAGCTGTGATAAAGCTATATTTAGCTGCTGTTCAGTAGGTCTACTCTTGTGCGCATGCGGCTTCCATTTTCGATTTTATTATAAAATGGCTGCTGTGAAATTAGTTGGCCTACTATTAGTAGAATAAATAAATAAAATAAATAAAATAAAATAGTTTATTGCTTTAACTTAAATACCTTATTCTAGTTACAATGGGGAGAATCCATTTAAGCAAATAGTATCCTTGTTTTAGGATACTCCGCCCTTCCCCAGGTTATGTAATTGTATTTAAGTTATTAAACCTGATCATAATATTAAATGAACTTATACAATTAAAAATGCAGGAACAAAATGGGTACACAGTATTTTTATATGAGTAAAAGACAAATAAAACAAAGACAAATAACGCGCTGTTCTGTGTGTAGGAGATGGTGTGGAGGTGAATATGTATGTAGTATGTGTATGAGAGTGAGTAGTGGGTGAGAGTAAGTGTGGGGGGGGGTGAGGGTCATAATCCACACTTCATACAGGTGGAGATTAATTATTATCTACGTTTTTTTTTTCTTTTAGAATGATTATATGGATATAACCCCGTCACTAGCCTAGCCTTTTCCCAACTATGTTGGGGTCGGCTTCCAGTCTAACCAGACGAAGATAGAATCTAAAGAGTAACAAAAAAAGATTTTCAGTAAAATGAGATACTTATGACTGTAATGCCGTGTGAAAAGCCATCGACCTATTTTTCTGTGCTTGATTGTTTGATTCGTAAATGATTATGTATCCTTAATAAACAATAATTCCCTATATTTTCAGATACCAGTTTCAGTAATCGACACCGATTTGGATAATAGTATCTATAATGATGATGCGTATACCATGGTAGAAAGCGAAGTATATTTTGAACCTTATTATCATGTTTTAAAAGCTCTACAGGAGCCTTCTTTTCCCCAACATTTGGCTATGCAGCAATATATCGTCAAAGTTGATGTGAGTATTTAGATCTAAGTATCTGTGTGGTTAATGAATATTTTTAACGGATTTATTAAAATTCATTGAATAAGGTCGACCTGCTCTACCTGCCTGCCTACATATTATTACCTTCACTTTGCTTTTTCAGGCTGCCTCGACACATCCAGCTTATGTATCTGCTGATACAGAGTTCGTTATTTATAAAAATAAAAAATTGAAAGAAATAGACGAATTGGACAGTTTATATGATATCATAGATTTTGACAGTGACGACGAACTGATTCGCAGAGATGAAGATGGAAAACATAAAAATCTAAGATTTAAAGTTTTACAACCTGAGACATGGCCAACGGCTGAAGAACTCAAATTTAACGATAGTCAGTATGAAGCGTATCGATTGGCGCTCACTCATGAGTTTGCCGTTATCCAAGGACCACCTGGCACGGGAAAAACTTTCATCGGCATACAAGTGGCGAAAACATTGTTACAGAATATTGAATCAGAAGGGCACTGCCTCATGCTGATTATTTGTTACACAAATCATGCTTTAGATCAATTTCTTGAAGCAATATCAAATATCACTCGATCGATAGTGCGCATCGGGGGGCAATCACGTAACAAAGCGATGGATGAGTTTAACTTGTCAAACTTACGACGTCAGGCTCTTACGCCCTCTCTTAGGTCGATCCACAGTTTTTTCATCGACCAAAAAAATCAGTTGAGAAATTCAATACAAGATCTTCAGGTAGCTCTAAAGACACTTGATATTTTGAATAATGGAGTTCTTCATTCTCGCTTCATTAAGGGCGAAGATGATGCGGACATTCCGGATTTACAACATTTGCTTGTTTATTATAAAAAAAAGGGAGTTCATGTAGACGATCCCTTGGAATATTGGTTGTTTGAAGCTGTGCTGGGCTATGGTTCAGAATACGAAAGAGATATTGATGATATTCTTTTGGAGTATGATAATTTGGTAAACAACGAAGAAGACTTTGATGACAGGAGAGCAGAAATGATTTTGGATGACGAAAAAGCATCCCACGATCAGCGAATTCTGGATGTTTTAATCGGAGGTAAAGCAGCATTTTTATTATCTGAAGCTAAGGCTGAAATCAGAAGGTTATTAGGGTTTTATAAACAAAGTGATGATTTTGACGAGGAATATCGGATACAAAGAGCAATACTGGAACTTGATTCTCGGATAAATTTATTCAACGTAAGTTTTACCCGCTATTTTAATATTTTTAGTATTTCTGATATATTATTATTTACATTACCTATTGTGTCGTGTGTATATAAATATGCACAAAAATAACTGTAGGTACAAAGGCGGACTTGTTGATTATTATTGTTCATGATTTTTAACTTTCGCATGTTTAAGGAAATGGCGAATTATCGACACCGTGAAGTACACCTACGCATAGATCCTAATACAGACTTTTCGATAATAACAGTGCAAAATCGATGGTGTTTGTATTTTATGTGGATACGGCACCAAATTAATGTATCAAAAGAGGACATTGCAAATTTGCAGGTAGGTACACATTTTAATCTATGTATATGTTTGGTTGAACGCACCAATTTCAGGAACTACTGGTTGGAATTGATTAATTCTTTTTGTGTTGGATAGTCCATTTATCGAGGAAGGTTATATATAAGCTATATTATGTGACGCAGACGAAGTTGCGCGGGTCAGCTATTATTAATAATATACTTAAGCAAAACAAAAAACGAGAGAGAAATATTTATGACAAAATTTTGTTTCTCGTACGTTAATATCGTTGTATGCAATGATATTATAAAGAAGATACGCCATGTTCATACTGAATGGCGTTCAGATATTGTTGCGAGTAATTTAAAACTACGACAAGGATAGATAATACGGAACGTATAAGATAGAAAGAGATAGCTAGCTATCAAAGTGCAACAATTGTATCACTTTGTCCTCAACATTTTTTGCGTGCTAGTGCGATATCTACCTCTTTTTACTATATAATATCATTGGTTGTATGCACATCAATATCGTTTTATGCAGGTACTTCAACAATAGTCAAAGAAAACATTAAAAAAAAACCACGGTACTCCTGGGACTACCGTGGAAACCACTGGTGGTTTGTGCCCTGATTCCCATCTTAGTTGATCCACGATTTTTTTTTGTTTTACATTCCACGCTAGTCACCAGGACTAGCGTGGCCTGTTCTCCTCTCCTCTCGTCCTATAAAAAGTGCAAAACACCTCATAACGAAGCCGAAAGGCACTTGTTCTCCTCATCATTGCGATCATTTTTTTTTGTTCTATACCATACCTGGGAACCTTCTAGTAATGGAGATATTGGGGGTCAAAGTTCCAACTTTTTGACAAGTTTTTTTTAAATACAAGTTTTTAATGCAAGATTACACTTTAAACACCTCCACGACCCCCGTACTATTCAATCCATCCATCAGCACAATGATTGAGTGCGTTACATTGAGTTCTACCACAAAACATGATTTTTCACCCCAAAAAAAAAAAGTCGTTTCCCAACAATCATTTTTGCATAAAGTTACTTAGTTTAATGTACAGAATGCTTGGTTGACGGCTTCGTGATGAGGTCTTTTACACCCTGTATATTGAGGAGGCATGTTCTCAGAGTCCATTACAATTACATTTTATTTTTTGTTTATGCCTATGGCATCTCGCAGGCCGACCTAGGAGGTTGTTGTCTGCTTATTAGAGTAATACGTCCAGTCAGGACAATAAACTTAACCCCCTATGGGACCTGAGGTTTGCTCAGCTCACGGGCGTCGGGCATCGCTGACGGAGACAGCAAGGGACAGGCTTGATCTGATCAAAACCATTTAATCAAACCGTGTCTTTTAAACCAGGCTTCAGTAGCGCCGTCAGTCGCAGCATATGACGAAGCCAGGATGATGATGGACTTGCAACTGCTGAAGAACAGGCGCGTCAAAGTCGTTGGGATGACTACTAGTGGAGCTGCGAGAATGAGGAAGCTACTGCAGGCTATCGCTCCAAAAATTGGTAAGCTTTACTTTCCGATCACTGAACAGTTGGTCGGAAACATTTGTTGTGTTACGTCGTACTCGTACCTACAATTAAAAGTAGGTAGGTAGATAGTAGTAGGTAGGTACGTAAGACGAGTCTCGAAGATGTAGGTATAGGAATGGTCATTGTAATTTCGACCGTACGCCGAGGGCATAAAGTTCCTACTTCTTTATTTTGTACAAAGGCCAATGACCGACTGTAATTGTCTAGAAATTCAAGTAAGTTGTGGATGTTTCTAGAAGGGTTGGTCACCATATAAATAGCAGACATGTTTGCGGGAGCGGCAGTATTATTTTGGCTACAGTAGGTACGGAGCGAATCGAAGTGATCTAACTAGTGCGATATCTAAGTGAATAGTGATCAGTGTGTGTACTTGTGATTGAGTTTGAAGTGTTTTGTGATTAATTAAAGTTATCCAAGTGTTTAATCGGTAGTAATTAATTTATCCCGTACCCAGCTCGTAACAGTTGGGTAGGGTAGGGATGGCCGAATGCTGCCAGCTGTTCTTCATCTTAGGCACCGGTTCTCCCCGTTATTGCGATATATTTTTTCGTTTTGGACCAAACCTTCTAGTAGTTCCAACCTTCTCACAAGTTTTTTTAGAAATGCAATTTAAAGTAATGTTTTAACATTACAATTGTTACTTTAAATTAGAGATGCAACGAATAGTGATTTGGCCGAATACCGAATACCGAATATTCGGCGGTGCTCTCAGCCGAATACCGAATATTCGGCCGCCGAATATTCGGCGGGTGATCCAGTACAATTGACGTCGACGCTAACAAGTAACAACACGTTTTGATGCGGTGCGTGCGGCGGTTATGGGGCGGGAAGTATTTGGCTCAGTAGCCGGCAAATCGTGTTACAACGTGCAGTGTTTTAAAGTCTAAAATTTGTCTAAAATGGCTTTAGTTGTGAATAAAAAGTCACCTATTTGGAAATATTTTGAAGTTTTCAGTGAAGATTCCAAGTTAGCTGTGTGTTTGCTATGTTGGATAATTAAATTTTTCGATTAAATTGCTTTTTTATTTCCTTTTATAAGATATTTGCTACTTTTTATGTATTCGGTATTCGGCCGAATACTACTTACTATTCGGCCGAATACAGAATACTGAAAAAACTGGCCGAATAGGCCGAATACCGAATAGTTGCCGAATATTCGTTGCATCTCTACTTTAAATAGTTCCATGACCGATGTACTATTTAATGCATCCTTCAGTACAATTTTTTATGTGGGTACCTACGTTACACGCTTGGTTGACGGTTTAGTATAGCGGAGATTTACTAAGAACATCTATCTCAGGGCTTCCTCCTTACCTTAGGAAGTTTCCATATTTTTGCGACACCCTGGCCTTCTTGCTATACATTTACCTACTAGTTGTAGTTTCTAGTTTTTTTTAATAGAATATCCGCCATAGTGAATATTAAAACGAAAATTAAAAACATGCGTAATTTATCGAAACACAAGCTTTGACTAAACGATGTCGACGTAAGCATTCCCCGCGTGCGGGGGGCTATTAATGGCAGCGGACCAATAATAGTAAAACAAAAAATAATATGCGACTTTTTTTTACGTTATACTTTGTTGTACAAAAATTCTCAGGCTCTGTTAATTGATAGGAATGAACAAAAAAAATGACCAAAGGTGTTTACAGCGGCCCGGCACTACAAGCAGGAACAATTCTTACGGTGGTCGATTAGCTTAGAGCTGACTGTGACTCGTACGTTCGAGCAAACGCTTTGTGTAATTCCTGAACGCGGCCCAAGGGGGATTTCCCGATAAGTCGATGGTTGTACACAGACAGCCAACCTACTTAGATTGCCTCTCGACGCCCCCCCTGGTATAATACTGCGGCGCCCCAGGGCGTCGCGACGCACAGTTTGGGAAGCCCTGATCTATCTTGTAATAACGGTACGCACGTTAAGCCAAAAATAAGTACTTAGTTCAAGTCTTTGTCCAGGATCCTATTATGGTCGTACGATGATGAAATATGAATCTAACTAATTCTTTGTTTTACAGTGATAGTGGAAGAGGCCGCGGAGGTTCTGGAACAACATATTATAACCTCTCTGACACAGGATTGCCAACATTTTATTCTCATTGGTAAGTTATCTCAAGAAAAAGTGAAAAATTAATATTTACTTATACATTGCCTGCCAACCTACGCATAATAATAGTTGTAGGTATTAAAAACTGCAATTATGTATAATTGTCTATATATAGTTATTGTACACACAAAATGTTGAATCATAATAGATTATGATTCAACATTTTGTATGTTTAAGTATAAAGTTCTTAGTATACCTAAGTAAGAAGTATAAAGTTCTTACTTAGAAGTAAGAACTTTGTACTTCTAACTTATTGAGTGAATTTCTCAGGCGAAAAATTTACGCGTCTAGGCTGAAATCGCAATGCTGCTTTACAGATAATGCAGCGATTTTTTTTCTCAGAATTAAAGTGACATGGATCTAAATGAAGCCACTTAAATTATATTTATAAGACTATTACTTTTTATGAAAAAAATCGGTAAATGATGAATTTTCAATTTCTGTGTCTTGTCCACAATCACTTTCATACACAGCATTTACCTCTCAGGAAGATAATCTCCAACATATATAGGAAAAAGTATTTTGATTGCGTTAAGTAATGATTGACCTACAAGACGTTAATTAGTTTTGAATATTTAGACTCATAGTTAATGAGTACATGTCAACGGTAGGTTTGTCCAAGCGAAATTACTAATTTCTATGGTCATTTTGTTTCACCTTCCTGAGCTTCCACCAATGAGTTTAAACGAACAATAAATCCCTGCTCGGCAATAGACAGTCGTGTGCTTACGTGCAGTAAGAATGGTAGTGCACCATATCGCCAGGTCTTTCCGCCAAAATTGTAAGTACTTGATTTCAGTTTACTCGGAACGAAATTTTGCAATTTCGGTGATCAGGTTTTAAAAGGATTTTTGCAAGAAATAAAGGTATCACTTTTATTCATGCTAAGTAGCCTTTGGTACACATTTAAGATTATAGAAAATAATAGTCATAGCCTTGATAGTTTCATGTAAAAAAAAAAAAATAGCCACGTTTCCAATTTCTGTGGGGCAATTTCTGTGGTTTCCGTGGCTTCTCGTAGCCCACGGAAATTACACGACTACACAGAAATTGTACCAACCAATTATTGTATTAATGTTAATGAAGATTTTTGAAAAGAATCAATACTTGATATGCCGAAATTACTTTGACAGAACTAGGTATTTAGCCCCCGACATCAAAATAAAATTGTATTACTATTTCTTGAAAAAGTCATTCAATTGGATTAAATGAACTTTGAGTGTTGCATCCTCCGGGAGCTCCTCCTGAAAGCCTCGATCGTTCAGGCCTGGGTGACATCACCGGCCAGACCTGCCGACGTTGACAATGAGGCAGGGTGGTTTCAGGAGGCCATGTCCAATATCTGTGACGTGCGCAGATGTCGAGTCCCCAGCATCTCCTCGCGGGCCAGATCCCGGGCCCATGAGGAGAAGCTGGGGACTCTCGACAGAGATCCGTGGGCGCGCCCTTACAAGATAGTGCGGGATAAACTCCGCACCTGGCCCCCCCTACTGACGCAGAGTTTCCGACCTGAGCTCGTGGAGGACATGTTGAGTACTCTGTTCCCTTCGCGAGGGGAACATCGCTCCCCGCCTATGGCTTCGCCACCTGCGATGCTGGAAGCGGACCAACAGGACGACGACAAAAACGCTCCTGAAGTGACTGAGGTAGACCTGAAAATGGCGGTATGTAGGCTCAGTCAAAATCAAAAATCAAAATCAAAGCATTTATTTCAAGTAAGCCAGTTACAGGCACTTTTGAATTGTCGAAACAAAGATGAAAATTAAATGTAGCTACAGTCCCAGTCACAAGACATAAAAACTCTGAAAGCACTGTAGTTGCCCATTCCCTAGCGTAGATCTCTATGGAGAAGAACGGGCAAGAAACTCCATGGACACTCCTTTAAATCAGAATATGGTTACAAAATCTTGGTTACATATTTCACGTTGAAATGGTATATTCTCTCAGTGTCAAAAATACCGCCCCGGGACCCGACGGCTTGCCTGGCAAAGCCAGATTCCTGGCCTCGGAGGCTCTCGGACCCCGACTAGAGGGGCTCCTAAGCGCATGCTTGGAGAGAGGCCAGTTCCCGCTTCGTTAGAAGACGGGAAAGCTGGTCCTCATTCGGAAGCCGGGGCGCCCTGCGGAATCTCCGTTCACATACCGGCCCGTGGTGCTGCTCGGAGAGGTGGGCAAGCTCTTTGAAAGAGTAATTGCAAACCGCCTCGCCGAGCACCTTGCGGGGTCGGGGCCGGATCTTGCGGAACACCAGTTTGGTTTCCGCAAGAGGCGCTCTACGGTGGACGCCATCATGCGCGTGAGAGACCTCATGACGGGGGATGCGGTTTCTTGGGGTGGGGTTCTTGGCGGTGTCTCTTGACTTCGCCAATGCCTTCAACATGCCCTGGAGCTGCATTAGGGAGGCACTCTGGTATCGCCGACCTACCTTCGTCGTGGGGTCGAGTCGACTTTGAAGTACCTAGGACTCGTCTTCGACAGCCGGTGGAACTTCGTGGAGCACTTCCGACGTTTGGCCCCCAAACTGGAACGGACTGGGGCTGCCTTCAGCCGGCTCCTGCCCAACCTGGGTGGGGCAAACACCTCTTGCCGGAGGCTCTACGCGGGAGTCGTGCGGTCCATGCACATGCAGTCGTGTTCGTCGTGTTGTCGTCGTTCGTGTCGCACGCGCGCCTCTAAGAGAGTCAGCAATAGGAAGGTGTCCGCAAGGACCGATGCCTGCCGGGGTTGCGGGACTGTTCGAAAGAGATACCGTGGCCCCGGAACACAAAGGGCGATGAAGGAACATGAATGGGTTGGGTTTAAAAAAATGGGTTTTAGTCAGTAAAAGTCTGAAAGTCCCTCCTGCTTCGCCCAGAGCGGGAGGAGTCATTTGATGATTTCCCCTCCTCTTCATAGAAGTATAAAACATAATCACTTCCTTGATTGCTAATTTTGTAAGACTGATTTATACAATAGTACACCACGTTGTATTTTTAGAAATGCTTATTAAAATGATCAAATCGTTTATTTGTGACACATGGGTTACATGCAGGTGTTCATTACATAATTACGACGATAATAGATATATATATATCGTGGGCTTAGTTCAAATACCAACTAACTCGAAATTTTGGCAAATTGAGTTTAATATACAAATCGATTCCAATTTTTTTCCTTTTTCTACAGGTAAAACCGACTAACCCTTGCGATGCTTGGTTTCGGAGATACTGAATCTTAAAACCAACTAAATTAAGCTTTTAATTGTATGAAAACCTAATATTCCTTGTTAATCAGTGAACATATATATTTTTATAGAAGTCAAACAAAATACCTTGACTTATCAGTTTTCAAAATAAAACTTTGCGACTAAAATACAGAACATTTAAAAAGTGAAACGATCTTATTCTGTTTAGTTGGTTTTATTAAGTACTAAGATATTAGAGAAAACACACAGTTTTATAATTTCAATAACAATTACTAGAGGTTAGTTGGTTTTCCTATTGATCGCGTATTATCTAACTGAACACAATATAACGAAGTCATTGCGAGTAAATTGGTGTAATAGGTTTTACTTCTATAATTTTGCTCATATTCCACGCGCAATATATAAAGGTAAAATACCGGCTAAACCAGGGTAGTTGATATAAATTCTCGAGTTACCGAGGGGCGGGCAGGCGCAACGCATGCGTTAGTCGTTTCTGCTCTCGCGCCGCGAGAACACCTCGTGTCATTTTTGGTGTTGGCATAAAGAAAGAGCGACTAAAGACAGGAACTTTATTTCGGCAACTTTTGATCTGCAAAATTGCCGTAATTTGACGGTCTACAACCTCACCATTTATGAAATTGCCTTGCCTAATGAAGCTTATTGCTTTGGTCAGAGGCACACGGTAAAAAAGGCAGCGCGAAATCGGATCTATATTATCTATATTTTTATTTGTCTCAGTATGTACATGTCAACGAAGAGACTTTTTTTTCCGACACATGCGGAGGCCAGAATCGCAACCATGGGCCATAGGCTTGTGGGACGAGTTGCTGAACGACTCCCATTATGTGGTATCTGTCTTGCTACGGGCAGTGCAAACCATTGTAAATTTAACAATAATTGAGCATACATTTTTGGAATCGGGCCACTTTTACATGGAGGTTGATTCGATGCATAGTAGCATAGAGTCGGCTCAGAAACACTCAAAGATTTATTCTATGTCGGAATGGCTTAACATTTTCCGACGGGCTAGGTCTTCTCTATAGACGAATGTCGATAGAGAAGATCAGGAAATAAACATGGAGTCTGTTCTTCCCAATGCTGCTCCTGATGTCGGGCTCATCGTTAAGGAACCAGACAAAAAAAGACCATGGTAAATTCGACAGCTTTAACTACAAACTACAACGAAGCCGAAGCAAAAAAAAATAATTTACTGAAATTGTGTACGAAAGAAGTAATTCCAGAAGAATATCACGCGTAGTTTGAATATTTAGCGACTGATAGACCGTACTAAAATAGACCGTACCCAAGGTGTTACGCAGTCTGATATGTCTTTTGATGAAGAGTAATGTTTTTTTTACAATTTCAAGTTCCTTTCAAATGTTTTATTTGATAATAAAATGATTACCTACTTTTAAATATTGTTGATATTATATAAAAATACATTATTATTGATAGCTTTTAAAAGTTTTTCTTAGTGAATCAGCATTTCTAGACAGGAAGTTATGGTTAATAAAAAAAAAAAAACTAAACTTGAGAAGTAAAACCAACTAATATTTTACATATTTGCGTTTTTATAGAAAATTAAAAGGATTATTGAAATCTACGTATGTTTAATTTTTATGAACATTTAAATTATTATATATAGATCTAGTACCACTCAGCAATAACGTTTAGTTTCCAAAATACAGCGTTTTCTTGATAGAGAGGTAAAAGCAACTAAATAGGGGGGTTCGGGGCACAAAGTGTAATTTTCTGTGAAACACTGTGACTTTTCTTTGAAAAGATATAAATCAAAGCATACTTTATTAAATTATCAATGAGATACCATTTGTCAATAATCCATTTTCTAAAGTAATGTATTTAATTTTAGGAACCAAACTTTCAAAACATCATTGCTCAATTTCATTATTTTCGAGTTAGTTGGTATTTGAACTAAGCCCACGATATATATATTAACGACGATATTCGTATTATATCAGTTATCATTAAACCTTATCTTTATTTACATATTATTAAAAAACAATGTATATATATAATAATTCACAATTTCGGTGCAAACGCAGAATTTCTGTGTCACCAATACAATTTCGGTGGCAATAATAAAATTTCTGTGGCTTGCCAATTTCGGTGGCCCAAATAACTCTCTAAGTAATTTAATTATAATGTCTTTCAGAAAATGTATATATAATGTGGATATGTTGCACTTTATTATTAAAGTTTTTCAAAAAACCTGAAAATGAAAATGTCCATGGAAATTAGGTAAAAAATCGAGTTGTTGAAATTCACTCTATTACTTATAGGAAATGAAAACTAAATTTTAACATAAAATAAGACTAAATTACATAAAAGAAACTAACTAGATAGATTTAACTATGAACCTACTTTCATTATGAATAGTTACAACGTGACACTATACCCAACATAACTTACAGGAGATCACCAGCAGCTACGGCCATCGGCGTCCCACATAAAGCTAGCGAGGAAATACAACATGGAAGTGTCCCTGTTCGAGCGCATGATCACGAACGGCATCCACAGCCGCCGGCTGAACGTACAGCACCGCATGCGGCCGGAGATCGCCGCGCTCATCTCGCCACACATATACCCCGACTTGGCGAACCACCCGTCTGTTGAAACTTATAACAACGTGCCTGGGATTGAAAAAAACCTGTACTTCTTTACACACGACTACAGAGAAGAGGTATGTCTAAAGCATCATGCTTTTCAATAAGTCCCCAAAGAGATAGGCAAATGTATATTTATTATTTATTTATTTATTTATTAAAACTTTATGCACAAGTAAAAAAACTGTACAAAGGCGGACTTTAATGCCTTGGGCATTTTCTACCAGTCTACCTTAGGGTGATGCAGAGATAGTACACAGTAGGTGCAATAACAGAAAAAAAGACTAGAAAATATTTATAAATTTATAACTAAAACATAAGAATAAATACATATATACATACATATAACAAAAAAATATATATATGAATATAAAAAGTGAAGAGAGATAACAAGAATAAAAAAAAAACTAACAACTTAGTTCTGAGACGAATCTGCCAACTTCTTGTGAATATGCTCTCGAGCTTTCACTTTGAAGGTGAAACGACTAGTCAACGTCCTGATACTCTGGGGGAGTGCATTCCAAAGAAAGACCGCCTGGACAAAGAAAGAAGATTTTATAAAGCCAGATCGGTGAGAAGGACAGCGTAGAAGACGGTTATTGGAAGAACGAAGATTTTTGGTGTGCGCAGAGCATAAATATTGAAAATGAGAAGTCAGATAAGAAGGAGAAGTGGGTTTGTGAAGAAGAGAAAACAGGGTTGTCAAAGCCCTTAATGCTCTGCGTTGCCGGATGGGCAACCACCATAACAGCGATCGATGTGCAGATACATGATCATACTTGCGAAGATTGAAGACAAATTGAATACAGTTATTAAGAAGTCGGTCAAGTTTATTGAGGAGTTCTGCATTCAGGTCATAGTAGCACACATCACCATAGTCAATCATGGGGAAGATTAGGGACTGTACAAGCATAGCCTTGATGTGTGATGGGAGAATATTTTTCAGCCGATAGAGCGACCGCAATGTTCCGGTGACTTTCTTGCTCACAATCGCAACCTGCTTACGCCAGTCAAGACAAGTGTCCACATGCAAACCTAAATCCTTGACGTCAGAGCTAAACGGGATTACTGTTCCGTCAAAGGTAACCGGTGGCACCGTTGAACCATTCAGCCTTCTCAGGCTATGGGGGCTCCCTACAATGATGGCCTGGCACTTGGTTGGGTTAACCGCCACACCGAAACGATCAGACCAGTTTTTAACTATGCGTAAATCCCGGTTTAGCTCCTCGACCGCACCGGGTAGGCTGTCAACACCCGCCTGACAGTAAAGCTGTAAGTCATCAGCGTAGAGATGATACGCACACTGAAGTTCGGTAGTCATGTGATCAATAAAAATAGAAAACAAAAGTGGAGATTAAATACCGCCTTGAGGGACGCCAGTTTCAAGATTACACCAGCTGGAGTTAGACTCACCAGCAAGAACTGACTGCTGACGTCCCTGAGGATAGGAAGAAAACCATTCCAACGCCTCGGGAGAGACCATGTGGTAGGAGAGGATGGATAAAAGGACTTCGTGACTGACGGTATTGAAGGCATTTGAAAAATCGATCAGCACTAAGACCGTAACTTTAGTGTCTTCCATGCCTCGCCTTATATCGTCAGTCACTTTAAGGAGAGCAGAAACGGTACTGTGCACGGGCCTGAACCTGTACCAATTAATTGTTTCAACTCGATCATCTCATAATATGGTTACAATTGGCGTTTTATTGACAGTTTCAATGACTTTATTAATGTCTCAATTCGAAATTAACCAAACAATTAATGAGCATTTTTATCCCGTAAGTGACATTTGTAGAACAATTAATGAGTTTAATTGTTTGGGCACCTTATATTTTTTCAGAGACAACATGATAATAACAGCAAAGCAAATCACAAAGAAGCGGACATGGCACTCGCTTTGGCAAATTATCTGATGCAGCAAGGGTACACCGCTGATGACATCACTATTCTTGCTGGATATTCAGGCCAAATGTTTTACATGAGAAAAGTACGTATAGATAGAGGGAAATCAAAGAACCTAACAGCACTCTTTTTTTTGTATGATACATAACTAACGTTAATAAAATAAGTCAAATTTGACGACCCAAATGGCGCAGCGGTAGTGAGGCTGCCTTATGTTCTTAGGGTCCCGGGTTCGAATCCCGGTCGGAGCAAATGTTTGTGTGATGAGCATGGACATTTGCTTCCGAGTCATGGATGTTTATATGTATATTAAATATGTATTTACAAACAAAAAGTATCTATGTAGTATATCAACTATCTGGTGTCCACGACACAAGCCTCGTTGCTTAGTGTGGCACTAGATGGCGCTGTGTGTAATGTCCAGCAATATTTATTTATTTATAGTCTTGCTCTTGGATCTATTCAGAGCAGACACCTAATCATAACGTTACTGAAGAATTATTTCAGTACCTACCATTAATATATTTTTATGTTTTATAGGAACGCCAACAGTACGCTAGTCTAGCGCATGTGAAAATCACAGTAGTCGACAATTACCAAGGAGAGGAATCCAAAATTATAATTTTGTCACTTGTGAGGAATAATGAAGATAATAAAATTGGATTTCTTGGGACCGACAACAGGGTTTGTGTTGCTTTGTCGAGAGCAAAAGAAGGTTTGTTGACTGGCTTTTAACTTTACTATCATTATTCGTTATCTGGTTTGAGGTTAAAACGGAAAAAGAATAGATACCTACCTGAAAGGTTAGGGGGACCCTTGCCCAGCAGTAGGACATCAATGGCAATAAATAAAAAAAAACCGGCCAAGAGCGTGTCGGGCCACGCTCAGTGTAGGGTTCCGTAGTTTCCCGTCCGTCACAATAAGTGTTCCCACTTATGAGTTTAAAGGTGGGTATCCATTATGTAAAAATGCTTGCATAATATACGAATATACTACAAACTTAGTCCACAAATTATTTTGTACAACTTTTTGTCTTTTTTGTACAAAAACTGTTGTTTCCATCAAGTTCAAAATAATTTTCCTAGAAAGTCCTTATAAAGTTCTACTTTTCAGATTTTTTTTATATTTTCTAAACTTATGGTTCAAAAGTTAGAGGGGGGGGGGGACACATTGCTTTTTGCTTTTGGAGCGATTATTTCCGAAATTATTGACATTATCAAAAAATGATTTTAGGAAACCCCTATTCATTTTTAAATACCTTTCCAACAATATATCACACGTTAGGGTTGAAATTAAAAAAAAAAAACACTTCCCACTTTACATATAGGGGGGCTACCCTAATAAAACATTTTTTTTCAATTTTTATTTTACCACTTTGTTGGCGTAATTGATATACATATTGGTACCAAATTTCAGCTTTCTAGTGCTAACGGTCACAGAGATTAAGCGAGGACGGACGGACGGACAGACATGGCGAAACTATAAGGGTTCCTAGTTGACTACGGAACCCTAAAAAACGATAATTGCTTTAGAAATTTTATTTTAATCTATGCAAATTTACACCGCGATTCAATCAAACCAGTACCTATCTATGGACAAACTCTGCACGCGGCTCCGGTAACTGTAACGTACTAAAGTAAGAATCTGTCAGAATCCGCCGGTGTTTCGGTGTGGTCTTGGTCCGCAGTTGATCTACTACTTATAACTTTTCTGGAGAGTGCGATGTTCATCTGTTTTTAATATAATTTACAGGATTTTACATTTTTGGCAATATCAACATGTTGAAAACTGCAAAATCAGACTTGTGGAGCAAAATAGCAACGACATTAGAAAATAATGGCTCCTTGGGAAACACTCTGATCCTGAAATGTCAAAATCATCCTAACCAAGTAACAACGGTAGGTACCACCAAAATAAGGTAATACTAATAAAAAATAGCAAATTAGGTTTTTCAGGAAAAACAATCCTAAATATGGTCCCAATTTAGCCAAATTGGTTCATTCTTTTTAATGTGATTTAGTGACAAACCAATAATATCTAAGTAATGCGTGGGTGCGAACCTACGACCTGTCACTTGGAGGTCGGGAACGTTAGGACGAGGCCACCACAGCCCTTCTAAGAAGATACACTCCTAACTAGGTAGGTGTTTGGTTGCAGATTTCGACTCCAGAAGATTTCAACAAGCTGCCACCAGAAGGCGGATGCTTTGAGAAATGCAACTTCCAGTATCACTGTGGCCATAAGTGTCAACTTTACTGCCACGGATACGATCGCCAGCATATTAAAACGAAGTGTACTGTGAAATGCGAAAGGTATTATAGTTCTGTTCAAACTTGATGGCAGGTCGGAAGTAAGCTGCGAATGACGGTATGCGACAGTCAAGACGATGCGTCCTCTGCGCCCCGCTGTTACCCAAGATTGTGTTCTGTGCACCTTTAGTTACGTCTAAAGTTCCAAGCCGACGAGACCGTGGTCGTGGTATGGATCGGAATGTCTTTTAATTCCCACTGACATAATTAAGGGTTATATAATTCCTTAATTTTTCTCAAGAATCTTGATCTCAAGGTAGTGGGGTCAACGAAACAACGGTTATGATTTTTTCAGTTGACCCCACCAGTGGGGCAAAGCAGTGGGGTCAGCGGGAATACACCCAAGTTAGAACTGCGCTGACCGTCACTCGCAGTTAACTTTCGAGCCCCCATAAAGTTTAAAGTTAAACAGCTATACCTACCCACTTTTTGCAAGACCAGAGAACTGGAAGAACAAACTGTCAAAAAGTCAGACTTACCTAAACTAGGCCTTTAAGTAATGTTAATATTACTTACTGTTTTATTATTTGTTTTAGAGTTTTATGTGAACTCGGACATGTTTGTCCCTTAAAATGCCGAGTAGAATGTGAACCTTGCAAGGTACCCGTTTTAAAGACTCTTCCATGCGGACACGAAATGAACATATACTGCCATCGCGATCCCGAAGACCCAAAGAACAGGTGTCTTACCAGTGTAGAGGTTACATTACCAAACTGTGAACATAAGGTAGGTACTCGTTTATCCATAAATCCATAGCATTTTCTAGCTCAAAAAGAGGGATTTGATCTGGATATAAAATGAGCTTAGGTAGTAACACAATGTAATACTATCTAGGAACTGAAATCTGTACACAATATGGAAAACCTTGCCTCTCAAACTAGGTAGGTAACTTGTATCTTGAGAGACAGTGATTCAGCGTAAAAAGTGATGCTATAAGTATAATAGTAGACTGTGTCGATCTACCTGAGCGATTATGAATACAAAGCTTATTTAAGTAGTAGTTTATATTTTATATGTACCTACATGACTTTACAGAAACTGCAATGCATTATAAGTAAAACGACAAATTTGCCTTGAAACAAGCTTATAGCATAATCAGCCTATAGTCGCGTTACCACTGCTATAGTCTGCGCCAGATAAGTAGGAATTAAAGGTCATTGCTCTTTTTCAATTTCTCTGCGTAGGTACCCCGACAATACATTATGAATCGTTTTTTATTAGGTACTAGAAAAAGTCAAGGATCACGATAAAGGTAGTTTCGGGACAAGTTTATGTCATTATTTCTGTTTTCCGAATTATGTATTTGAATAAATGTATGCGGGTTAATGACCTTTATGGGAATAAAGGTCATTAACCCGCAAACATTTATTAATCATTTAGCATTTATTTCATTTAAGTAGGGATACTTAAATGGCGCAGACTATAGGAGACAGACCTCCTCTATGTGAAAGTAAGTGGACTGTAAGTAATCCATAACGCGGGCCCAGTGCGGGTCAGGACAGGACATAAGTCATGTAAAATTCGGAGCTGTTACCACTAAGACACTATTGGTCTCTCTGAACTGCTGAAGGTAAATTGCTACTTATTTAGTGATTGCCATTGATTACGCACTCCCTAAAGATATCTTTATGCGTCGGAATTAGATCACGCTTTACTATTTCATAAAATACCTTGAAAATTCAACAGGCACAGAAAGATTGTTACGAGGATATAAAGAAGGTGAGATGTTTGGTGCCTTGCGTGTACCGTTTGGAAAAGTGCGGCCATGTTTGTGGTCGAAAATGCCACGTGACAGACGATCCAGACCATAAAGAAGTGAGTTGTTTGTGTTTCCATTCTTGTTATAACCACGTAAATAAAACTTGAGAATATCTACAAGGTATGAGTTAAGTCGAAAAATGATAACATCTGCATTATTTTATTCCAGTACGTATGCAGAAAACCTTGCGCAAGAGCGAAAGCAGGTTGTACCGCTGAATTGATAGGAGATCGAGGGGATCATCAGTGCCGGAAGCCTTGCAACGAGAAATGCGATGACTGTAACGTCCAGGTACGTTTCTAGCTCATCGAATAAGTAGGTTCATTTTATTATTAACTAGCTGACGTCCCGCGGTTTCACCCGCGTAGTTCCCGTTCCCGTGGGAGTACGGGAATAAAATATAGCCTATAGCACTCACGAATAATGTAGCTTTCTACCAGTGAAACAATTTTTAAAATTGGTTCATTACTCCCGGAGATTACCCCCTACATACAAACTTACAAACTTACAAACAAATGTTACCTCTTTATAATATTAGTATAGATTGCGATGTATAGCTGGCAAGTACAGGGAATTTCGCCATTGACCACAACCACAATCACCGCTAGGGAAAATGATTGGCATTAAGTGTCTTATCCTAGGTATATTATCTGTGCCCTAGGGTTATATTAATTGTTCCCTATGATGACTATCTACGTATACTTTATTTTGTTTGAACGGGTCGGCCAAAACCAATCAGAAATCACCAACATATCGCACCTCTCACCAACATTGTTTTTTTTTTTGGATTTCTTTGTAGGTACTTAGGTAAGAAGTTCTTATTACTTTTTCTGTTACGGTACCTGTGATTCTGTGATTTCCAGGGTTATAATTATATCTTTTGGGAGAGTAGTAAAGTAGTTTTCGTTTTTCGAAAATAATTAATGCTGCGCGCGGAACGACGTGATGATTTCATCACGTCGTTCCGCGCGCATACGTACATATGTTACTTATCGACGTTATATTAATAGGTACCTATGTTTAATGTTTAGGTAAAGAAGAAAAGATCAAATTGCAAGCACTCGGAGACCGTAGCATGCTCCAAGTCGGCTGACGAGAAGCCATGTAATAAGAAATGCGCACGTACCATGGAATGCGGACATTTCTGTAAGAAGAAGTGTTGCGAACCATGCGGAGATTGCACACAAATGGTATGTTACCTTGTTTATTTTGTACTCGTTTATATTAACGTGAAAGGGTCAGGGAAGCCCGCCAAATTCAATTTATATAACGTTTTTTGCAATTTGCAGCAATAAAATCATTTTTTAATGAAATATTATGGAATAAATTTAAATTTTGCGGGCTACTCTGGCGCTTCCATATTAATTCCTCAGCTAAACCTTACCTGAAAAAAAAACAACCCATTGACGTAATTTAATAATTACGCTACTGGTTGTGGAAAATGACCTAAAGGTACAAAATCTCGTAGCGCCCAATTTCTGCGCTAACGGTTACTCTTGCTGCTACGTAATGTGCGGTGCTCTACGCCGTAGCTCTCAATCGTAGCGTCAACGAGCTTCTTTATATTGAATGCTTTTTTTGTATTGAGCTGATCTTTCAACGTTTTCATATTTTTTCAGGTCGACAAAGTAATAACTGAGTGTCTCCATACAGTAAAAGTGCAGTGTAAGCAAAGTGTGACTCATGACCTTTGCTATGCGAAGTGTAAGCGGCAGCTTTCATGTGGTCATCCGTGCACGGGTCGATGTGGAGCCGTGTGTGACCGAACGAAGTGCACCAAGCCTTCGTCTACCGAAGTCTTGTCTCCTTGCGGCCACCAGGTCAAACTTCCGTGCAACGTATCAGTTTTATTCGCTAAAGGTAATACTGCACATTCTGTACGAGTACAATATTATATTGGTGTTGAACTTATATATAAGTACGTTCAAGCATCCATAAAATGTGAAGGAGCAGACAAATAAACGCAATTATTTAGCAAATAGAAACTGACATGATCCCTAGGTCCCTACTTATTGGCATGGCAAACGGGAAAACCCTGAATGTACCCAAATAGATGCCGATCATGGCAAGGAAAGCATTTGTAGGCGAGTCCGAGTTCCTTATCTCTAATAGAATTTTAATTATTGTGTGAATATAAGTTGAGATTTTCCATTTGGAAATTGCAGGAAAATCAGATGAGATATGTGCCTGGTTGATGGCAATAGGCCGTCCCCTATTATCTACATGGGACTCAAAAGTAACTGGCGGTACAGTCCGACGTGGCGCCATAATATGAGTGTATTAGGTTCGCCTCTGCTTAACCGTTTGAGGATTGTAGGCGTGATGTTATGTAACGTTAATGTACAGGTGAGGTGAAGGAGGAGCAGTTGGCGCAGTACTGCGACAGCACATGTGGCGTAGAGCTGGCGTGCGGCCACGTGTGCGCGGGCACGTGCGCGCGCTGCCTGCAGGGCCGCCTGCACCAGCCCTGCACGCAGACTTGCAACCAGGACAATATCTGCGGACACCAGTAAGTCTGGCGACACAGTCACAGTCTGTATCCACTATTATAGGTCTCACAGGTTGTGAGTAGCATACGACGCTTGGGCGGACAACGGCGGACAGGGAAAACGCTCTATTTCAGGTCCCCTAAACAGTTCCAGGAGACCACCATTTCGCTGGACCCGAGAACACGTGGCGGCGCGTAGTGTTCCACGCGCGCCTCTCTTAATAGACCTAATGAGGGGGGAGTTGTACACCTCACTCCCCCCTGGGACGAGGCAGGCAGGTCAAGCGGGCCGGCGTTAGGGTGCGGTTCCACTGAAGCGGAGCGGGGCCTGATACACCAATCACATGGCTTGAAATCCACATCTCTTCTCCACTCCTGCCATGTGATTGGTGCTCGCTCCGCTCCGCTTCAGTGGAACCGCACCCTTAGTCTGGGGCAGCGGAAGTCGCATTAGATCCCGCTGCCCCCCGACGCAATGTGTGAGAGAACACCGGGGTGATTTTAATCAGTACCTATAACGAGTTTGATAGGCCGATCCGCTATCCCCAGGGCGGAGGACATCTTAGCCTGCCACCTCTAGAAAAAAATGTATCTGCTAGGTAATTTCAACTGCCCCCGTTGCATCTAACTGAAAGGATACGTAAGCTATCCTTTTGATATAGGAAGTTCTCACTCTTGTACTCCTCCGCCAACTCTTTCGGGAATTGCGGTTTTTAAAAACTGGTGAGTTGTATTTTATACTTCCGATGTTTTGAATGTTTCTTCAGATGCCAGGAGCCATGTAATCAAATCTGTCCACCGTGCAAGATGCCCTGCGAAGTGAAATGCCAGCACTCACACTGCAAGAGGTTGTGCGGCGAACCATGCAAGCCATGTCAGGTAAATAACAATTTTATTGTCAGTAAAGTTCAGGTATCGTTCGTTCTTTTAAACACTTGGTTAGTAGTAGGTTGATCTTTCATGTTGTTCTGGTGTTTTATAATAATAATGATTACAGGAAGAGTGCAGTCGTCAGTGCTCGCACGGCTCGTGCTCGCGTCGCTGCGGGGAGGCGTGCTCGCGCGCGCCGTGCTCGCAGCGCTGCCGGCGCCGCCTGCCGTGCGGACACATGTGCCGCGGCCTGTGCGGCGAGCCCTGCCCCGAGATATGCCAGCTGTGCAGCCCCGACGAATTCCCCACTGATTTCCTCGGCGACGAGTACACCGAAAACGACAAGTGAGACACCGTTATATTTGTTACAATACTCTTATTAATTGCCCCTGTAACCTTAAGCGCTATCGATCTCAAGTAACTGTGAAAATAAAATTACTTATCACTACCGGACGACGCAATGACCTTTGAAGATTCCGCAGCATTTAGCGTAATATTGTTTTAAAAATTGCCTAAACATCATACCGCGGTACATCACCGCACCGCAGGACTTGTTTCTGGATTGTTTTGTTACTGTTTGTGTTTAGAAAAATAGGTAATTTTACATAATTATGTGTAGGTGGGTACCTACTTTTACATTTTCATTTAACCCTTTTTGTAAATTTTTCAGGTTTATTGTACTTCAAGATTGTGGTCATGTTATGGAGATCGATAACATGGACACCTTAATGCTGGGAGACCAGGAAAACATAAAAATACGCGCATGTCCTTTTTGTCGCAAAGCGATTATAAATACCAACAGATACAAAGACACTGTGAATAGAATGTTCAAGGAAGATATCAACCCTATTAAACTTAAAGTTTATGGAACTAAAGAGCAGATAAAAAATAAAAAGACAGAATTACAAAGCAAAATGGACAATTTTCTTCATAAATATGGACAAAATATGGAAGGTATATTGTTTTGAGCTATTTACATGATAATTATTGTACCTACAGACTTTTTGCTAGCGTTTTGCTCTTCTGAAATTTTATTAGCTGATTAGACCTTGTTATTGTCGAACATAACCAAATCAAGGCAGGCAGTAAGCTCCCCTAATTTGGTAAATACTATTATGGTTAGTGAAACTGCTAGGTACTTTGTGCCTTGCTTCTGGTTTACTGCTAAAACGAGTTAACACGACTATCGTACCATCAAACCATTATAGTACCTACTTTGTTTGTAATACTGTCGCTATGTAGGTAATCAGCGCCCTGTAACTAATTTGTTTGTTTTTTTTTTCAGAGATAAAAGACTTAAAAGATACCTATGTTAGTTTTTTAAGACTTATAAAAACACAAACGGATAAAGTGTCGCTCTTACAAGTGGAAATGGAATGCGTATACTTGAATATATTTGAAATGATCGTAGAATGCTGGCAAAAATATCGAAAACAGAATCCACAAATAACTACATTACAGGATGAATTGCAGAAGCATATCAAAATACTACTGGGCGTGTTGAAGATTAAGCCACAATCGAAGGTCCCTATCAAAATAAGCGAACAACAGCAAAATGATGTCAGCAATGAAATTAAACGTTTGAATGTTATGGTGCAACTTTCAAAGCTACTTTATCTCGCGATAAGTATAAAAGGTGAACCTAAAGTTACAAAACAAGTGGAAGCTACCAAAGCGGTTGTGTTCTCGTTGTCTGTATTTAATGAAGACAAAGCTTTGGAGTCTCTTAAGCTATTGCAACAAGTTATCAAAACAAGTGGTGTTGTCAGTAAATACGAGCGCGAATTAATTGTTAAAGCTATTGGTTTAAAAGCTGGCCACTGGTATAAATGTCCGAATGGGCATTTCTATTGCATTGGCGAGTGTGGCGGAGCAATGGTATACGGTAAATGCCCGGAGTGTGGCGCGACCATAGGCGGCCAGAACCATAGGCTTACCGCTGGGAACCAACATGCTCCAGAAATGGACGGGTCTCGTTTTGCAGCTTGGTCAGAACAGGCTAATGACATGGCTAATTTTGACAATATATTATAGATATGGTAACGTACAAACCAAAGTAGGTAGATATTTGTTTGTTTGTAGGTAGGTGTGTAACTCAGTTCATTATCATATTTTTAGCTACATTGGTGCCGATTCCCTTGTTCACAAAGAAACTAAATTTAAGTTGAATGCATCTTTTTCTTTCTATTTCATTATGAAAAGGACAGAAGATAAATATTAGTTTAATCCTGTCAAATTAGTCAGCACCTGACGTAATTTGATGTAATTTTAGTAGTCAACTTTTTAATCGCGTCTAAAACTTGTATGGCGCTGATTAATTTGACAGAACATAACTAAAATTTATCTTCTGTCCTTTTCTTAATGAAATAGAAAGAAAAAGATGCACTGAACTTAAATTTGGTTTAGTTTGTAAACAAGGGAATCGGCACCAGTTCCTGATTTACAGAATCGACACCGATAGCACTATAACCTAACGTTATATCCAAATTAATTAAAATATAAATTAGGCATTCATTCAGGTCGTTTAGTGTGAGTGAGTCTCTGTATAGATATTTAAAACGAAATGTACTGACAAGATCGTTTGATTTATCTTTTTTCTATGGTTAGCTTCATCACAATATTTAGATTATATATTTATTTAGTAATTAGACTTACAATAAGACTCATTCTCTTAAGGCTGATGCTCTAGGGTAGCCCGCGAAATTCAAATTTTCTTACGTTTTTTGCAATTTGCAGGCCAGTGCTAGGTTGTATGTTGATTTTGATTACTAAAGTTCTGTAACTACATACGTCTTACAACCGCGAATAATATTTTAATCAACATAAAACTTAGCACTGGCCTGCAAATTGCAAAAAACGTAAGAAAATTTGTATTTCGCGGGCTACCCTGAAGCATTCACCAAGGTGGAAACGCCAGAGTTTCGTACGTGCAGGATTTTTGTAATAAAAATGTGATGATTATAATATTGTAAGACCTAAACAACATTTAAAAAAAAAAATGTCCTATCCGAAAGGAGTATAATTATTATGCTAATTAAGTAAACGTGTAGGTATATTATTAAATTTTAGATTCACGTTAATAATAATAATGATTTTATAAAAAAAAATTAATGTGACGACACCATATTCGGTATAATAAGTAAGTGTGATTGTCGATTGTTTGTTTTTGACGGCACTACCCGAGAAGCGGTTAGTGTCGCCGCCCGTGCTTTGTAAGTTCCCCCTTTTTCTTTCATTTTTATCCGGGTATCTTAGAATCTAAAATGGATTACATATTAAATAGAATCGAATTTCGATACCTATTACCTATTGTGACTTTTTAATTTGTAATCTTTAGTGATGACTGACTTGCTGAAAAGTACTATAGAATGAATTTAGTCTTTTCAATTTAAATACCTACCTAAATAAAGGAGGCGGCTGACACCCACGCTACGCCACTGAGCTTATGTAAATTTAGTTTAGATGAAATTATTCCAGAAATTGTGTTTTATAATTCAATGTTAATGCTAAATCACTTTTGCCGCTTATTCTGCAATAAAATGGTTTTATTATAAGTGAATGTTTTTTTCGTGTTAATTCTTTGAGAATAGAATATACATTATGTATATTCTATGTGTGACATCTTTATCAATGTTGTGGCCTTGACCAGGGATATGGGACTCCACCACACTTATCAACGAAGGACCGGCTTGAGCTGATCACGTATCGCCCCATATTATGTCACATTGTTGAACTACATCAGCAGAACTGTCAATGAGGGATTTTCTTTTTAGCTCTTCCCTAGTCGCTGGATAAGTGTGGCTGACTCTGGCAGAGCCACCAACAGGGATTTTAATTTTGATAACACAAAAATTTAGTCGCTATTTAGTCGAAATTAGTCGCCAAATATCAGATTTGGTCGGTCACTGGTTCAAAAGATATAAGGGCTTATTGTTGGCCCTGCTGGAGACAGCCTACCCCAGCAGAGCCACATTAATAACTCAAAAACTAGGGCACCTAGCGAAGATCTGTTTTCTCCCATATTTACTCGCTAATTAGTCGAAATTAGTCGCCAAATATCAGAACTGGTCGGTCACTGGTTCAAAAGATATAAGGGCTTATTGTTGGCCCTGCTGGAGACAGCCTACCCCAGCAGAGCCACATTAATAACTCAAAAACTAGGGCACCTAGCGAAGATCTGTTTTCTCCCATATTTACTCGCTAATTAGTCGAAATTAGTCGCCAAGTTACAGATTTAATCGGGTCCTAGTTCAGAAGATATAATGAGTTCAATTATTAAGGTATAGTCCAAGAGCTAGATCGAAGAGTTCACGAAAAATTGCCAAGAAAAAATATTTTATTAATATGTGTAATATACTTCTAGTTTTATCGGTCTAAAGTCCTTAGAAATGACCGAGAGAGATAAATTCTCTATTAAATACATGTTAAATGTTTTTAATTATTAAGTTAGAGTGGCTTAAATTTCTTTGAAACCATTAAACCTTGCTCTTGGTCTATTTAGTGTCAAGATGTACAGTCGCATGCAACTGTTTTACTGATTTACAATGTTGAGCTCTAATTTACTTTACAATAATAAATACGTTAAAATTATCGTACCTATCTTTAGTAAAATGTAATACTTAAACGTTGAAAACGTATTGTAAGTATTTAGGTAAGTATCAACCCATTGCTTGAAATACATTACAAAAAAATACATACTTAAATCAAAGATGTAAATACTTACTATACCTAATATTATGAGCATTAATTTACCTATTTTTTTTTAATACTTTGAGCGGCGCGAACACCGCCGACGCGCCGGTGCTCGCTCTGGGGGTCTAAAATGGCCGCTTTAGCAGAATCGTAATATGAATCATGTTAAAAATTTAAAATTCTTAAAATGGCCTTTATAATCGTGGTCATAAGGTCCATTTTAAGAATTTTAATTTTTTAACGTGATTCATGCTAAGATTCTGCGTGGATTCTGCTATAGCGGCCATTTTAGACCCGCTGTTCCCCGTTTTTGTATTTGCGGAATAGGTACCTAAAGATAACAACATTCGAGTTCCTACTTTAAACTGGCCGACTTTAACTAAGGTACGTCACGGACAACTCGTTCTAAGTAGCTCGTTTGTACACGCGCATCTATCTCTTTCTTACTTACCGTGTAAATGTAACGGAGCGCAGCGATCTATCTGCCAGCGACTAAATGCAAACATTTTGTTCGATACCTAAATAATTACATATATTTATTGCAGATCTTGTTTTTAGGTAATGAATACTGCTTTCCTTTGGTGGGTTGAAGTTATAGAATTCCTCCAGACGTCGTATAGATACACCTGTCTAAAAACTACTTTAAGTATTTTGTACTTGGTTGTACCACTGTATGGGGAAATTGAATTCTTTAATATCTTTTTAATGACACACCGACTGAATCTGTAACTTGGCGACTAATTTCGACTAATTAGCGAGTAAATATGGGAGAAAACAGATCTTCGCTAGGTGCCCTAGTTTTTGAGTTATTAATGTGGCTCTGCTGGGGTAGGCTGTCTCCAGCAGGGCCAACAATAAGCCCTTATATCTTTTGAACCAGTGACCGACCAAATCTGATATTTGGCGACTAATTTCGACTAAATAGCGACTAAATTTTTGTGTTATCAAAATTAAAATCCCTGTTGGTGGCTCTGCCAGAGTCAGCCACACGCTGGATAGATGGCGCTAGGAGTAAGTATGATAATGCAAGGAACGGAACCTAAAAAAACTGATTTGAACAAAGCGCGTGAAATGTAGGTTATATTCGGAAGGTTGCACATGAAAGTGTCAGTCAACGAGAGTATGTGACGTGACACAATGTATTTTTTTTTCAAGCGTTTTGGCTTTGGCATCGACTATCATAGTAAGTTCAACGCCATCTTTAGAGTTCTTGGAACATAGTTTTTTTTTAAAACCTCAAAAGGAAAAGCTCTCATTGCCACAGCGATAAACAGAGCGTGAGTGCTATGCATCGTCGATGCTGCCGGGTGCGATAGAACTCTCGCTTCTCCGTTTCCCTCTCTAGCAAATGATGGTTCTGAACGACAGAAAAGTATAGCTAGGTTCAACCCTAAAGCTTTCAGACCGGCTTAAGTCATTAATTAAGTGCGGTCCCTCTCTGCTGAGGTGAAATGAAAGAAAAGATGATAGTGAAGCATTTATTTAAGCGTTAGGCCAGACGATGCTCTCGATCCAGTCGAGGTAGCGGCTGACGCGCGTGTACACGCCGGGCACGGGCGACCCACAGCCGCGCCCGAACGACGTCACGCCCACCAGGCGACTGAGCCCCTCCGGCGTCGCGCTCTGCAGCGGCCCGCCCGAGTCTCCCTGAGGAAGTGTACAGTAGCGAAAGTTTAATTTTTGTGAGACGTAAGCCGAAGTATATAATCTTTAATGTAACCATATTATATAGGTACTAGCTGTTGCCCGCGGCTTCGCCCGCGTGTAGTTCGGTAACTGTCCCACTGGATCATACTAAAGGAATAAACAGTATCCTTCATGTTAATCCAGGTTATAAACTTGAAAGCACATGGCCTCGGACTTGTGCAATGCCACCACGAGACCCAGTTGCCGGATCCTCTCAACGACTATCGCAACCCCGCGTGTCATCGCTTCGGCCGCCGCCTCGTGCGACCTCCCCTGCGCCAGCACCAGCGTGTCGTCAGCGTAGCACACTACACTGACACCGCTAGGGAGGTCGGCGCGTAGCACCCAGTCGTACCCGATGTTCCACAAGGACGGCCCTAGAACCGATCCCTGCGGAACACCGCACGACATCTCTCGCCGGTTCCACTCTCCGTTGCGACCAGGGTAGATGACGGCCCTATCCGTCAGGTAGTCCCCCCGACCACTCGACGGAGATAGGTCGGCACCCGGTGATACCGGAGTGCCTCCCTTATGCAGCTCCAGGGCATGGAGTTGAAGGCGTTGGCGATGTCGAGAGACACCGCCAAGACAACCCCACCCCTGAACACCGCATCCCCCGTCGTGAGGGCTCTCACGCGCATGATGGCGTCCACCGTCCGTTTAACCCCCTTAGGGGGTGAATTTTGAAAAATCCTTTCTTAGTGCACCCCTAGACTACATAAGGAACCTACTTGCCAAATTTGGAATCTGTAGACCCAGCGGTTTGGGTCAGTCAGTCATAGATGAGTCAGTCAGTCAGTTTCTTCTTTTATATATTTAGATTATCGAAAGAATACTGACTGTTAATTTTCAAGGGAATCCGGTAGGAATCGAGTTTTATGGAACCTTCGCCACTGTTATACTACACTTCTTTTGGTGCCAGGTGGCCTACCGTGACGTCTTATATTTATTTATTTTTTTATCAATTATCTTTATTTCAGGTAGAACCCATAAATGGCTTATAGCAGGATCGTTTTATTCTTGTTCCAGTGTGGGTAAGAGACGGAGCTATAGAGGACGTCTAGCGCCATCTCTTTCCCTCACTGGAATAAAATTTAAACGATCCTGCTTTAAGACGTCATGGTAGGTCACCTGGCAACTGGCTGGCTTGGCCGCTGAGAGAATGCGTTCCTGACGTCTGTCAGTTGGTACAAAAATTTAGCGCGAAATTATAACATCTAGAATAATATTATTTGCTAGTAAGGCAAAAGGGGTAATAATAGGTAAGTTAGATAGGCTATAAGTTATTTAACATCACCAATCGCGACCTGTCAGGAATGCATTCTCTCAGCGGCCGAACTGCAAAGCAGTCTTCTTGATTTTCAATTCAATATCATCATCTGCCTAGCCCAGAGGTGTGCAACATAATTTTATGAAGGGCCAAGTTTAGTATTTTAGTAATCGCAGCGGGCAAAAAGAAATGCAAAGTGACATCTAGTCTAATGTATTGATGTCTTATAAAGTTTTAAATCGCTCGCGGGCCGGGGTAAATATGGGAGAAAACAGATCTTCGCTGGGTGCCCTAGTTTTTGAGATATAAATGTGGCCCTGCTGGGGTAGGCACTCTCCAGATCGGCCACCTATAAACCCTTATATCTTTTGAACCAGTGACCGACCAATTCTGATATTTGGCGACTGATTTCGATTAATTAGCGAGTAAATATGGAAGAAAACAGATCTTCGCTAGGTGCCCTAGTTTTTGAGATATAAATGTGGCCCTGCTGGGGTAGGCTCTCTCCAGATCAGCCACCTATAAACCCTTATATCTTTTGAACCAGTGACCGACCAATTCTGATATTTGGCGACTGATTTCGATGAATTAGCGAGTAAATATGGAAGAAAACAGATCTTCGCTAGGTGCCCTAGTTTTTGAGATATAAATGTGGCCCTGCTGGGGTAGGCTCTCTCCAGATCAGCCACCTATAAACCCTTATATCTTTTGAACCAGTGACCGAGCAATTCTGATATTTGGCGACTGATTTCGATGAATTAGCGACAAAATTTTTGTGTTATCAAAACTAAAATCCCTGATGGTGGCTCTGCCAGTGTCAGTCACACCATACCTCTTGGTAAGACTGGTCGTCAGACTTTCGGGCCACAGACTACCTGTGACGACTGTCAAAGATCTACAAATGCCGGGACCAACAGCTAAACGAGATGTTGTTTTCAATACAATATGCACAGGTAATTTCACAAATGGTAAATGATTGATAATTTGAATGAAGATAAATGCTAAATGATTAATAAATGTTTGCGGGTTAATGACCTCTATTTCCATACAGGTCATTAACCCGCATACATTTATTCAAATACATAATTCCGAAAACAGAAATAATGACAAAAACTTGTCCTGAAACTACCTTTATCGTGATCCTTGACTTTTTCTAGTAATAAAAAACGATTCATGATGTATTGTCGGGCAAAGTACCAACGTAGAGAAATTAAGGAAAGAGCAATGACCTTTAATTTCTACTTATCTGGTGCAGACTATAATCACCCAATACATTATCATTATCTGCCTAGCCTTTCCCCACTATGTTGAGGTCGGCTTCCAGTCTTACCGGTGTGAAGGTCTTTATAAAGACACATAAGTACCTGGCATGTGTCCCGGATGCCTTCCGGATCGCCAGCACACATCTGGTCGGGCGAGATGCCCGACGGTAGCTTGCGCCAGTTGGTGTACGACTCGCTGCACTGACTGCGACTGACTGTCGTCACGTTTGCTTTCAAAAGCAAGTTGCTTCTCGTGTCCCCTGCAAATTTTAAGTGTAACATTTTGTACTTACTATTGGGGGAAAATATAATGACCACCAAAAATAACTTTGTGACCACTAACATTTATCACCTATCAAAATATCAATTGATCACCAAATTTTAATGAGGTGGTTGATGACAACTAGTTTTGCCTAGGCCGACTTGGGGCACCCCCGTTATTTTTTTATAAAGCATTTAGAAGTAGGAGCCCCGGCAGGGTTATTGCACTCCGTGTGTAGGCATGAGATAAGTACCTACCGCTTCGCGCATATTAAACATGCAAGCTCTTTAGGGCTGTCGCGCTCCAGCCGTACGTTCGTATGCCGCGTTAATTTATCGTGTTCTTTCGACTGGTCGCTTGCATCGCGTACCTACTCGTACTTCGTGTTGATAACTGACTGATTAGATCATTAATAATTATTAGTGTAAATGACAAGCCGGATAAACTGTTGCGTGTATGTTTAAATAAATAATAATACTAATACTCTAATATTCTGGTCAGTTTAATAAAAAATATTAATTTCACCATCTCCATGCTTCGCATCAGATTTTATTTTCAAATTATTTGTTAGATTTGGTTCGCATTTATGCTGCTATTAAATTTAATAAGTAATCGTTATTTTAGAGAAGACAAGAAATATATGAGGCATTGTAATAGAGTAAAACAATTGTAATTAAATAAGTTTTAGTTAACATTTAAGTATCTAATATTACATAAAAAACAAAAATGTTGGTAGTATTTCATTTTAAGTACTTGAGACAACCCTACCGATTGACCATTATGCAGTGAGACGCCGAATAAAATACGCTAACGCGTGGCGTCAAGCCACAATTTAGATCGAGCACGCCCAGTTTAGGTATTTAAAATGTCGACTTTCTTCAAGATCAAAGAAGTGCAACTTCTGTACGCTAGTACTATTATCTATTCTGTGGCCCCGGCTCCATTGACCGGGGTCTCCCTCGACTCGGATGCAAGAGCATAACGTTCAATTTCTGGTGGTCATTAACAAAAAAAAAAAATTTTTGGCTCTAATTTCACGATAAAATGGGTATTAATTTTGGTGATCATTTACTAATTTTGGTAATCAAAAGTGTTTTTTTTGCCGTTACATTTTGCTAATTCTAGTGGTTCGTTCATTGTATGCCCTTACTATTCCTGTTAGCTGTAGATGTTTGTAATAGGAGTAAGAAACTGAAGTTTATTTTTTAAAACCTTTCCCGGCACTAGGAATTTCTCCTGTATCATGGGTGCGTTTACAAAAATTGAGTCACATTCAGCTTATTTTTTTCCTGTAGACCCGAAACAACTACCTGTAAGCCATACAGATATTTCTTAAATGCGGGAATCGAACCCGCGACACGCAGCGCCGTTTCAAAAGTAAAAAGCATGACCGACCCATAGTCACACCAAATTTCCACACCAGTGTGACTATGTTGCAGTAGGCGGAACACATTTTTTGTAAAACGGGATGAAGTTCGGTCCACGGGTCGGATCTTCAGCAGAAATGTTTCTGTAGTGACCAGAAGTCTGGATCAGCGTCCGCTCCCTAGCGGAATTGATGTATTCTACGCCATGGCCTACCCTTTTAGAGGATATGTCACCGTAAAATTGTTAATACCGTTACAACAACAACAGCCCATAACGTCTACTGCTGGACATAAGCATCTCCCATGATAGGAGGAATTTGCCGTAATCTCCACGCTTGGCAGGCGGATTGGAGATCGCAGTGATGAAAGACTAACAGAAAACGCTGCTGCCCATTCTCTGGTCTACGGAGGCGCAAGGTGTTCTGCCTCAGACATTAGTCGCCTTATACGACACCCGGGAGTGTAATGGGTTGGTTCTATTCTACTCTGCCGGATACCACACGGCTTACCGTGTGAAAATACCGTTAGATTATAATCTATCTCGCGAGATTGTAAACTCTTGAAAGATTGTGAACCTGTCCCTGATTGGTCGGTCGTTCTGTTTGTTTCTTTGGCTAATCACAGATTTATTTTACTTCCATCACAATTTCATTTACTGAGCTGAACTAATTCTTAAGCTGTAAGTTATTTTCAACACGAAATCAATTTACACTCATCAAAACACTGTTCGTTTACATTCGACAACAAACGAATTAACGAACAAATATGGCGGCGCGGGGCACATGACGTTCAACTAATCAGCGCACGAGGTGCGTTCCGTGTTCACAATCTTTCGAGAGTTTGCCATCTCGCGAGATAGAATAAAGTCACGCCTTCCTTACAGGGTTTGGAGGTCACACATTTCGCAAGTTAAACACAAAAAAATACATACTAGTATTGCTAGTTTTGCCCCATCCGGTAATCGTGAGCGGTACCGTGGGATCAGCGTCGTTAGTCTCCAAACAAACCGCATTTAAGTTACTTGAGAAGCGTAGAGGTCTCTCCAATCTAAAACAAAACGTTTCATCAACTGACGGTGGAATCATATGCACAGATCACTTTCCTGTGCCTCCTTCCCTTTCTGTAATTCAGATGATTGATTCATTAGCTTTAAAGCATAGGTAGTCTATTTGGTATCAGCACTGCAGCACACAAATTACAATATGGGCCTGCTCTTGACCTCGATCACGCCTGATGGAAAGCGATGGATGAGATCTATGATGGAACGAGCGTGCCCAGAAGATGCCTGTTCACTCTTGCTTTGAAGGCAGGCGGGTTAAATGTGCGTGGGAATGGGAACACAGACGCAGGCAGAGAGTTCCAGACTTTGGCTGTGCGCATAATAAAAGTGGAGGAGAAGCGCTTAGTACGACACATCCGGATATCAACCAAGTGCGGATGGTACGCCGCAGTACGTCTGTTAGTCCGGTGGTAAAAGGGTGATGGTGGGATCAGGTCGTGGAGCTCCTGCGCACACTCACCGAAGTACAGTCTGTAGAAGACCGACAGGCAGGCAACATTACGCCGATGAGCTAGACTGTGAAGCGAAGCTGTCAACGTCTCGACGCGTATAAGCCTTTTAGCTCTACGACACGGCTCTTTTGGCTCTTTACGATGCGAATGCTTGCGAGCGAACATCTAGTTCTAGTTAATCAATCCTCTTAATGAAAGAGAGAGATAGATAAACAGAAAAATGCAACAAAAACTCTACAAGGCTAGTCCCCGTAAAGTGTTGTCATAATCATAATGTAAATTAAAAAAATATGACATAATGGTGCCGATTCCCTTGTTTACAAACTAAACCAAATTTAAGTTCAGTGCATCTTTTTCTTTCTATTTCATTAAGAAAAGGACAGAAGATAAATTTTAGTTATGTTCTGTCAAATTAATCAGCGCCATACAAGTTTTAGACGCGATTAAAAAGTTGACTACTAAAATTACATCAAATTACGTCAGGTGCTGACTAATTTGACAGGATTAAACTAATATTTATCTTCTGTCCTGTTCATATTGAAATAGAAAGAAAAAGATGCATTCAACTTAAATTTAGTTTAGTTTGTGAACAAGGGAATCGGCACCAATACCTATTATGCGTAAAATGTTATCATAATATGTGTAGTGTGCAAATACGAAAAGTGTAATGGAATGTTAGGCGTTAAAACGAAGTATTTAATGTATTATACCTACTGTTGGGATTTTATTCTTTTAGTCGAGTTAGAATTATTTTAATTGTACCAATTAAAGTTTAGAATCTAATAAGCAATATACATATTTTTTGCACATTTATATTCACTCATCAAAGAGGAGTTACATGGAGAAAACCTCTCGTTAGCAGATACCACCCCCTTTAGGTATGCGACAGTGGTCGACAGCTAAAAGTATACAACGAGGTATCTTGACTCAAAAGCTCACTTACCTCAACAAAACTAAATCATGATACTTCTCCTTCCTGGTATATCTCGGGTTCGTTATGATCTGCGTTATTCTGACGTCAGTGTCCGGGTCGAACTCTTTGCCGCCAATCTCTACAACTCCACCGCGGATTACGGACGGTTGTATCCTAAAATTTAACACAAATAAAAATTGCAATTTGACTTTTAAAACGTAGCACAAAGGGTGGTTTTCGTGGTTGGCCGCATCTCAACTATATGAGTTTAGAAGAACATCTGTGACATATGAACTACATGAAACTTTTAGTCAAAAAAAAAAAAATACGGTTTAAAAATTAAAAAGACTAATAACTTTGGTCATATTATCGAAATAAATAATTTCAAATTGATGAATAGTTCTGCAGTTAGTATTTTACGCTATTTAAATGTGGGTATATTTTTTTCCTAAGCCTATATTGTCCCACAGCTAGGCAAAGACCTCCCCCATAGCTATCCAGTCTTCTCTTCTTAATAACTGCACAGGTAATACAGGTATTTAGGGACAATTAAACTTAAAAAAAACCGGCCAAGTGCGAGTCGGTCTCGCGCACGAAGGGTCGCGTACCATTATCAAAAATCACGTTTGTTGTATGGGAGCCCCACTTTAATATTTATTTTATTCTGTTTTTAGTATTTGTTGTTATAGCGGCAACAGAAATACATCATCTGTGAAAATTTCAACTGTCTAGCTGTCACGGTTCATGAGATACAGCCTGGTGACAGACCTGGGAACAGTCTTAGTAATAGGGTTCCGTTTTTACCCTTTGGGTACGGAACCCTCAAAAAAAGGACTTAATTTAAATTATGTATGGCCGTCAGCACATCAAGCGACCCGAAACTGACAAATTTTCCTCATCAACCTTGAACCTAATGCCTTAGCGATAAAGTTGAAAATATATTAAAGAAAATTTAAATTGCTTTAATCTTTTTTTTTGTAGCTTGATGTGCTTGTGTCTGTATCTGTACATCCTGACAGCTGTAATGTTTTTCAGCCTGCTCTGTAGCACTGCTATAATGTTAATCAAATTTAATTTTAAAAACTATAGTTGTATTATTGAGCATTTTCAAAATGTCTAGAGACTACAAAGACATAGTTACCTATCTAAGGTGTCCACACAATGTGCAGCGCTTAGGACGTAGGTAGGCGACAGCACCGACCCGCCACAGTCAAACTCGTAGCCATCACCTCGATCGTATCCCAGGGCAACCTACAATTTTATAGAAATAATAATAATTATTAAAATTATACTTGCTCTAGGAATTACTCCTGTATCGTGGGCCCTACAGGTAGTTGTTGGTGTATGTGAGTTGAAACCACTCACAGTCACAGACAAAAACAACTCACAAACTCACCATACACCAACAGCCAGACTGTAAGGCATACAAATATTTCCTCCGTGCGGGAACCGATCCCGCGACACGCAGCGCAGTAGCCAATCGGTCTGTTACATTATGCGGCCGCCACACACTCGACGAGTGGCATGGGAAGTAGCGAGGAAAGGAGGCAGAGACATAGTGTGGCAACATTACTCGTCATGCCGCACGTCATGCTCCTCGTCGTGCCCATTGCTTCCTATTTTGTCGGTTTTTGTGCGCAAGTCAAAGGACCGGCAATACGAACGCGAGTGGCTGGCTACATAATCGCGCGGTCGCAGTGATGTGATCCACCATCTCCGTTTTCATCTCCTTTTTTTACGACCTTCATATAATTAGCTATACTAAAAATGCATTTCGCGCACGCTGCCACAGTTTCATCGTCCATTGTCCAATAGTAGGGGAGCCCACGAGGCTAAATGGGGATTTACTCGAGCGTCGTAGAGACCTATTGGGATGCAAAGCTTAGATGATAAGAAGAAAAAAATGTTATATGATATATACCTTTACATCGGTGGGGGAAGCGGCTATAGATTTTTAAATATGTAAAAAAAAACTGTTGCATGGACATCCTCGAGCGCATCAGATATTGATAGCATCAATGCCCTACGTATTTTTAATAATGTACGTATGTTAATCTGATCGTTTGCATGATGCGGGTGGTTGTATTTAAGGGACGAAAATGAAAAAAAAAAAAAAAAAATCGAGCGCGTCAGATTTTCTAAGGGAGTGTTAAGTACACCAAAAAAAAGCTCTCATTCACTAATCTGACGATTTCGATGGGACGCAAACCCGCGGCCATTTTCATAATGTGCAAAAAAAAATCGCCATTTTGAAATACTCAAGCGCGTCAGATTAAGATATATATGGTTCATCTTTATGTTCTAAACGTACTGTCTCATAATCTGACGATTATCTAGAGGGATTCGCCTGATCTGACAAAAAAAAATTAGAAAAACGGTTCACTTTAAAGGCCATCCCTGCAACTTCCCGCTAATTCCATTCCTGGGCGCTTGAAATTGTACTTATGACATTTTTGAGCTCAAAATATAATTTATGTGATATTTTGAGCTCGCTAAGTTCAAAGAAATAATATTTCTATACATTTGAGCTCTCCCAGCTCGAAAGTCTGATAGAAGTTTCATAGAACACTATTTTTGGAATTTTCAAACCGCAATAACTTTTGAATGGATCAACCAATTTTCACGCGGTTGGCACCGTTCGACGTAGTTTTATCATCCTCATAAGTAATTTTGCAATTTTAATTGATCGAACCACAAATTTCGGAGTAATCCCGAAAAAACACTTTTTCGGGTTTCTTTCGTTCACGATATCTCTCGAACGAATCAACCGATTTTGACCAGCTTGGTGGCGATCGACGTGGTTTTTCAAGCTCAAAGGCGGATTAGTTTTTGAATTTAATCGATAAAGCCGGTTAAAAGTTATTCCAAAAAAACCACTTATAAAAAAAAAAAAAACCTATTTTTTTAAATCATTGAACTTAATTAATCAAAAAGCTCAGGAAATAGCATGCAAATAAATAAGTGTATGCTTTTTTAGTAGATTACATGTATTTATAAAAAAATTACTTAAACATAAGCTTAAAACAATTGAATGTTTTATAATTAATACATTAATTAATCATCATCTTCATCTGTAGAATCATCTTCCTCTTCTGGCTCAATTTCATCCTCAGATTGCGTATCTGTAACAAAAAATTATTAAAATATTTTACATTATTTTTTTTTATGAACAACGTGTTTTTTTAATTATTGAAGAAAAGAAATACCTGATTCTGGAGTATCTTCAAGAATATCAGGTGTTATGACTACATCTTCGTACGCTTTCGGCAATTGGTCACCTGCAAACCAGTTCATTTTAAATTTCTCGTCGACAATTTTCCATCCATAGTCCGTTGGTAAAAGATCAGTAATTTTTGCATTATGGGCATTACTCCATAAGCATGCAATGAATTTTGTGCGTAACACTTGCTGGAGTAACTCCGATTCACAGGGTGGCAAGTTGCACGCATCGTAATTCCGGACACTCAAGGAGAAGGGTTGCGACTTGTCTTTTACTTTGTATGTCCTATTGAAGATGACAATCCTGGCTTGATTGACATCTTCTAACTTTTTCAACCCATACAAGTGGCAAGTAAAGGACTGTATAATGTTAAAAGAATCCTGCACATTATGCTCCTTTGATCCCAAATCCAGAAATGCTTCTTGGAAAATTTCTGAATTCATTAATAATTGCAAAGGTTTCTTTTTCCCTCATCGGTACAATGCTGGGTTGAAATCGCAACCAGTGAATGCATGCAAAGCTGGAAGCGCTTTCGAAATTTTTGAACCTAATTTTTTGTAGAGAGCGGATATTTCGATGCATCGGCGGGCATTGCCAACTCCAAGATCCATCCAAACTTCTACTCTTGCTTGCAGGTGTTCCATATTTGCTAACATGATGACCACTATATCAGTATCAGAAGTTCTGACAGTAATGGTAGAATCTTCATTTTGTTGGCAAGCAACAAATGCTATCTTCGTATCCGCTTCTTCGTGATCAGGGCATGACAACTCATTATTAATGATGCGTGTTACTTTATTATCAGTAACAGAATATTCATAACACAAATCATGTATAATGTAAATTACCTTACTACCGATAATCGTTGCCATCTCCTGATCAGCCCAATGATCGATCAAAAACTTGACAATAGCTTCTTTAAACTTTATATTTTTTAAGTCTTTCGTAAATTCTGCTGTTCGTGTTTGTTGAGGACCGGAAATGTGGAATTCCTTGTCATCTACACTACCTCGAAGAGAATGCTCATAATCCTTGATAGAGGGTGTGAAGTAGCGATCGAATACAATGGCAACTTTACTTGCAGCGTTATTGACAAGGCATTGTAATATTTTCTTTGACACACCTCCAAAACTACGGGGCATTTCTTTAAAAGTATGTAAAAAAAAGAAGCCGTCTATAATTACAAGGTCAACTTGGGGTGGCGGTTGCTCCATATCTTCAACTTGTTTCTCTAGCTCGTGAATTAGTACTGACTTATCAGTCTTGTTTAAAGAACCATCTATATTGTCATGTTCCACTACACTTTGATCTTGTAAATACTGAAAGTCTCGTGGTATTTTAATTGCAGTAAATAATTTATAACACTGTGCGTGATATAAATCATTTAATGATGATTCCATCGACAATTCGAGGTTATCATATGTTCCTCGAGACTTTCGGATAACCGGCTTGCTCCGACGATATTCCAAAATATTTACACATTTTTTTAATGTTTCTACCGTAAATTTATTTGTTTTTTGTAAGGTACTTTCACCACAAAATACACATTTCAAATGAATATCACTCATAATAAATATTTATAAACTTTAATTCACACAAATAATATTAAAATAGCAAAAAAGCCAAAACGAGTATTTATGATCAGCTGTGATGGCGTCATGGCAACAGAAACCAGAGTGGGGACGGAGTGAGAGAGTAATAGATAGAGAAAGAGTGAGAGAGGAATAGAAATCTGGAGAAGGAAATGTAGGCATCACGCAGCTGCACGCATTTAACTTTATCGACGAATTTTTGTTATTTCGGCTTGCGGAAATCGTCAGATTATATATTTTTCATTATTCTTGAATTATTTCCTTCAAAATAAAAAAAAATTTAGCTACGCTCGAGAATGTCGAGATGACGTTTTTTTTTTACAACTTAGTTGCCCTCCCCTTTTTTTACGTCACTCTCAAATTGTCAGATTAGTGGAATATACACTTTTTAGGATGTAATTAACTCACCCTACCTTAATCTGACGCGCTCGAGAATTTCTGATGGTCAATTTTTTTTTACTAATCTGATCCTGTATCCTTCACGGGCGGCTTTATATATGGGCCTCATGTTTTGTGGAGGTACTTAACCGGGTACAAGGTATCCCCCTGTATATTAATCTGCCGCGCTTTAGTAAATCCCGAAATCCCCGCTTGGGCTCCCCTACTACAACAAAGGTAAATGACAAGTGAGGAGCGTCGCGATTAATTGCGCGAGTAGAGCAGTGTGTGGGCAGAGAGGGCAACATCGCGGCAAATCGCGGCAGCGCGAGGAGCATAGCGATGAGCAGCGCAAGGAGCATAGTGTCATAGTGTGGCAGCAACACTTGTCAAGGTCGGTCCGACGATCGGGTCCATTACATACCGGGACTTCTCCCGAGAAAATACGTTAAGCCGTTAGGTCCGGTTGTCGTTTGTAGTTAGTCAATGATCGACAAACGTTACTGAGGCCCTACTCTCTAACGTTTCGTACGTATATTCGGATCTATATCCGTCTCTCTCGCGCACGTCTGCAGATGACTGCGAGTGAGAGTAGGGCCTCAGGTAGTCTGACCACAATGATACATAATGTTGTGAACAATTACTAAAATATATGGAAAAACATAAAATTTTATATTTTCCTTAAGTTTTCCGTGTGTCATGTCATTACTTCCTAGAATTTGATCTTCATTAGCGTCATCGTCACTATCAAAATGCTGTTATATACAGTAGATGTTATTTTATAACACATTATTATTTGCTCGTACAGGGTCTCCCATTTCGCCAATTTCAATACTGTATTGTATCTCATTACGTACTTGTGCGTTATTGTAATGTAAAACGAACGGTACTTTTTTAAATCTTAGCAAAGAGTTTCTATGTCAGAAAAGTGGTCAACATTTTATGAATAAAATTAACTTTGGGAGATGAAATATAATAAATAAACAATTAAATCACGTGATCAACACAAACGAATAGAAAATTCGTAGACACATCGTTCAAAATTATAGAATAGAATGTTATCGTTTCTACAATGTTGATCGCTAAACTCTTTGGTAGGAACGCTCACCATAGACTAAAGTGTAGGTTTTTCTAAAGACATTAGAGAACGAGCGATCGACTCAACTTGGCTACCAATTTAGCACTCTCTACAATCGCTTACGATAGTAGAAAGAGAATCGATACGAAACGTTTGTAACTTGGCTAGGGGTGCTGTTCAGTCACAAAATACCGGATGACTTTTTTATCACTTCCCAAAAAAAAATGGGAATATTAGGTGAACGGAGTAGAAGCCTAAGGCATACCTAGTTTATTTTTTCTTTTCTCCACAGCTTATATAAAAAATTGATCCATCATCAAAAAACGGTGCAAATTTCAAGTAAACTTTTCATATTAGAACAAAAAAAGAGAAATTTTGAAAAAAATAAAGAATATTGATTAAAAAAAAAAAAAACTAAGTACCTATGCCATTTGCTTCTACTCCGTTCACCTATTATAGTTATACCCATTTTTTTTTAAAGTGATAAAGAAAGTCGCCTGTATAGAACAAAACTGGCCAAGAGCGTGTCGGGCCACGCTCAGTGTAGGGTTCCGCAGTTTTCCGTCCGTCACAATAAGTGTTCCCACTTATGAGTTTAAAGGTGGGTATCCATTATGTAAAAATGCTTGCCTAAACGAATATACTACAAACTTAGTCCAGAAATTATTTTGTACAACTTTTTGTCTTTTTTGTACAAAAACTGTTGTTTCCATCAAGTTCAAAATGATTTTTTTTTTGATTTTCAAGTTTATTTTTTGATTTTTTTTTGAAGTCCTTATAAAGTTCTACTTTTCAGATTTTTTTCATATTTTCTAAACTTATGGTTCAAAAGTTAGAGGGGGGGGGGACATTGTTTTTTACTTTTGGAGCGATTATTTCCGAAATTATTGACATTATCAAAAAATGATTTTAGAAAACCCCTATTCATTTTTTAATACCTTTCCAACAATATATCACACGTTAGGGATGAAATAAAAAAAAAAATCACTTCCCACTTTACATAAACCCTAATAAAACATTTTTTTCCAATTTTAATTTTACCACTTTGTCGGCGTGATTGATATACATATTGGTACCAAATTTCAGTTTTCTAGTGCTAACGGTCACAGAGATTAAGCGAGGACGGACGGACGGACAGACATGGCGAAACTATAAGGGTTCCTAGTTGACTACGGAACCCTAAAAAAAAGAGATTTTGACACGCAAAAACCTATTGAAAATTCGAAAGACCAAATCTTTAACAGAGTTATCTGCATAAAAATAGGAATTGAGATCGGCTAGCCAATCTCAATTCCTATTTTTATGCAGATAACTCTGATTTGAAGTACTTACAGGTTGTGTAATTAGGTGTTCCAAAGGATTTTTTTAAATAATCCTGATGGACAGTGACACGGTTTAGGCGCATTAGGGCTAATTCTCATTTTGGCAACCGACTCCCCAATGGACTACTTCTTATTATGGCTACTTCTGATTAGGGCTACTTCTCTCTTGAGCTACTTCTCACTTGGGCTACTTCTCACTTGGGCTACTTCTCACTTGGGCTACTTCTCACTTGGGCTACTTCTCATTAGGGCTATTACTCATTAGGGCTACTTCTCAAAATTTTGGAATGTTTATTGAAATAAGTACTGTCTATGTACATTTATTTATTTATAACATACACAAATAAATAGTTAAAGGTTAGGTAAACATTACTAGGTGTCACTTCTTTTAATTACTTTAATTTTAATAAAACCAACATAAATCCACACAATAATCAACAAATAATATTTATTATGTATATATTTATATGATGAATGAACACAATAATTAACAATCAGTATTAATTAGATTCCTTTATATATGAAGCTGGTAATAAGTAATTTTCTTTAAAAATGTAATAACTGTTATTTGACAATTTTTTGGTTTCGTAAGTACTTTTTTATACGTTTTGTCGAAATGAATGTAAGTACTTGTTATGCCGTTTTTTTTTGGTTGAATATGGTTGTTCTTGAGTTTCGAGTCAAAATGCTAGGCTTCTTTTCGGAGCTTCTGTAAGAATAAAAATAAACTTGGATGCTTAGGAATTTTCACATTTATCCGATGGTGCCACCCCTCAAGAGCGTTGTTAGTGCGGTGGCGTTGTCCAGAGCAACTAAGAAGCGCAGGGTTCATTCTTGGATACCACTGTTTTGCAGTATTTTAAAAACATTTCAAACAATGGCAACAACGATTCATTTTTAACTGACTTCTAAAAGGAGGAGGTTCTCAATTCGATAGGTATTGTTTTTTTTTTTTTATGTATGTACACCGATTACGCTGACATTTATGATCCGATTTACGTGATTCTTCTTTAGTTTGATGCGGAATAGTTGCCATTTAGTCCCATAAAAATTTAACATAGTTTGGCCCAGTAGTTTTCATTTTATGAACATTTTTACTTCAGTCGTGTGGTATAATTTCATAGTATGTTCACCAATTTCTCCTCCATTTGTGGAGCGATTCTCAAAATCCTTCAAAGGTCAAATTATCTAATTTATTTTCAAAAATTCCTTTAATGGGTTCTAAATTTGTACATGCCAATTCCTTGAGCGTACACATTTCTAAATACACAACATTTTTATCATAATCTGCCTGACAAGTATGTTGGGACTGCCTCATGATTTGGTTTTCAGTTTCATTCAAAGTAACAGATGCATTGCATTCCCTTTTGTTTCTACAACGCCACAAAACACTTTTATCTTGGTTAACTTTTTTAGTTTTATTGTATCTATATCCATTGTGCAACAGAGCGTCGTTACCTCTTTGAATTTTCACAAACACAAGTTCTTCTTCCATCTTTTTGAATAATAAACAATAATAATTGAGACAATTCACCGTTTTACGATTGATCAAAAAATAAAATTAAGGCACCCACATTTTCGATAACATAAATTACTTAGTACCCACATTTTAATCTTATTCAAGAATGTAACTGCGTATTTTTTTAAATAATGCATTAATAATGGCAATTATTATTACTCTCGTATATCTAGAACTAATGAATTATTAAATACAATGATTTGTTGGTGCATATACTTTATTATCTATATAACTTATATTTATTGTGGACGTATAAGATGGATGGCAGTATTGTGTCTTTACTAGAAAATCGGGTAGGAAATAACAGATGGCGCTACGTGTACTACGCGCCGTCATATTGATTTGTGTACGTTATAAATAAATGTTAATTTTAAACCAGACTAAAGTAATTACAGGAAGAAATACTTAAAATATTGTAGACTTACCTATTACATTGGTTCAATTAATGTTGATTTATTTTTAAAATAATGTAATTGATCTCTTATGAATGAATAAATATGTTTATATACATAAAGACAGTACTTATTTCAATAAACATTCCCAAATTTTGAGAAGTAGCCCTAATGAGTAATAGCCCTAATGAGAAGTAGCCCAAGTGAGAAGTAGCCCAAGTGAGAAGTAGCCCAAGTGAGAAGTAGCTCAAGTGAGAAGTAGCCCAAGTGAGAAGTAGCCCTAATCAGAAGTAGCCATAATGAGAAGTAGTCCATTAGGGAGTCGGTTGCCAAAATGAGAATTAGCCCTAATGCGCCTAAACCAGTGACACAACCTTCTAAAGGTGGCGGCGCAGGTGCCGAAAAAAAACCATTCCAGAAATGATGATTGAAGGATTTTTTTAAATAATCCTGATGGACAGTGACACAACCTTCTAAAGGTGGCGGCGCAGGTGCCGAAAAAAAACCATTCCAGAAATGATGATTGATCCTTACTGAAAGATGATCTTTCTAAATCATTTGAAATCCGGATAATACTGAAATAGAGGCACGAAAGTAGGCGGAACGAAAGATGGCGACGTAAGCTCATTAAAAAAAAACATGATTTGCGCATTATGCATTTACATGAAAACGAGATTTAATAAACAATAATAGCAGCCAGTACGAAATGACTCGCGCAGGGTATCATGCCATGAACTCTGACTTATAGATAATATAAAGATTCATAGCTGAGAAGTAATACTTAATAGGTACCTACCTAACTATCATTCACCGACTGCAGTTCTTAGTTTGTTGTTACGACTTATATAGCTGTTTTTACGATAAATAATTCACATAATTCTGTATGATTTTATGTAGGTATAACAGTCCGACGAACCTTCATTATTATTTCAAAGTTTCTCGAACGTCCCGAAAGATCAAGATAAGTCAATATGTAGCTACTTACCTATATTTTTAATGTACGAAAATTCTTTACTTATGTATTTATTTAGGCACTTTAGTTCGAAAAATAAACTCGTGGAGCCGATCGTGGCACTTACAGTAAGATAAAACAGAAATCTCGAGTGCAGTCATATTTCGACCTTAATACGTCTAGTTAAGATTCAATAAAGTTTATAGGGCATTATTTGTCTCTGCACTGCAGTAGTTGGTTGAAAACTTGAGATCATGAAGTGAATTTGTAACTCATGTTATCAAGTACTATACCTATACAATAATATAATCATGTGTGGGTGTATGAACCTGGTGAAGGTTGCGGGAATCCGCTGGATGCGAGTCGCACGGGACCGGTCAATGTGGCGACACTTGGGGGAGGCCTATGTCCAGCAGTGGACGTCTTTTCGTCTGTCGTTGATGATGATGTATGAACCTACAAGTTAATATGATTTCTGGCTACAAAACTAAGATCATATTACATTAACGTCCGGGTCTCGTTAGTGTGCGCCGCGCCTTATGAATCTGAGAAATCCTATAGTTTCTTTTACGCCTATGATATACATTTAATATGGCATAGACTATACCGATTGCGTTGATGAAAGATAAACAAAATGAGGAATTTAACAAAATATGCCATAGGTCACATTAACGACTTAAATGTTCAATTAATTGTCATTAACATGACGCCACAATTAATTACTATTAAATGAACAGAATAACGTCATTAGAAATTAGTTCATAATACCAATTTGTCATTTAAAAACCCGATTATAGCAATGTTTATGCATGCATACCTTTTAGCTTCAAATGTTAGTTCTTTTAGCACAAGAAACTTGTTGCGTGGAAACTGGATTGTCATCACTATCAAATAAAAATATTTTTACAAGGAAACAGGTTCTTTTTCAAAAGGTATTTACACTAATATTATATTATAGAGGAAAGATTTGTATTTTTGTGTGTATGTTTGTAATGAATAAACTCAAAAACTACTGCGCCGATTTCAAAAATTCTTTAACCATTAGAAAGCCATGTCTTTACTGAGTAACATAGGCTATATTTTATCCCCGTACTCCTACGGGAACGGGAACTGCGCGGGTGAAACCGCGTGACGTCCGCTAGTATTATAAATAATTAAGATTGATGAGATATAATTACAAAAATCATCAAAAGGTAATATAAGGATAAAATGTGACTTACCATATGCGGAAATTCCCCAAGTGAGACTGTTTCACCACCCAAAATATTTAGGTTCAAAGCAGGTATACTTGTTGCTATGATTTTCTGACATTCTGAAATATTACAGTGTATTAGCAAAGGTCACGCCAGGAGCATGCACAGGAACCGCTGGGCACGAGTCTCCATACAATGGGTTCTTTAAGATGGAAGGCTTGACGGGCACGGCTGCTACGAGACGGCACAAGGCAGGCACGTACTTAGAAGGAGTATTTGGGGAGGCCCTCGCCCAGAAGTGGGATAGAGAAAGCCAATTAATAAAATACGAAACAAAAAAAAAAAAAAAACGAATGCGAAAGAAAAAAAAAAGGCGAATGCATTCAAAACACGGTGTGTATACACACTCAGCTTGTTATAAATATTTATATTAGCTTGTTATAGATATCTAGAAGTGAGACCCACCACTTAAATAATATCCAAACTACCATATCTAACGTCCTTATCAAAATAATTGTTGTTTTATTTTCAGTCACATTTGTTTCGTTAATTCGTTTTTCTGAAGGCCTATCTCAGCCGCAGATGCTAGCTGGCAGGAGAAGTTCTGTACAAGTATTTTAAAACAAAAATGGCAAAAGGCTCACCTCTCTCAGCAATTCTGTCTACTTTCATCCTATTTTCATCGCCTGCTGAAACAATGTAGTTATTCAATAAGCAATACAAAAAAAAAAAAAGAATATATACTTAAATAAAAAAATAAAAAAAAATATTTTAAAATGTCAACAATAAGATATCAAATACAATCTTACCAAATTTATCAGTAGCATGAGGGCAACATACTACTTCTTCAGCTCCTTCAAAACCACACCTCTCAAATGAATGAAATTTCCTTTTTCTAATTTCTCTGAAATTATGAAAGTACATTAGCTAGTTGAATGTGATTTTACACAACAAAAGATGAAATGTATTTATAATTTATATTAAAAAAAATTATTAAGCATACTATGAAGCAAGGCAAACAAAGGTTTAGTAAGATTATGTATGTGTCATACCATAAATTGTTTACAGACATTAATATTATGATGAAAAATGTCTCCGAATTATGATTTTAATTATAATTATAAACCCAAATGTTTGCATGTCACATTATTATAACTAAGTATTATGCATCTAGATTATTTAATATGTATAGACCGAAATTGTACCAATTCTTTGTAGCAAATAAATTGATTTGATTTGCCTTGTGTTAATGTTCACGTCAAATAGTTAACACAATTAATTTTGATGCACTTACATGAGAGCTGGTTCACACCTGGATACTTTGGCACAAGTACCTTCCAACGTCGGGTGTTTAGTCGTGCAGCTGTCACCAACTAAAACCATGAAATCAATTTACACCCCATTAAAATTGTAATTGAACACATTTCTAAATTAGCTTAATAATTTCAACTAAGTACAATAATTTGATGTTGCTCTTAACACAAATTAAACTTTTACAGAGTAAACTGTATGCTTACATTAGGTATTTTAGAGTTTTATTTTAGGTAACTTTTTTTTTTTTTTTGGTGTTGATATAGATTTAAAAATCTACATCTACACTAATATTTTAAAGAGGAAAGAATTGTATTTTTGTGTGTATGTTTGTAATGAATAAACTCAAAAAGTACTGCGCCGATTTCAAAAATTCTTTCACCATTATAAAGCTACATTTACCCTGAGTAATATAGGGTATATTTTATCCCTGTACTCCCACGGGAACGAGAACTACGCGGGTGAAACCGCGTGACGACCGCTAGTAATAAATAAGCGCAAAACAAGAGATTAGCTCACAAATAAGATTAAAAAATATCATAATTCCAGTTAATAATTAACACCCTGAGTAACATGTGACAAGAGCAGGAAGATTATGATGAATTCCAGTATTAGCAATGCATGTGCTTGACCTAATCCTCCCCAAAACATTGCAAGTCAGGAAAGAATAAATGTTCGTAATGAAACTAGTAAATAACAAAATATGTAAAACATAATAATATAAACTTCATACCATCTTCTGAAATCGCATAATGTAATAAAACTATATTTAAAACAATCAATAACTTCAACCACATCCTAATAATTTTAATTTTACAACAAAATTTAGTTTTCCTTGTATCTGGCACAAGCAGTCTTCTTCAAAACCGGTTTATTATTTTCAAATAAGACTTTTCCTTATACGATATACAGTCAAAAAACAACGTTTTCTAAAAACACTACACCAAAATGCAGTGCTCAATATTAAATATAACACTTGTACTTATTTTACAATAACTTAAAATGGACATAAATGCATTTAGTATTTTTAAATAAAACCGGTCAAACAAAGTTAGTACAAACGGTACAAAGCAACAGCTAAGTACTTACTGACATCAAAAATAAGCAAACTTTTGACTTTGACAGTTTTGACATTGACAAAAACAAACAAAAAAATCTCCGTGAAAGGTGAGGCTGTACTTTAATGAGATGGCTGGTTCCTGCGATTATGCGCTGCACATAGAGTAAATAGCCCTAGAGATAGCGTATAGGGAACGTGCAGGAACGTGCAGGAACGTGCAGAACGTGCAGGTGGCAGCACTAATCGACAAAAGAGACACTATGCGGACAGAAAAGGAAACTTATCACTTCTCATCGTGCTTTCAATTTACCTAGACAAAATTGTCTCTTCAATTATATTATTTTTGAATATGCTAAAAGGTATATAATATGAGTTCCGGTTTATCAATAACGATCGTCAGCGTAATATAAATGTAATGAATATGAATTTTATATCTTTCGTTTACTTTCTGATGAAAATTGTGGTGTATGAAGACATGGTGGCTGGCCTAATTATGATAGCTAATTTTGATTAGCTTTATCAGCGAGAACAGTATCTCCAGGCTCTAATAAATCAATTAGTTCACAATCATTTGATGAAGCAATCAATAAAATGCAGTCCGTAGCATCTAGATACAAAACTTAAAAAACCAAAGGAGTGCAGCCAATTAAAAACATTATTGTGGGTATAACCATGTTTATATTCTGAGTACATGTGGAGTCTTTGATTAACTGTTGAGGGATATTCGGTGTGAACTTTAGTGCGGTCTAGTAGAACACGTGTATGGTGAAGTTTAAATGGTTCTGGTATGTTTGCATGGACGGTTGATTTTGAGGGCCTTTTCAATGCAGAGTGTAACAAAAACAAGTTGTTTTCAAATATTTTTCTTTACTGCGTTTATCCATTTTTTGCGTTTTTCACCAAAACATGGTATGATAGTAGTATTCTTTGGAAAGTAATAGAATTTTACGCTAATTGATTTATTTTCATTTTTGTGGATGTATTGGTACCTACATCCAGAAATGCAACAATGCATTATGATTACTTAATTAATTTTCACTATAAAATTAATTCTGTTTACTTGTTAGAAAAGTCTATGTCAAGCATTAATAGAGCACAAGTTTCGGATTGGCGACGCCAGTTGGCAGCACCGTCGTTGTGCACGTTCAATTCCTTAAAGGAGAATAGGGAATATGCACGTCATTTTTTTTCACTTAGGGCTGATGCTCAAGGGTAGCCCGCGAAATTCAAATTTTCTTACGTTTTTTGCAATAAATTTACAGGCCAGTGCTAAGTTGTATGTTGATTAAAATATTATTCGCGGTTGTAAGACGTATATAGTTACAGATTTATATTCATCAAAATCCTCAATACAACCCTCAAAGTTCATAGAGGTGTAAAAATGACTTTATCAAGGTCAAAATCATTCCTGCACCTTTAGGAACTTGGAGGGTTGTAAGAAAATTTGAATTTTGCGGGCTACCCTGGAGCATTCACCTTAGATAATTAGAATACAGTAGTAGCAACCCAAGATTAGTATTAAAAGTTAAGTTCAACTACTGCTTGTCGCTTAAAAATAATATTAAACTCCTGCAATTTTCAATGACAATTCAAACGTCCGTAGCTGTCGCGGCCATGATGTGACGTCATTTACCACAATCTGCGTTGTTTACATCCAATTTTATGCCCATAATAGAATAATTTTAATAATTGTATGTGCTGTATCCACTTCCGCGCTATCTGTCACACATTGACTATCGCTTGTTTACATACATAAGCGCTATCTGTCACACTTGTACTACGCGCACCCGCCTCCCAAAAAACTGCATTAAAAACCGTCTAAAACTGTCTCCTCTAGAGCTTATACCTCTGTGTTCAATTCGTTACTAAATTCCTCAATAATAAAATCGAACATCGCAACACTACTCCATAGACAATTTGCCGAAAAAAAAAAAAAACTTTCATTTGACAGACGGTGAACACTCGAATTTCCCTTCGCAGCAAATGTCGTGATAACTCTGGTATTTTTAATGGTAGCTGATACTATTATATATCAAAATTATCCTTGTGAACCGTGCTTTATTATTTTGTCAACGTAAATTCGTTTTGGAATCTCGAAGATGCAATATTTCGCCCGTGAAAAGGTAGTTATTATATGTACCTATAGTGATTGTGTTGTGTGAAGAAATACGTGATTTAGTGACTAAAACGTGTGTGAAATGGGAAAAACAGTGCTTAATTAGTGAGGTGATTAGATTGTTCAACTATCAACACCAAAAAACATGTGGGTTTGTGTGTTTTTTCATCCAACACCGGCTGGCAAAAATTAGTTCCCAGATGTAAACAAACAGTGAGTATCTAGTTTCATAAGTATATTTAGATATGATGCTATTGAGCTATAAATGAGATTGTGGTCTTGTTGGAAAGGAAATATAGTCTAGTTTATTTCTTTAATGTTAAAATGGATAAAAAACTAAGAGAAAACTGATATTTCTAGCGAAATATCAGTTTTTGTAACTATTTTTTGCTATACATTATGACTTGGAGTATATAATTAAAGTATTTCATTTTGATTTCTAGATAAGTAGATTCCTTATCTAATCAGCTTGACAACAGTATTTTTGAAATTGCTCTAGGACTTGTAGTTTTTGAGCTACAGGTGTTTTTATCGGATCGGGCAGAAAATGTTTTGAAAACTTGCAAAAATTTTTGCATGTTAGCTTTTCGGGTGTGCAATTCCGCGCGTTTAGCGTCGGAGAGGGTATTCAAGTAAAAATTGCAAAAACAATACTATAAATCTTAGTGAAACTTTATGCACTTTTCAAATAAAAGTGTATTTTTTACACATAGACTTTGACGTCACTAGTGGCGTTATCGAGGACGAGTGACGACGCATTATGAGAGTGCGTTCCATTTCACCAAAAAGATGCTACATAAAACAGTACATTGTAAATTAAGTGGTGTATTATCAACATAAACAAGTGTACCACAATGTATAGAACGGCCAGTACAAGGCATTTTTAATAAATAAAAAGAGTTTTGTATTTCATGCATATTCCTTGTCTCCAAACAAGATTTTTGTGACTTTTTTCAAGTGGGTGGCGAGGTAAACACATACGGCACACTACGTGAATTTGACAATCACCTAAAGAGACATGCATCCTAACCTACTAATACATAGATGTACACGAAGAAAAGACAACCACATGAACCACACAATACAGGAATACACACATTGACAAAAAAAATATATTAAAAAAATTAAAAAACGCCGACTGCGTAAAAATAAATAATAACTAAAAATACGCAGCCGGGTTTTTAATTTTTTTTTAATTTTACACTTTTTAGTTACATAAATATACCATTTTAAAATCCTCATGATGAGCCCTTTATAAAGCCGTTCAGGCTGCAGAGCGTGCCAAACATTTGAATTTGCCGCCAGAAATCCGTCAAATCCGCGAAATTTTACGAGTTTTTTTGTAAAATTATCCTTAAATTCTATTCTCTTGATCTGGCATCCAAATAACTGCTAATTTAAGTCAATGGTTATGTATTATGTTGAATTAATTGTATAATTCTAGATAAGGTAAAAAAGAAGTGTGTGCAATAATATAATATTGTAGAATTTTAAAATGTAGGTATTATCTGTTAATGTAACTAATGTTGAAAGAAAACGAATGTGATATAAATAATGAATTCGTTTAAATCCCTTCATCTGGTAGCGAAGTAAACACAACACAATAGTTAAACAATGGAGTCCCGTCCGAATTAGTCGGGTCCGCAGACGAAGGTTTATAACGTCAATGGTCTTATACGGCATATGGACACTGTACTTTGGCTACCGCATGCCGTAGTGTCCTGCTATGCCAACTCTAGAGCTATTTACTTGATGATAGAGTGTGTAAAGTATCTAACTTTCATTAAAAAATCGACTAAATAGAGGAAAAGACCTTGTTTTAGATTATTTCAAGTGCGCATCGCACAAAAAAAAAAAAAAAAAAAAAATAAGCTTGCAACACTGTTTTGTGTCTATCTCTCTCTAGCCTCTAGCTAGAGACTAGTGGAAACTGGTAACACTGCTTGTGCTGTTGAATGTTGATTGATAGTCGGTAATCTAAGTCCAGTCCAGTTGAACCATACACAAAGTCGGAACTGAATTAAATAACTATCTTGTGCATTTAGTTGAAGAACTTGTTATTTTCGTTGTGATGTGATCGTGTTAAAACTATTACTATACGATAATATCCGGGACAGCATGTTTTTTCGTGTTTATTTACGGTTTCATACGTAAGGTTATTGGATTGGAATGATACCAACAAGGACGTATTTTTGCTAGTAGCAGTATCGTTCGCGGTAAAATGACATCTTCGGGCGGCGCAAATACGCATCTTGGAATGCACTCGGCGTTGGCGAGCCAGATAGGCTTAAGTGTCCCACCGACGACGGAGTTCGGTTTATCGGTGGGTGTGCCAGCGCCGACGATGGGCTATGAGATTCAGGCTACCCACAGCGGTGATTCTTCCTCTGATTCGCACTCACCAGGTATTCCCACAGCTAAAGCCAGTGATCGTGAATCACGTATTATAGCTGAAAAACAACGTCGGAGCCAATACAACTCCCAGATTAGTCTAATTATGTCTTTGTTGTCCGATATAGTGCACTCGCAACGTAAAGTTGATAAGACGAGTGTGCTGAGGCTAGCTGCCAACAAGCTACGCAACGAGCATGTATTTGGTGATACAATTAAATGCGGCCATATAGAGACATGGTCGTCTTCATTCTTAAAGTTTTTTGACCTATTTGGTGGCATTATGTTCGGTGTCACATGCCGCGGCCGTTTGTTTATCGTATCACCCAACATTCAAGAAAAGTTGGGATACTGCCACATAGATCTACTGGGACAAGACTTGTATAACTATGTTCATCCAGATGATAAAGAAACTCTTCGCCAACACATTTATCCTCAAGAACTGCAAACAAGTTGTGACAGTAGACTCTTTGAACACCATCATAATTTCCATATCCGCATTATGAGAGCAGGCGCTCGCTCAGATCCTGCTAGATATGAGCGTTGTCGTATAGATGGCATTCTGAGGCGCTCTGACAAAGCAACATCTAATGGTGTTCAAGATGAGCAGATTATTAGACGGCAAAGAGTGAGAACCAATAGAACATTTTCATCTAGTGGGAATGATGTAGTTTTCATTGGCATGATCCATGTGCTGTCCAGTGCTATGCCAGCTCGGATTCTGCCCCCGACAGCCTATTCAGAATATTGGACTAGACATTTGATTGATGGTCGCATAGTGCAGTGTGACCAGAGTATATCATTAGCAATAGGTTACATGACCGAAGAAGTAACTGGGACATCAGCCTTTGTATTTATGCACAAAGAAGATGTTCGCTGGGTCATTTGTGTGCTACGGCAAATGTATGATGAGAGCAGAGAGTTTGGTGAGTCTTACTATAGGCTGATGTCACGATCTGGACACTTCATTTACATGAGAACACGAGGTTTTCTTGAAATTGATAGAGCAACCAAAAAAGTTCAAAGCTTTGTATGTGTCAATAGTGTTATTGGTGAAGATTATGGATGTAGAATGATGGAGGAAATGAAGCGAAAGTATTCAGTGATTATTGATGTGGAAAAGCAACAAACTGAAGCTCCTGCCACTGATGACGCTCCAGTGGAACATCCCAAACGTTTAGAACGTATTGTAATGCATCTAGTGGAGCCATCAGTTAATGAAAACATTGATGAGTTGCAACTGGTGCCACCTTCTAAAGAAAATATAATTTCTGCAATTCAAAATAGTGAAAAGGTTGTTCAAGAAACAGGAGTGCGATTTGACTCAAGAAAGAGAAGAAAAGTGGACTGTGATGACAATAGTGAATACTTGAAGCGACACAGTGGACTTCAAGATGTCAATGTTGATCTGTAACTGGTGAATAAGCTTTGTGATGTCAGTTCCTAAGATTGTTAGTTAAGTTTCCACAATGGTTAATATTACGGGTGTATTCCCGTTGACCCCACCGCCTGTGACCCCACTGGTGGGGCCAGCGGGAATGGATTAAAATAATCAAAAATAGTTCCCGTTGACCCCACTGTATTTTTCAGTTATAAAATATTACTCAAAAACATTGCATAGGATCGAGTAGAGTTAGTACAGCTAATCTAGTTATGGGCAGTAGATTTTTTCTCGTTTGTCACCAGGGACAATATACAAGACTGTCGTACTGTATGGATTGGAATGTCTTAATTCGCACTGACATCATTAAGGTTTATTTCATTCCTTCAGTTTTCTCAAGAATCTTGATCTCAAGGTAGTGTGGCAGGGTAGTGGGGCCAACGAAACGACGGTTTTGATTTTTCCCGTTGACCCCACCAATGGGACAAAGCAGTGGGGTCAGCGGGAATACACCAATATTACGTAAGTAGATGGTATATTTGACCAAATGTTTCAGAATTAAACATTGATAGTGTAGTTCTAATAGTAACTGGACACTGATGCACAGTGGACTAAGTATGGGTAAGTCCCACTGTGTGGGCAGACTTCATTGACTAAGCCCACGTTTGCACGGGTGCTTTTAAATGCGATGGGTTTCTTTCCATGCACTAGATTTTCAACCCTTGGCTCAGCGCTAGGAGTGAAAATCCATTTATTGACTTGTTAGGGATATGTTTCATGGTTATCTATTGGAATGGCGCCCTTGCGAACACGGCCTTATAATAATTGTATAAAATCCTGAAAGACTGTGCCTCCCTTGGCAATTTGGGAAAATTTCATTGAAACAAGTAACATATTATAATGATATTTTACAGTGTAGCCATTTTATTAACCAAGTAAAAGTAAAGGCTTGGTTTTTAGTTTGCCAAGAAATTCAGGTCCGTTTCAATATATTACTTAATCCTTGATAAGCAGACATATTTGTCTCAGCCTTAGATCAAATAAAAAGGTAAAGACAGAACTCTGACAGCAAAGTGAGGCCCGTCAAATTACGTTTCGCCGCGTGCACTTATGGTAAATGCTCCAGGGTAGCCCGCGAAATTCAAAGTTTCTTACGTTTTTTGCAATTTACAGGCCAGTGCTAGGTTGTATGTTGATTAAAATATTATTCGCGGTTGTAAGACGTATGTAGTTATAGATTTATATTCATCAAAATCATCAATACAACCCTCAAAGTTCATAAAGGTGTAAAAATGACTTTATCAAGGTCAAAATCATTCCTGCACCTTTATGAACTTGGGGGGGTTGTACTGATTGATGATTTTGATCATTATAATTCTGTACTACATACGTCTTACAGTCGCGAACAATATTGTAATCAACATACAACTTAGCACTGGCCTGCAAATTGCAAAAAACGTGAAAAAATTTGAATTTCGCGGACTACCCTTGAGCATCAGCCTTAAACCAAAAAAAAAGTTAAGACGGAACTCTGCGAACATGCTGCGAACAGAGAAGTGAGGCCGGTTTCGGAAACATGTTGTGCATTTGAGGCATAGGTAGTTTTTGTAGTTGGATGTAAATGTGTGCGTGTGAGCGTGTATGAACAGAGCGAGACGTAATTTGACGGCCTCACTTTTCTGTTCGCAGAGTTCCGTCTTTACCTTTTTATTTGGTCTGAGGTCTCAGCCAGGTCATGTGTAAATAAATAAAGCATTGTAAATTAAATACATTAATATTTTACTGCTTCTTTAGATTTTTCCTGTACCTACCTACATAAAAGGATAACCTAAGTAATTGATTTGCTCTAAGGTACTGATCCAATTCTTTTTTCATCAAATTTTGAAAAAATATGTTACAGGAAATCCCATCCATAAAAAAATAATAAGAAATGAAATTATGATTAAATGCAATATGCCAAGAACGAGCCAAACTTGCTTTAATATGCATAGCTCAGAAAGTTTTCATCCAGATATTTATAAATAGTACCTACCTACTTTTGGGAGAATTTTGTACAGTAATTTTCGTTAAGAACATAACTAATTAAGAAATACAGAAGCGAAACTCGTCAATAACTTTAAAATATATAGCGGACGATTACAGTCTTGACCAATTTGACCATAGTCCCAAAACCTAGAAATAATAAGAGTCAATAAAAACATTCTTGGAGGGCCCATGCATGTCGGGATAAATGTCAATTATTGTTACTGGGCAACCGAGTTCTGTTCGGGAGAAAATAGAGAAAACAATTTTTTCCTAGATATGAGAACTAGCTAGATCGATTTTTGGTCCCATGTAAACCTTCGTATTCCAACTGTCATTGAAACCGTTAGAGCAGTTTTCGAGAACGTGATTACAAACAAATGTATAAATAGTATTTAAAAAGCAAGTCATATTAGAAGACAGCGGTGGTAGCCCAGTGTAACAGCACCGAATTAGGTACGAGTAGGTCGTGGTCTCGAACCCAGACAGACGCTGACTTAATGTATTATAATGCTCTCAAAACGTTAAAAAACAAACATGGTGAGAAAACCAGCGTGCCCTTAAACCAGAAAACATGGCGAGGAAACCAGTGTGCCCTAATAACCAAAAAACCGAAGACGTGAGAACTGGGAACGTGTTTGGGACCACGGCCCTCCTTTCACAGAGGGGAGGCATTGTGTCATAACATTGGGAACGTAATAGCCTGATTTTGCTGCTTAAATAAATCTACAGTTACTAATTCAATTAAAATAACTCCGAGTATGTTATAAATTCTTGCAATGTTAGGTAAATATCTATTGTTAATGGTGGTGACTGGCCCCGATGTGTCTACAATAGTCTATACCTTTTGTTTGCCATGAATGCAGCTAGTATAATCTCTTCATTTTCAAACAAACTCTTGAGACACACTCAAGTTATTAATGAATTTGGATTTTGCGTCTGACCGCTATTTGAAAGTTTATAGGTATCTTCAAATCATGATTCTCGAATAACCCTTGTACGGTAAAGCCAAACCAGCACGATATCACTACTACTAGGCAATGTCACGCCATCAACCAAAGAATAGTAACGCAGGAGTTACGATTGAGTCCGTTACCCCAGCCAGATGTTGTCGAAAATGGTCATTTGAATCTTATAGATAATTAGTTATGCGGCTTCTGTAATTGTTGCGCACATTTTTAAATTTGTTGCGCTTATAGTTTTTTAATTATTTCACAAAAACATTTCCTGCTGGGGTAACGTTACCCCAGCCAGACCTTTTTCTTTCTAATGGGAATATTTAAATAACTACTAGCTATAAAATTAGTATTATTGGCCTATACCCAGCAGTGGGTGAGTTCGGGCTGTGGATGATGATGATGATGATAAAATTAGTTGTCTAGATGAAGTAAATGTTGTGCCTTATTTTGTATTTGTTCTTTCTGCGGTTGCGAAGTTATTCGAGATTTTGCTGGGGTAACGTTTTTGGTTTTGCTAGATCTTTGAAATGGTTAAGCGGATTCTTACCATATTTTGAACATGACTTCTTACGAATTAGTTTAAATTAGTTCTGCAATAAAAAAAAAACAAAATAATGCATAGCTTAAAGGTTATTTCATTAAATAGAAAAACACTTCAATTGGTCCCAGCACTCTCAATAAGAGGTCTAAAGACTTACTTTCAACATTATTTTGAAGCTTGTAACGGCCTTCAAATGTATGTGAAGTTTCATTAGTATCCTGTGAGTATTTAACAAGTTATGATGATATTCAGTTCTTCACGAGCACGGTCTTGATGCGCGCGGTGTTATTTGGCCACTGGATTGGATATATGAACTGAATGTTATGTCAATTATTAGTTGTTTAGTTCAGTTGTATATCAGTAAAATTTCAGCTCAGTACATTGGATAATTAATGAGATAATACGATTAAAGTCATTAGGAAGTGAATGACCGTGGTAACCCGACCAAATTTAGGTGGTTACGAAAAAGCGAAAACGCAGAACATTATACTATCTTTTGAAATGTTTAGTATAATACACCTTACAATTTCTGTACAGACGCGTACACTGTTAAATACATAATAATATAATAATATCTGTACTATGAAAACATTATTATTATCTTCCAGTTGCACAAACTTATCAAAAATCACCGATATAACATGTCATTCGGTGGGACGCGGGAGGGGTGGGGTGAAGGGGTAATACATTGTTTTCATAACGCACTAAACATGCTCCATAATCACATAATTCATCTTGTAGAGTGCGCGTGCGCTTCGGCAGTTCCGTTTCCTGTTTTTGCAAATATTTATCGAGTGCGTGAGAGCTATTATATAATAATAAGTGTGGCGAATTACTGCTAATGTGGAGTGCTTCTATTGATGATCATAATTATGGTGCGGGTTGCTTGATGAATTCACGAACAAGGTAAGCTTGCATAATGTAAATACAGAAACAGTAGCAAAATTATTATTAATATGTACATGTTGTTAGGTACTTATCTAAAACTGTATTTTTTTAAGGCTTAAATATTTGAATTTAAGAACTTACTTATTATTTTCTTTTTTTAGCAAAATTAATATCTGTAATTTTAATCTGTGATTGTTTTTAAGTATAAGTTTATTAATACTTTAAAAGTTCAATTGAAATGATTATTTTACCTGTCAATAAAGATTCTTTAATAATCATGTAGTTTTTTTAAAACTTGTGTACATGTCTGTACTAAATTTGTAACACTATCCTACATATTTTAGTAGGTACCATAATGTTCTGCGTTTTCGCTTTTTCGTAACCACCTAAATTTGGTCGGGTTACCACGGTCATTCACTTCCTAATGACTTTAATCGTATTATCTCATTAATTATCCAATGTACTGAGCTGAAATTTTACTGATATACAACTGAACTAAACAACTAATAATTGACATAACATTCAGTTCATATATCCAATCCAGTGGCCAAATAACACCGCGCGCATCAAGACCGTGCTCGTGAAGAACTGAATATCATCATAACTTGTTAAATACTCACAGGATACTAATGAAACTTCACATACATTTGAAGGCCGTTACAAGCTTCAAAATAATGTTGAAAGTAAGTCTTTAGACCTCTTATTGAGAGTGCTGGGACCAATTGAAGTGTTTTTCTATTTAATGAAATAACCTTTAAGCTATGCATTATTTTGGTTTTTTTTATTGCAGAACTAATTTAAACTAATTCGTAAGAAGTCATGTACAAAATATGGTAAGAATCCACTTACCCATTTCAAAGATCTAGCAAAACCAAAAACGTTACCCCAGCAAAATCTCGAATAACTTCGCAACCGAAGAAAGAACAAATACAAAATAAGGCACAACATTTACTTCATCTAGACAACTAATTTTATAGCTAGTAATTATTTAAATATTCCCATTAGAAAGAAAAAGGTCTGGCTGGGGTAACGTTACCCCAGCAGGAAATGTTTTTGTGAAATAATTAAAAAACTTTAAGCGCAACAAATTTAAAAATGTGCGCAACAATTACAGAAGCCGCATAACTAATTATCTATAAGATTCAAATGACCATTTTCGACAACATCTGGCTGGGGTAACGGACTCGTTACGATTACCTATCTTTATCATAGATTTAGAATGTGTCTGCAATTAGAATAACATATCGTTATAGCATCGTGCAAGTCAAAAAACCTGACGAGTGACGTATTAGCTAGATGAAAAACAAAATGTTAATCTCCTTGATTACATTGAGGATATTTTTTAAGAAATTCAACGAAGGTCATATCGCGTTTAAACCAGTAGCTATTCTAATCAAAACGTCGAAAGGTAAAACAGACGTCGCGAAAAGTCACAAAGTTCAACATTCAACAACTGGCTAACCTCTTAATATCGACGTAAGTCTAATTCCAGTCGTACCGTACATACCTAGTGAGTATGGAGCGATAGTATTTTTTCAAATTTGTTACGTAACCGTTTTGTTCTCTTCAATAACCGTTCCGGTTCCTATGATCAAAATAATCTTTAGCACGGAAAAAAATATTGATAGAAGCCAAGTAATCGGGTAGGTCAGGGCAGTCGTGTAATAGTTGGCTACGAATTATTTTAGATATCATGAGAATAGTCAATTACTCGATTGTTATCTCCTATAAGCAGCCAATTCCGCTTTTGATTACAGGTATTATCATAACGCGTAAACTGTGCAGTACAATAATGCTTGTTGTAAGTTTGTAACTAACTGCAGTACGATCAATAAAAGCGAATAAAAACTGCAAAACATTCCGAATTGAATTTTCGTGATTTTCGTTCACTGAATTCAACAGACTTGCTTTACATCAGTCCCAACCGAAGTAAGTTACAACTGTACTTTTGCACCCGACTTGTGCAATGTTCAGGATCGATCAATGCGTATTATGAGTCAAGGGCAACTTACGGACGTCCGCATCGACTTTGCTTTCGGTCTCTTTTCTCATACCGGCACAATTTAACAGCTCGAGCATACTGTTGTTAAAAAATGGTTAAGTAAGGGAGAAGATTTTAGCTGTAGCGTTCGTTTCTGGATATAAAAGTAAAAATAAGTACCTAAACCGGAACAGATTTTTATTTGAAAGCAAAAGTAATTATGTAAGTATCGTAGTAAATTACAAAAACATCTGGATAGTACCTGACGCTAGAAGTTTTTATTCTTCTCCAACGCAAAGCGATGCACTAAAGCAAATTGTTCATTTAGCTTGCTGGCTATGAGAGTTAAAAAAATGAAATAAATCTAAAATTACACAAATGTCAATGTACAGTGAAGCTCGTACAATAAGCCAGAGCCTGATTTATCGTTTATTAATAAGGATGGATCCCATTGTCAGTTCCGATGTTTTGGCTTTACTTCGCCGTTCATTACTATTTTCTTTTCTAAATTCGAATCGTTTCGTCGAATAGGTAATAATTATTGTCCGTTAAATTCTGATCTAATTTTGCCATTCAAATGTTTAGACAAAAAGTATTCACATCTTGTATTCCTAAATAATCATAATAATTCCACTTATTACATTAACGTGTGCCAAAACGTATGAGTAATCCCTACCTAATTAATAATTGCCAATGAATTATTATTTAAATACTACGTTGGTTCATTGATGTTGGTAATGTTATTTAATTAGGTAATTACCTTCACGACAGCGTCATATTATTATCAGATAAAGGTTAATTAAGTACAGTAGTCGTCTTCAACTGTAATATTAATAAAAAGAAACAGATATTTCATTCACTACAGTTGACAATTATTGCATGTTATCGGCGGAAGTTAACCAAATCGTAAGTTAATATCATCATAATTAGCTTAAATTTTCCTAAGATGATTAAATTTAGTCGTTAGCGATCTGTTCATGCAAAAATATCGCGCATAGAAGGTAAATAATTCTAAGAGGAGCTTAGTATGATGATAAAAAAAAATATACAATACAAAAGATAACGATAGTATGACCTAGGTGTCTGAAAACCGTGACTGAATGACTGTATAAGAGAATCAATAAAGTATAGTAAAATTATTAGTACTGAACACTGAGCTGAGATGGACATAGTTGGGGTACAAGATGTGCGAAAAGCAGCTTCACTATTTATATTAAAAGCTCACAGTGACTGGTAAAAACGTATCAAATACAAAATATTCCAGTCACTCATACTTATTTAAGTTACGGTAAACGTGATTAATTATAAATTATATAATTACCGGTAATTATTTATAATTACTGAGAGTTGAGGTAAAAGTGAGAAATTAATAACTTATATCGGTGAATTAATAATTTAACGTTAGTACAGATAAATCTAATAAATAAACGCTTTAAATGCAGAAAAATGCGGGTTTGTTGCAATTCTAAGTGCTAAATGCACGTACGTACCTATTATGTTTATTTGCGGTTCATAATTGTCGGAGTTTCCTAATTTTATTACTGCGACCAATTTCGACGGTCGGTCACAGTTCTAATCTAACCTAACCTATTTAGTTGGAGTGGTAATTCGCTCGGTTTCGAGACCCCGCCAACCTTTTTGAACCTAACCTGTCCGAGTTGGGGTGCCACAAGTCCCGAGCTCGCTTTGCTCGCTCTTGCTCCCTATGTTCCCCATTCAAAGAACAAACGATTTTGCATGCAAAAACTGTGGTATTATAAATAAATACCTACTAGACAAATAACTTAGAATCTTATTTTATTACTTTTACCAACGAGCGTGAATTATTAATATAATAATAACTGATAAAAGTGATAAATTTCTATTTTATTTATATTCACATTTACCAAATCATGAGGTGATTATTAATAATTACCGGTCATTATTAATAATCACATTTACCGTAACATAATTATATACTATAATATTAACAAAGCTTGTAGCATTTGCAATGCCATTGCTTGGCGCAGATAGAGATTTGTGTTTCGTTTAACGTCTATTTCTGCTCTAGAATTAATGCTAGTGCTCATTTGACATTGATTCTGAAGCCCACTTTTTTATTAATTTAAGCAGCTCAAGCTCACGAACTTTTAATATAATGATCAAAATTCGATTGACGAAATTGTTTAAACCCTGTTAGATCGATTAATACATTTAGAGCTTGTTTGCATAGAACGTCATTCAATACGATGTTTAAATTAATCCCTTCTTCCTCGTCGTGCCACCAAATACCTACATGCTGTGAAGGCTCTACTTAAAGGGAAATTAAGTACCTTCACTGCATGTATGATCTGCATTGAGTGGTATGACGAGGAATGAGAATTCCTTCTCATGCCACTTGTGGAACAAGTTGGTGGCACGACGAGGAAGAAGCGAAATTAATTTAGCGCTAAATATGATCGGTGGTGGAAGTGTGTGATTATGTAGGTAGGGAAATAAATATTGATTCCCTGGTATTTAATCATTCAAGCAAAATTGGTACCAGAAACAATTTTCTGCTCAACGTGCATTTTTCTCGAATAAATAATATGTATGAGATAGACTAATGAAAAAGGATAAGATAATTATGGAAAGACCATCAGTATAACACATCGACAATACTTGTTTCAGTAGGATACAAGTTACGCCTCAAGCAGGGTACACTGTTTACATAATAAATTGTGAAGGAATTTATAAATTGTAGGGTTGTGGGCGATAGAGCGATGTTGCTTCATGTTACTGACCAAAGTGACCAAGTTGTTGAATGTCTAAATAGGTGATAGGTACCCTCTTTCAAAGTTGGCCGTCTAATGATAGTAGGTAAAAGGAATGTTACATTTAAATTGCCTAAATTTAAAAGATTTTTGCTAATAATATTATTATACCAACTGAAATAAATTGACGTGAAGTAGCGCAAGTATGTAGTGTACGCAGCTGTGTAAACTGAAGTGTGCTCAGTACACTTGAAGGCTATAGAACAATGTGCAGAATAATGTAATTTCGCACTGTAGTCTATTCACGTATATTCACGGGCCAATTATAAATAGATTCTTAACGTTATTTCAAATACATATTTTAAGACAAACCCATGGCGGGCGGGATCTGGCGTAGGTAACTGAACTGGATCCCAAAAGAAATTTAGAATTTTACGTCGGCGATCTTCGTTCGACAGTAACATACATCGGCCGACATTTAATTTCTAAAATGCATAAATAAGCAGACTAGAAGTGGGACTTGCTTTATTTCTACGAATAAACTCGAGCTTGATAAGTGATCCTTTGATTAGCTACCATTCAGCAATAAATCGTTCATACCAACTTCAAGTTGGTTCATTGAGTACCTACATAATGTACTGTACTACGGCGTTAAAATTAGCAGCGAAAACAGCTTCTTAGCTATTTTCATTTTTCATACATAAGTCTTAAAATGTTGTCATTGAATAAACATGTAGTAATCTAAATGTCTGTTGTATCGATGTTTGAATATTTTAATACCTATGTCGTACCGTACCCGTTTCATGAATTTTAAATGAGATACTAGCTATAATTCAATCAATTGTACAGTTCGATTTTGCGTAGGTAACCACATACCTACTTAAATTGATAATATTTTGTCTAGAAATAAATAACCATACTTATTCCATAAGTTTAACACTATTGTAGTGCAAGATAAGTAATTTTATGTATACGTAAACAGTTTTAGCAACTTTTGGCTGTTAAACGAATCACTAGGTACGATTGAGGTCTTTAAAATTGTTTGGTAGACTTCAAAATAAGCGTTTTAATATATATATATTAGTTTTCCATTTCTATGCAATTTGTAGATAGGTAGGTACATAATACTTAACTACTCAATTTGTATTATAATAAAATATAGGTACCTAGCTTCGTAATAAATAAATGTTTTAAAATTCCCTTGTTTAACCTGTTGTTATGTCAAATCTAAAGTTGGCAATCTAGATGGTAGACGCTGATACTTAAAAAGTTAAGCATACACAATAATTAAAAGTATTGCACGGCGCGGCGTTAAAATGTTCTGTGTACCTACAATGTAGGCATGACATGTCCGCCGGGGAGCGTTTAAATAGGAGCAAATGTCGATTGAATGATCTGCCGTAGTAACAAGGCTGAAGGCCAAGCAGTTTGTGCTAAAATCGGACCTAAATTGAATAATATTATAAATACATTATAATAATTTGACGCGGGGAACCTATATTTTTTTATATTTCAACTGAAAATAATAATAACTTAGCCAACATGCTAGCAATGCATGCTACATTTTTCTTGGGTGCGTACCATTTGATATAATAACAAAAGTTCCAACGATCACATGACCTAATTTCATTTACTATTCTTTTTTTTAGTATATCGATATATAATAGTAATAGTAATTATATATATAGTATAACGATATAACGATGAAATGATTTAATGAATTATTGATATAAGTAGGTAATTTCAGTTTACCTAATTTTCTAGTTTAATTAACATTTTCTGTAATGCACATTTGAACTAATATTCAGTTAGTATAATATTAAAAATCTATAGTAACGTTTATTATAATTTTGAAACGTCTACTTGTTTTTGTATACTTTTGAAAAAACTGATTGGATTATAAACGCCTGCCATTTTCGTGCTCCCCCCGATCCCCTCTATTGTCGGTGAATTATCTGGGTTAGATTAAGTTAGAACAGCTGTGACAAATTAGCGCCAGATCCACTCTATTGTTTGTGAACCATCTGGGTTAGGTTAGAACAGTGACCATTAGCGCCAGATCCCCTCGATTGTTGGTGAATCATTTGGGTTAGATGAGGTTATAATATGTATAACCGTATGAAGTTTCCTGATATTTACTTATTCATTACAAAATTTTGGCTGAAAATGAGTAAATATGAAAATTAGGTCAACTGAACGTTATATAAAAAAGCAATAGGCAAATTTATACGAAATGAACGTTATTCTAAATGTTATTAGAGCAAAAGAAGTTTATATGAAATGTAACATTACATCACATGAAATTTGGTTATTTGTTTTTATAGCATATGAAAATTATATCATGTGAACGTTATTTCAAGTGAAAATATACTATTTGTTATTATGTCATATATTACACACCCATTTTTCTTACAGTACAATTTTCACAACCTTATTTTTTTGTTCATACCGGCTTAAAATACCATCTTCTTTTTTACAGGCTTTTTATGCTACTTAGTTTAATAGGATACATACGAATGGTAATCTACCTGATTTGCTATTAGAATGCACCCCGATCTCATCGATGGGTGCATTTCAAAACCTGTAAGTCTGACTTTTTACAAGTATGTAACAGAGTGGAATAGGGAATTTAAATTAACGGTGTAAGTAATGAATTTATAATAAATATCCATGGCCTCTAACTTATACATCGTCTATGTATGTATGTATACATGTAAATTTCATATGGAGTAGATTTTTAGTTGAAATTATATATAAAATTACTTTACTGTGTATGTACCAGGTTTCAGGGAATATAATAAAATACATGAATAAGATGCGTTTCAAATTAAGTTACACCCTTGCCGTGAGTCCGTGCGTGACACAATAAAATTCGTGTTGTCTTGAGGACCGGCGTTTATTAATTCAGTAATTACGTTATGTAATGGTGTCTAGTTATTAATCATAATGTAATTAATGAATGTTATTGTCAAATTATGTTCTGCGTAACGTAACGTAAATGTTTACTGATTGTTATGATAAAGGAATCGACAAAAAAGAATGTCTAAGCCAGATTGGATGTACCAACCGATGACTGTCATATTTGCAATCAGTTTTTTGTAGCATGCGGAAAATTATTGTTATTGTTCTCACAACTTATCTTTATAAAATGTATGCAATAGTATCAATATAACAATTATATAGTTTCTTATAATTTTATTTACCTAATCGCGCGCGCAGTATATTTCGCGTTTCTACACAAACATGTTATTTAAACAGCAGCTATGAAGTCTTCACTGGTGTCAATTCGTTTATTGCCCGTGGTACTACCAGTTTTACCACCAGTTGTACCACGGGTAAAATATACCTCGTACTACCAAGCGATCCAGTACCTAATACCACGGGAAGTTTTTTTACCCGGGTACTACTGGGATTGGTACTTATGATCAACAACCATAATCTCAACATTGAAAATCTCAAAACCATAATCTCAACGATTCCAAATTTCGACACCTTGAAATATCAAACGTTTCTAATAAAACAACTCATAATCTCAACTTTATGTACCTAAAAACTTAAAAAAAAAATGTTGTCATACCTACTACGTAATTTTTATATTATATAATTATGATTAATTAAGATTGTGGTGTCGAGAATTTTAATGTTAAGATTATGATTGTTGTTATGCACCTATACCAGTAAAAAAAACTTCCTGTGGTACTACTGGATCGCTTGGTAGTAGGTACTATGGGGTATTTTTTTTACCCGTGGTCATTGATTTAATTTGCTAAACAATGCAATCGATGCCAGTCAGGACAAGATAATCTACTTTATGGAATACCTACAGGCAAAATGCTTTGATGCCGAATATGTTTGAAACATTCTAGTCATTCTACAGAAGTTGAAAAAATCTTATTGAGTAGTAATTTTTTAAATTTCCTATAAGACCTATTTCCAGTTTGTCTGTTATTATCACAAAATGTTATCATGATGAATTGATGACGCACTAAAGTAATTACACTTTTTATTTTATGTTTAAGTCGCATAAAGCCGCTGGTGGGTATTGTTATTTCGCCTAGATTTTTGTAAATAAATGATGTAGATAGTTACAAGTTAAAATGAATGGCTGTAAGGGTTGTGACATTCTAGATAGAAAGAACTTTTGGAAATTTTGAATGAGGTAAAGTGTATCTAAAACGAATTATTCAGAACGTAAGTTTATTAAGTTGTTAAGAGGAAGATAATATTGTCTATGCTATGATCTGAGAATGCATCCCAAATATTGGATTTATAATTTTAAATATAATTTGATGAAAATAATTACCTACACTAATTATCTGCTGTACATAAACGCGCTTTTTTGTATTTAAGTTTAGTTGCAAATGATATTACCACTTGTGTATGTTATCTTGAACAAAATTCTTGTGCTGGGGTGCGTTTTACACTAAATAATCTTTACTTGTTTTGTGTAAGAATGAATTAATGTTACATTGATATTACTTGATGTAATAAAATATTAAAATTACAGTGTGTTTTATTACGATTTTCCCGAAACATTAAATCCTCCATATTTGATTTTGCAGTAGTCAGGGCTGGGCAAAATACAATACATGCTTTGCTTTAATTTAAATACAAGTTTAAAAAACCGGCCAAGTGCGAGTCGGACTCGCACACGAAGGGTTCCGTACCATTGACTATATTTAGTATTTGTTGTAATAGCGGCAACAGAAATACATCATCTGTGAAAATTTCAACTGTCTAGCTGTCACGGTTCATGAGATACAGCCTGGTGACAGACAGACGGACGGACAGACAGCGAAGTCTTAGTAATAGGGTTCCGTTTTTACCCTTTGGGTACGGAACCCTAAAAATACTGAATCGCAAGTAATTCAAATACAATATATCTTTAAGTGAGGTAATTGAAATATAAAATACAGTATTATATTATAGCTATTTTAATTGAAATACAAAATAAGTAGGTAATCTAGACCAGCTCGGCGGCTGAAAAGTAGAGGCAAATAAGATTAATAAATCAGTAAAACCAGAGTTTCCCTATATGAACACTAGATTTTTATATGTAGGTACTGTCAGACAAACGTGTCTGTTACCCAGGCCAGATGTTGTCGAAAATGGTCATTTGAATCTTATAGATAATTAGTTTTACGGCTTCTATAATTGTTGCGCACATTTTTAAACTTGTTGCGCTTATAGTTTTTTAATTATTTCACAAAAACATTTCCTGCTGGGGTAACGTTACCCCAGCCAGACCTTTTTCTTTCTAATGGGAATATTTCAATAAATACTAGCTTTAAAATTAGTAGTCTAGATGAAGTAAATGTTGTGCCTTATTTTGTATTTGTTCTTTCATCGGTTGCGAAGTTATTCGAGATTTTGCTGGGGTAACGTTTTTGGTTTTGCTATCTTTGAAATGGTTAAGCGGATTCTTATCATATTTTGTACATGACTTCTTAGGAATTAGTTTAAATTTGTTCTGCAATAAAAAAACCAAAATGATGCATAGATAGCTTTTTTTTTTTTTTTTTTTTTTCGGATGGGAAATCATCAAATAACCCCTCCCGCTCTGGGCGGAGCAGGAGGGAGTGTCAGACTTTTACTGACTAAAACCCATCCATGTTCCTTCATCGCCCTTTGTGTTCCGGGGCCACGGTATCTCTTTCGAATAGTCCCGCAACCCCGGCAGGAAATGATGCATAGCTTAAAGGTTATTTCATTAAATAGAAAAACACTTCAATTGGTCCCAGCACTCTCAATAAGAAGTCTAAAGACTTACTTTAAACGTTATTTTAAAGCTTGTAACTGCCTTCAAGTGTATGTGAAGTTTCATTAGTATCCTGTAAGTATTTAACAAGTTATGATGATATTCAGTTCTTCACGAGCACGGTCTTGATGCGCGTGGTGTTATTTGGCATTATGGTACCTTCTAAAATATGTAGGATAGTGTTACAAATTTAGTACAGACATGTACACAAGTTTAAAAAAAAACTACATGATTATTAAAGATTTTTTATTGACAGGTAAAATAATCATTTCAATTTAATAAAAAGAAAGAGTACATTTTTTTTGTCTAAATCCTTATTGGGGTTTCAATTGTAGTTTTGCTACATATTTGAAACTCGAATCGTCATCTATTTGCGAGTTTATATCAACGCGAGTGTCGCAACAAGGTAATTATGGATTTCTTAAAGTCTACGTGTCCAAGGAGTTTGTGGAAATAAATACCTACCTACCTGTTGCGGTAGTCCCGACTCCCGACATTGATAACGATAAAAATCAGTCGCTAAGTCAAGAATTTCAATAAGCTATGTATTATTTAGGTTTTTTATTGCAGAACAAATTTAAACTAATTCCTAAGAAGTCTTGTACAAAATATGATAAGAATCCGCTTAACCATTTCAAAAATCTAGCAAAACCAAAAACGTTACCCCAGCAAAATCTCGAATAACTTCGCAACCGAAGAAAGAACAAATAGAAAATAAGGCACAACATTTACTTCATCTAGACAACTAATTTTATAGCTAGTATTTATTTAAATATTTCCATTAGAAAGAAAAAGGTCTGGCTGGGGTAACGTTACCCCAGCAGGAAATGTTTTTGTGAAATAATTAAAAAACAATAAGCGCAACAAATTTAAAAATGTGCGCAACAATTACAGAAGCCGCAAAACTAATTATCTATAAGATTCAAATGACCATTTTCGACAACATCTGGCCTGGGAAACGGACACCAGACAAACAGCCTCTTGTTGGAGAGTGAATAACTGAATAAAACCTAAAGAAAACAATCTTTCTACAGGTCCTGATGACAATGTCCTGGAGGCCTAGTCAATAATAGTGTCACAAACAATGATCTATCATTGATTTCATAATATTGTTGAACGATGCCATTGTCATTTTGTTAAAAGTTCGTAATCTGCTAACTTCATAATGGTCGGTCAATGGTCTCGTAATAGAATTGTGTTTTTGACATTGTTGTATTGCCAATAATTGCCATTAATAAAAGACCTGATAAAGGAATGATTTTCAAAAAACTATAATTAAATTTGAATATCTAATCATGCCAGATTTCATTTATATATATATCTATATATATGCAATCTGAAGTAGTAAGAAGTTCGTAAATAGCAAAAAACATTAAGTTATGTGTAACGCGGATTAAGTGAACCATACAATTCAATAATATTTTATCCGTTTAGCTGTCAAAGTCAAATGTGACATTACTGCTCACTGACGTTTTATCTGTTTTTATTTCTAACGGCCGGTGTTTTGATTTATTTTCATTTAAGTGTTTTAAATTATCTTTATTAAGAAGCTTATATTTATTGCAATACAAAATGGTGCTAGCAAATTTCGGCTGGAACTGTCAGCATTTTTGCAGATTACCGCTTAGGTCAGTCATTCATTTGTCATTGTGTACGAGATTACTATTCTATGCTATTTCTTTCAATGGAGTGTCATGTGGTTGATCATTGGAAAGTCATAACATGACGTAGGTAGATTACCAAACTTGTCAAAATCAACAATTATGAAATCAATGATAGATCATTGTGACACTATTGTAATAGCAGACTAGGCCCCCTCTGATCACACTCACGATCGATATATAAAGGTTAAATGTATTTAATGTTAAAATGTAGGTATTTTGAAGCCTCAAGTATTTGAAATACTAATTACTTACAAAATACCTCGGCGTCAGGTATTTGAAATACGAATTACAAATTACATTCTATGGAAGTAATTGAAATACCAAATACGTATTTGTATTACAATTACGAATTAAAATTGCAAGTAGGTAATTCAAATACTGCCCAACCCTGGCACAGTGTTCAGTGTCTTTGACTGTACCTATCTCTAAAAACTAATCCTTAGAACTTATGAAGTTATGAACCAGACTCGAGTTCTGATAAAGTACATTCCGATACAAGTTGAGAAAGTCATTGTAACCTAGTAGGAGCTCACACCCGAACCGAAGGCGAGGGTGTTATGCTGCCGAGCGTGAGCTGCCTACCTAACAATAACAAATATGCAAGAAATTCAAAACTTTTTTAATCCTTAAAAATGCCTTTAATAATGCCCATATAAACGTTGTACACACTTGTTTAACTTTCTAAAACAATACTTATTTTACAGTTTAATATTGTAGCATGTAGCGTGTTTTTGGTGAAACGGAACGCAAATTCAAAACGTATCGTCGCCGGTAGTGACGTCAAACGCTGTGTCAAAGAAAAACTTTTATTTGAAAACTACCTAAAGTTTCACTAAAATATTGTTATTGCAATGTTTGCTTGATTATAGTACATAGACTATGTACATTTAGTAAAATTATTATATTAAGGTTACACTAATCGGTCATTCTTCCATACAAACGTAGTATGGTGATTAGGTAGGTACTCGTCTGTTTGACGGTGTAGGTTCAAAACTAAACATTGTATGTATTAACTGGTCTCTTGTCATTATCGAGCCCTGTATGGAAGCAGAATTGGAAAAAATAACATTGGTTTGGAAGTTATGACTGTCGAAACTTCCATATTTCAACACTTATTTTAACTCATCTTTGAGCATAAATAAATCACAGTAGCTAGTATGAAAATGGAAAAAGTGGAACCGTACAGGGATAGATAATTTATTCAAAAGTTCAAATAATAGGTATATTTCTAGTAGAAATGTTACGGTAAATGTGATTTGAAAATTATTAATAATTACCGGTCAATAATAATAATTACCTGATGATTTGGTAAATGTGAGTATAAAATAGAAATTTATCACTTTGAGCAGTTATTATTAATAATTCACTACGCTCGCTGGTAGAAGTAATAAAATCAAATTATTATTTATAATAGCCACGCCCGCCAACGAGTTCGAGCTGTCGACTAGTGCAACCAACCTACAAACCTACCTAAAAACTTAGATGTAAACAAGGCAGATATAAGATGAATAAGGAAATGACGTCAACCACTATGTCAGAAATGGCCGCTACAGTCACGGACGTTTTAACTGTCGTAGAAAATTGTAGAAAGGAGATGGACACATCCTGCTCCAAGTGTACAAAAATAAAGTAGGTATTACAAATAATTATTTTAAAAAATAGGAATATTGGAAAATTTTAAAGGAACTATACCAGATTTTGAAAAGAACCTATCTAACTTATTTTTTGTTTTCACTCGAAAAGTCGAATGTACCCCTCAACGTTGCGGCGTTGCCATACCTACAATATTAACAAAGAACAGAACAGGGAAAAATAAACTCATACCGGGCCTAAAATATAAAATATTCGTAACTTTTAACTAAAAGTAATTAAGTTTTTTTTCATATCTAGGTAGGTATACATCCTGGGATCAGTGCTTGCAATCCGGATATCCGTATTATCCGGATATCCGCTGATTTTCAAATCCGGATTTTTCGGATATTACGGATAGTTGCATTTCTATTTTAAATATTAAATAAAAAGCTGTCTTCTGCAAAGTACATAACTGTTATTACGTTATTTATTATTTTAATATAGAGTTAATCACTCTTGCAATTATTTATTCATAAATCACAACACAATAAGTCAATTTAGTGACAGAGATCATAACAACATAATTAAACTTACATCCATACTGCATGCATTTTCAAGATTGTATTGTATCGCACGCACGGTCGCTTCTCACTTAAAACCAGTTCATGTTCTAAAGTGATATTTTTATTTAATTATTATGTCTTTAATGGGTTGATTTGATTAGGATTTTGTGATAAATGTAAGATCTCATTTTTAATTAGAATTGTTTTAAGTATGAGAAGAATAGATACAAATTATTTGTGCGGTATCGGTAATTTATTGTATAATTTTAGAGAGTGAACTAGTTTTATTATGTGATTGTTACTTGAAATATTGGTATAGTTTATTATTTATTTGTCATTTTGCTCGAGAGACTGATTAAAACGTGTTACAAAAGTTAAGTTTTATTTAGAATAAAAACTAAAAAATATCCGTATTATCCGCATTATTCGGATACTCCGGATAGTAAAATATTGATATCCGTATTATCCGGATAGTAAAAATGAACGGATATTGCAAGCCCTACCTGGGATACAGGCTCATACAATTTTTCGTATCTTTTTTGAGCGACAAGCAGTCGTTTATTGTCGTGATATTTTGAGTCTTTGCTGAGATTAAAAAAAAAAACAATCACCGCTATACGACATCTCTATGCTATGGGATTTTAGCCACGTTGGGCTTAGTTTATACTCGCACGACCGTATGTCATATGTGGAAATAAAACACTATAAATAGTTGAAATAAATGAAGAAAAACCACGAGTGTGAAATACACTGCATTCTGAACCTAATACTAGTGCGATAACAACTAGTACACTAGTTTTGAATTGAAAAAAAAAAATTCTTGAATTTCTCTTTTATTTTTTTTTACAACTTGTACCTATTAAACTTTTGACGAAGGTAAAGTTATGAGTTATGAATAAGTAGGATCCGTTACAATCCCTGAATTGTTAAAAGTCAAAATATCGTTAGCTATGCTGTTTCCTGTATCGATTAAAACTTGCATCTCTGTCGCACTTGTGAGTTGCGACGCAGCTGGCGGGTCTGCATCTGTAGCCACCCCAGCCCGCTTAGCATGAACGCCGTAGCCACGAAAGAGATTCGATAAATCTTTTGTTCATCTGCCATTTTGTCGATTCAATGACAGATGAACAAAAGATTTGTCGTGTCTCTTTCGTGTCTACGGCGTTCATGCTAAGCGGGCAGTTGAACAGAATTGTCTGTCTATGGACCGAGTTCGGCATGGGACTCATCGGTCAGTGACATTACAATACATAATGTTATGATTTTAAAGTTGAGGAAGGCACCAGCTTCCTTTCGGTAGCTATTTTCCCTGAAGTCAATTGAATAAAGATCCAATGCCAATTGAGCATTGGCTGCAATTACAATAGTCAGTCTAATCACCACCACAGCTTAATTTAAGTAAAACGCAACCACATCATAAGGAGCATTTAATATACTTACCATATAATATTTTTATAGTTCTACATCAAAATTTGAGCAAAATTCTTTACAAGCTAAGCTAGCGCGGCATGAGTCGTAAGCGGCGTCGTTACGTCACTGCGATTTAGGCCAAGCGCAGAATGTTTCGGCGAACCGGCGCGACGCGACGCGACGGCACGGTCAGGGCCCGCTTGTCCCTGACCACGGTCAACGGCATCGTTTGAAGGTGCCCTCCGAAACGGAATATGTTCGCACACAATGCCAACCTCGTAACGAAGTAGGTATGCTTAGAATGTACTACTCTGTCAAGAAAGTACCGGGAAAAGATCAATAATACACAAAATGTTAGTTATTCATCCAGATTTATTTTATCACCTTCAAAGTATGGTCCTTCAGAAACGATACACTTACGCCAACGAATAATCCAATCATCAAAACATTTTTTAAACGCTTTTTTTGGAATTGAGTTCAGTTCTAGCCACGAATTCTCCTTTTTGTCTTCTAACGAATGAAAACCGGTGCCACGAAAGAAAGAAGTCTGCTGGAGCCATATCTGGTGAATAAGGTAGTTGCTCGATGGTATTTCTTGAGTTTTTGGTCAAAAATTCGTTCACAATGATGGCCTTGTGCGAAGGCGCATTGTCATGGTGCAAAATCTAAGAATTTTCTTTCCACAACTTGGCCTCTTCCTCTTCTTTGCTCTCATCTATTTGCTCTCATAAACGCCGCAAAACGCTCAAATATTATTCTATAATTACCGTTAACCTTTCGGCAAGAATTACGAGTGCACAACACCGCGATAGTCAAAGAAACAGTCAAAACATGACTTTGACTTTTGATCGACTTTGGCGTAGTTTTTCCGGTTTCGGTTCAGTTGGAACGCGCCACTCCGGAGCTTTTAGACTAGTTTGCATGTCAAACTCGTAAACCCACGTCTCGTCACCAGTAACAATTCGTTTCATGAATGTTGGGTCGGAATTGAAACGTTCTAGCATGTCCTCAGCGACTCTTTGCACGATTGAGTTTTTGGAGAAAATTCAGGTATTTTGGGACTAGTCAAACAGCAACATGTTTCATACCCAAGTGATTATTTAAAATGGTACGGATCGACTCGTGAGACACAGAAAGTTCGGCGGCTATCTCTCTCAAACTTGAATGAGGATTTTCAGTCACTATTTCATTCATTTTTGCGATGTTAACTTCAGTTGTAACTACCAGATACTAGATTGTAACTACCAGAGCGAGGCAAATCTTCCATCACATCTCGACCACTTTTAAACGCTTTGTACCACTCCTAAGCACGTGTTTTTGATAAAGTCGATTCAACGTAAGCCTTCTGTAAAATTTTCAGTGACCCCGAACACGAAAATCCATTGGCGATGCAAAATTTAAGACAAACTCTTTGTTTGATGTTTTTGTCCACTAAGAAATTTGCAATACACACGAGATATGATGTATACGTATCTAAAAACAGCACTGTTTTTAATCTCATTTAACAGATGTAAATGTAACTCAAACTCCGCGCCGAAATGGAAAACAGTTGTGCCAATCTAACTGCAACAACAAAAAAATAATAAATTTGGAACCATTTAAAACAAATCACCCATTCCCGATACTTTTTTGACCGACTTGCTGGCTCCTGCTATGCCAGTGAGAGTTTTATTGTACTGAATTTAAACCAGTTAGTCATACAATATTACATCGTCATCAACATTACATTTCCATTGTCGGTGGGCCTTTCTTACATAATGCACCTGACGGTATTTTTGAATAAGTACTAAAGTAAATAAAATGGTCTATTAGGCTACACAATAATTATAATTCAAATTGCTATGCTGATTCTTTATCAATGCGTCGTGTGCATTGTAGATAAGCATGTGCAGTTATATTGTATATGGAACTGTGTGTGTGAGTATATTAAGTAGGTATAATAGGTAATATACAGAAGTAGATAAGAGGGAGCGACGGGTGTGCGCCTGTGTGGGTGCCGGCGGCGGGCGGCGAGGTTTATCTTGTCATTAGGCGTTAAAGGTGACATTGCTCGGTCGTTGACCCAAAAACCGCTTTACTTTTATTCATAAATGGGTTTCGTGATCGAATCACTGTTTATGCATCGCTCTTATAGTATTCCCAGATTCTATCGTGTCTTGGAATTTTGCCAACTAGCTAGTCAGACTTCAACGTGGTATACAAAAGTGTATCTATACCTACAGGTACGTAGGTCTATGATGTAGGTAGATACTTACAGATGTTGACCCTAGCAACGTACTACATACGAGTAAACATCTATCTATAATAATCGTCTGATGTTATTATTAGTTGATAACGCTATTTGTTTTGCATTGGTATTTAGTTCTTGAGAGACGAATAAAACTTCTCGACTCTCACGCTTTCGTTAGTTTGTTTTGGCGGGTATCCAATGGATATTTTTGTTTCTGAATTCAAGATAAATACCACTTGAAAGTAAAATATTTTACTTATGGTAGGTAAGTAGGTACCTACCTCCTACTCCAAAATACTTTTGTTTTTTTCTTAAAGGACTTTGGTCCTCCTGTCGATCTCCATAGCTGATTTTGGTCATCATGACGGTAGCAAGACTTATAACCAGTGTCATTTCTTTCAATGGAGTGTCAGTGGTTGATCATTGGAAAGTCATAATGACGCCATTATATTAGTAGATTACCAAACTTGTCAAAATCAACAATTATGAGATCAATGATAGACCATTCTGACACTATTGTAATAGCAGACTTGAGGCCCAGAACATGGCCATGGTGCACATGTTACTAAATCTCCCAAGAATTTAACTGGAATAGTCACTAGAAGATAAGCATTGGGCATTCATTGGTGTCGATTCTGTTGTGCACAAACTAAACTTAATTTAGGCTATTGCTATCATTAACAAAATAAAAAAAACAAAATGGCGGATTTTTCGAGCCAAATTCAAATATTTGGCACGCTCTGCAGACTGAACGGCTCGGTGGACTTTAGCTTGAGAGGTGTCGTTAGATTGGTTCGTATTTACTGTGAGAGTGACATTAGGTACCTATATAAAAAAAAAATGGCGGATTTTTGAAACCGACTGCCTGAAAAGTTAATTTTTCACGCAGTCGGGTTTTTTAATTTTTTTATTATTTTTTTTAATATAAAAGTAACCGGCAAAAAAAGTTGTATTTAACAAACAAACATGAGCTTATTAATAAAATATAGATTACAAATCCTAAAAAAAAATACAAGTTTGAGAAAAAAATACTGTTTGCGAAAAAAATACTAAGTTTCCGAAAACATGTTCTGCTAAAATCCTCATTTTTTACTCAACTTTTTGTTTTTGCTCAACTTAGCATGCAAGAGCGATTGAAGCGAGCTCGGGACTTGGACTTGGGGCACCCCGGCGCGGCGCGGCGTTAGGTTATGTTATGTTACTTTAATTAAACCCTGCAGACATAAAAAGTAGGAGCCCTGCGTAGCGGGGCTACGTCGACTACGCCTTATACAAGATTAGTTTGTATGCGTACTAGCATTGTATATTATGGAACAAGCTAGTTACATAAGCCACTACAAAGTATACACGAGTATTTGCGTATTATTAGTGTATAGATTGGAAGACCTTCATTTCCAATCTTTAAGCGACTAGTTTCACACCCTTGCGTTCTGGCCTTATACCTACCTATAGAATTGAAAGACGCAACAAGAACCAAGACTTTTAGGAAGTTGTAGAAGTGAAGCGAATTTATTTCATGAAGTTACGAATATGTGAATGTGTTTTCAGGTAAAGAATTCTATAAATGTCCTACACGTAACCTATATGTGAATTAATCGAATTGCGAAAATATCTATCGTCTTCGACGGGGACAGTTTGACCGTTGATTAAAAAGCAATTTTATTCTGTAGTAGTTTGACCTCAACAAAATTCCTAATTCAAATTCCACCTTTGTACGGTTATTTTACTTGTATTGTATTAGGTACGGTACGGTATTATACGTTTTGGATTCCTATCCGAAATTCCAAATAGACAATATAGGTACTAAGGTAAGTATTAAGGCAACTTATATACTTATATACATATACTATATAGATTAAGTTTTTTAGATATTTAAATAAATAAATAAATAAATAAAACTCCTTGTTACTCTGAGCAACAAAATATGTAAGTAGGTAGGTAACTACCTAATCTAAAATTGCAAATGAGCAGTCGATGTGAGTGAGTCATTGAGGTACAAAGTACCTACGCATCTACTAATAAACCTATCTACTTTGACCTACTAGATAAAGCTAATAAGTACTTTTAAGTAACTTGAGCTAGGAAGGGTAAACCTACCTAAGAGGAAAAAGAAGACCCATCAAGTGCCTACCTACTTATTATCTTAAACAATACAAGTCCAATTCTAACAACTACGTTTGTCAGAATATTTAGACGCGTCTTTCTGTTTCTCGCAGCCGGGGCTGAGCTAACTTCAAATAGTAACTCCAAAAACTAAATTGGATTCTGTTTGTGAAGGGATGTCAATATTCCCTTTACAAAATCTAATCAAAGTTTAATAATCAGTCATAACAAATCGATTTGCTGATAAGTCTAAAACGATTCCATACCGCTAATAGATTTGGAAAAAAACACTTAACAAAAGTTACTGACACCTACTTAGTTAAAGACAAAAATAGTTTTCTGACTTCCCAACTACTGTCAATAACCTTAGCTATTTATTTTGGTTTATCAGTAGATAGTTAACTATCCAATATCGCATTGACTTCTATTTCAAACAAATCGTCAAAATCATCTGTCATTTTCATGTTTCATTGATGAATGGGAGTTGATTTCGTCGTTCTATTTACAAAGACTAACACTGTCAAATTATTATCGGTTTATCGGTCTTATGATTCTTAGCTAAAATTAGCAAAGAACTCTATTTGTGGTGGTTCAATGTTCGTTTGAAATACTTTTAGAATAAAGTAGTTCTCTTCTTTCAGCTTGCACTACAAAGCGGTTGTTACGTCAGTCACTGCGGCCGAATAGTGCGAAAGGAGTGTTTTTTTGCGCTTTACAAAAAATCTATTGATTTGACTAAAAAAGTAAAACACATAAGAACTGTTTTATAGTTAGGTCAGTTAGTAACTTAGTATGCAAAGTTTCATGATCTAATTTGAAGTACTTTTTAGGGTTCCGTACCCAAAGGGTAAAAACGGAACCCTATTACTAAGACTTCGCTGTCTGTCCGTCTGTCTGTCCGTCTGTCTGTCTGTCTGTCACCAAGCTGTATCTCATGAACCGTGACAGCTAGACAGTAGAAATTTTCACAGATGATGTATTCCTGTTGCCGCTATAACAACAAATACTAAAAACAGAATAAAATTAATATTTAAGGGGGGCTCCCATACAACAAACGTGATTTTTTAGGGTTCCGTACCCAAAGGGTAAAAACGGAACCCTATTACTAAGACTTCGCTGTCTGTCCGTCTGTCCGTCTGTCTGTCACCAGGCTGTATCTCATGAACCGTGACAGCTAGACAGTTGAAATTTTCACAGATGATGTATTTCTGTTGCCGCTATAACAACAAATACTAAAAACAGAATAAAATTAATATTTAAGGGGGGTCCCATACCCCGCGCAGGGCACGCCACGATAGTGGCGATAAGTCCCCTCTTTGAGGAGTGGCTTGAGAGACGCAACGGCGTCCTCACCTTCCGCCTGACGCAGGTCCTCACCGGACACGGAGTGTTCGGGAGGTTCCTGCACCGAATCGGGCGGGAGGAAACGCCCGGGTGCTTCCATTGTGAGGATCGACCGGAGGACATGGTGGAACACACGGTGGAGGTGTGCCCCGCGTGGGCGGAGCACCGCCGTGTCCTTGAAGCGGCGATTGGCGGCGGCGACCTCTCGCGTCCGGCCCTGGTGCAAGCCATGGTCCGGAGCGAGACGGAATGGGACGCCGTCACCTCCTTCTGCGAAGCAGTAATGCTAGAGAAGGAGGTGGCGGAACGTGAGAGGGAGAGAACCTCTCAACGTCCCGGCCGCCGCGGAAGACGCCCCGGGCGTCGGGGGCCACCACCACGTGGCCCCCGGCCACCGTCCGGCGCGGGCCTGTGGACGGTGGGCTATGGGCTAGCTCGCCGTCCGTCCGTCTCATGACGACAGGCCGTGTCGACGGCGCGTTCGTGTTCCACGCGCTCCTCAAAGAGAGTCAGCAAAAAGGAAGGGGCCCTTAAGGGCCGATGCCTGCCGGGGTTGCGGGACTGTTCGAAAGAGATACCGCGGCCCCGGAACACAAAGGGCGATGAAGGAACATGGATGGGTTTTAGTCAGTAAAAGTCTGACACTCCCTCCTGCTCCGCCCAGAGCGGGAGGAGTTATTTGATGATTTCCCATCCGAAAAAAAAAAAAAAAAAAAAGGGGGGCTCCCATACAACAAACGTGTTTTTTTCCGTTTTGTCTAATGTATAGATAATGGTACGGAACCCTTCGTGCGCGAGTCCGACTCGCACTTGGCCGGTTTTTTTTGCCCTTTTTAGGGTTTCGTACCCAAAGGGTAAAAACGGAACCCTATTACTAAGACTTCGCTGTCTGTCCGTCTGTCTGTCCGTCTGTCCGTCTGTCCGTCTGTCCGTCTGTCTTTCACCAGGCTGTATCTCATGAACCGTGACAGCTAGACAGTTGAAATTTTCACAGATGATGTATTGCTGTTGCCGCTATAATAACAAATACTAAAAACAGAATAAAATTAATATTTAAGGGGGGCTCCCATACAACAAACGTGATTTTTTTGCCCTTTTTTTTGATAATAATGGTACGGAACCCTTCGTGCGCGAGTCCGACTCGCACTTGGCCGGTTTTTTGAATACCAGCGGTTTATTGTTCGATTTGGAGGTAACTTTGTTTTTTTTCTCTATCGATCAAAGCTTATGGAATCGTGTTTTCGTCACACATAGTATTTAGCATTAATCTTCAACTTTACCATAATATATTTATTTTAAATCTAATGCTGCAGTATTTTAGGCGTGACGGAGGATCATGCTATGCCATTTGAGGGGGTATAGGCCCTTAGAAGGAGGAACGATGATCAATATTTAATTAACACGGGCAAGCTGAGGCAGACTATCAGTTTGGCTCAATAGGTACGAGGTACAACCTTGTAAGGGTAGCTAAAAGGCTTACTAACCTGCAGTAGCGAAGGGTCAATTTTTAGGGTTCCGTACAAAAAGGGTAAAAACGGAACCCTATTACTAAGACTTCGCTGTCTGTCCGTCTGTCTGTCCGTCTGTCCGTCTGTCTGTCACCAGGCTGTATCTCATGAACCGTGACAGCTAGACAGTTGAAATTTTCACAGATGATGTATTTCTGTTGCCGCTATAACAACAAATACTAAAAACAGAATAAAATTAATATTTAAGGGGGGCTCCCATACAATAAACGTGATTTTTTTGCCGTTTTGTCTAATGTATAGATAATGGTACGGAACCCTTCGTGCGCGAGTCCGACTCGCACTTGGCCGGTTTTTGTAAAAGGTAAGCCGGAGTACAATCTTTAATGTGATTATTTTATTTGTCTTGAATACTAGCTGTGCCATTTTAAAAGGGAATCCGGTAGGAATCGAGTTGTATGGTACCTTCGCCACTGCTAACCTCTGACGTAGAACATAGAACAAACTTAGGTAATTTAAATAAAGAAGCGGCTTTGCTCTTCACCTTTAGTGACTCAACTGTTCTACATCAACTCTTAAGGACTTCGAGGCAGAAACTTATCATGAGTAATAAAAAATACAAAGTTGCAATTGTGCTGTAATTATAGTCCTCAACAACATTTGATTGTTTATTTCAGCTGCCCCGACAATAATTGATTAAAGAATTGAATTCCTGCATTAGCTTAACACTTGAAAGAAGCTCTACTTAGATTGAAAATTCGAAACTCACTGCTTACAAGTTACAGCACATAGGTAATGAAGATGTATGTTTTCATTCCCTCATTTTTCTCAGGAATCTTGATCTTAAGGTAGTGTGGCGTGTAGTGGGGCCAACGGAACGATGGTTTTGATTTTTCCCGTTGACCCCACCAGTGGGGCAAAGCAGTGGGGAATACACCTCCTGCAGCAATCGAACGTCAAATAACTGGACCTTCGGTTTCTCTCATGTAGATAAGATCTTTGATCCGAGGTTGAGGATAAAAATGTTGTGTGTAAATTATAGTTCGAACTTCAAAACAACTCTAGGCCCCCCAGAATTAGCGTTTTAGGTGTGCACCAATGCAATGAACAGGTAGGTACTTGCTTCTAGAAGTATATTATTATGTATACTGGTTTCTTTTTTAATGTACTGTGTACTTTTGAAGAAAATATGCAAAAAAAAGGGGGCCGTGCCAGTGAAGCGTTTTCAGCACGGCCCCCGTGTAACTTTAAATATATACTACGTACTAGTACGTACTAGTATGTATACTTAGGTTAAGGTATCTATGGGTCTTTGTTACCTGAAAATAAATGGATTATTATTATTATTATATTGGATCTAAAATATCATACATAGGTACATTACATTTTATGGGGTGACCATGATTCCACGTGAAAATGGATAAAAAACTGCGACACTTGTTGATTTGTTCGATTAGCGACCTACTATTCATATATAGTTATTGCTAATATAGATTACGATATTGTTATTTTATTAAAATTTACTCAATACGCAGAAGTATTTTTTGTTTGATACCTAGATCTTTTATTTTGCTAATGATGCCAACCATGAAATATTAACAATGGCTCGAGAAATGGTGAAGAGTAGACTATGAGTATTGATTAGTTACTTACGTAGGTACATGTCATAAAAAAGTTTCTATTAAGTTATAAAACGTTATTAACCTGGGAAAAAACTAGAAGGTTACACAACTTATTGACACATAGGTTTTACTCATTGCATTTGCAACAATGCTGCATCTATCCACATTCATGAGATTACCAATAAAACAACTTAGGTACTAGACTAACTTGGAAATCCTTGAAGAAAAATGATCCCTACGTAGACTAAGGAAAACCGATTTTCCAGCAGCAGAAATTCTGGTATCATAAACGGTTTTAAGGTAGATCAACTGGCAAATTAAATTGATTTGTATTTGAATGTCGTTACGGTACAGATTCGCTTGTCTGGTAGTGTGGTTACGCCCACATGGAAGTAGCCGAGCACTAAAATCGATGGTTGCAGCCGGCTGGGGAGGGCTGCTGGAGTGGCCGGGAGAACCGCGCGGTTGCTCGGCAACCAACTCCCGGCGCGTGTTATTATTTCTACGATGAAAACTCACTCAATTTTCACATTAAAATCAAGGCTACGTTTTGAGATAAATTAGGCAAGAATTTCCCACAACAGCAAACGAGACATTGATATTAAGATCTAGTAACAATTTATAAGCACGTTGTGCTCTCTTAGTTATGCGATCATGTTTGATGGCTTCTTAGTTGTTAATGATCAATTTACTGAAGTGAGTCGGGAACGAGTTGCGTGGCTTGCGAGTTCCGGGCGAGTGTCGTGCCACCGCGGCCGCCAGCGCCCTTGGCACGCGCTCCCGGTCGCCTGGTGACGTACGGTAAGACACGACCTTGTTCCGACTTTTCGCAATTTTGCTACCATTTCGTATTAGAATTTCTAACATCCACACGCGTGGGTGTTTCGAAGTTCAACACAATCATTCGAAGCGAACGTCTGAGTTTGTATTTAATAACCCTTTCTACATAATTAATAGGTACTTTATTATTCCGTGTGGATATCACTTCAGCGGTCTGAATTTTCACGAAGGCTTGAGGGTAAAATTTCAATTGTCTGTATTTTCATAATTAGGTATTATTTATCTAACTAATTTTAAAAAGAGACCATTTAATTTGAGAACCATCAACCACCACATGAAGCATGTGGTAGCTTAAAATATGTACGGTCAAAGAAGCTATTTGGTTTACAGTTTAACCCACAAATTACATTGTAAAATGTAAACCAAACAGCTTCTTCGACCGTACTTACATATATCAGGCCTGATCATGGATCAGCATCCAGCAACAGTTACTCTGAAAGGATAAATTAAATGGTTAGTACTTACATAAGTATAATATAACGTTAAACCCCTCGCCCACGGCGACTTTTTGTAGCGATGCTGTCGCGCGTTTACGAAATGCGCGACTGCATCGCTAATTCGCTACTAACGTGCGTTAGTCACATTTGCAACGCGCTACAGAAGTGATGCCAACGCGCTACTAACGCGATACGCTACAGTATCGCGACTGTATCGATGCAAAGATTAGTAGGTTTAGGAGATCATAGTTTTTTAGTATTTTATACGTTGTTACATGATGTCCACAAAGTAATCTCTCTTTATTAAATGGGTGCATCCAATATTGACGCTGCTTTCGTTGCCTACGCTTCGGCTGCTTACGTAAAAGCAGCACCAAAGCCAAAGACAACGTGACTAATGTTGCCTCAACGGAGGCCGTTGGCGAGGGCACACAGCTAGCGACCGCTTCGCGACTGTATCGATGCCGACGCGCGACAGCATCGCTAGGTACTGCATCGCTCTACAAAAAGTCGCCGTGATGCGTGAGCGGGGACTCTAAAATAAAAGATTTTGAAACAGTAGCTGAGCAAGCTTAATATTATTAAGTACCTACATAATTAGGCTTAATAGTATTATTTCCTAATCTAGGTCTATTGCTCGGACAATTCGTTTTCATATTCACCTGTTAATGAGCTAAACTCAATCTTAATTTTATTATGTAGGTACCTTACGTATGTGTGACTGAATTAAATTCACGCTAAAGTTAATACTAACGAGTAGGTATGTATCTCAGGCTAGAGTTCATCATCATCTGCCTAGCCGTTTACAACTATGTTGAAGTCGGCTTCCAGTCTAACCAACAACAACAACAACCATAACGTCCACTGCTGGACATAAGCCTCTCCCATGATGGGAGGAATTTGCCGTAATCTCCACGCTTGGCAGGCGGATTGGAGATCGCAGTGATGAAAGACTAACAGAAAACGCTGCTGCCCGTTCTCTGGTCTACGGAGACGCAAGGTGTTCTGCCTCAGACATTAGACGCCTTATACGACACCCGTGAGTGTAATGGGTTGGTTCTATTCTACTCTGCCGGATACCACACGGCTAACAGTCTAACCAGATGCAGCTGAATACCAATATTTTACATGGAGCGACTGGTTATCTGACCTCCAGAACCCAGTTAGTACTGGGTAATACGATACTCCTGGGTACGACTGGTTGTCAGACTTTCAGGCTGCTGACTTCCTGTAATGACTATCAAACGGTGAACGAAAAAAACACTATCAAAGATCTACAAATTACAGCTGGGACCAACGACTGCACGTACGGTCGACAAAGCTTACAGTTTACAATGTAATTTGCATGTGAATATGTAAACCAAATAGCTTGGTCGACCGTACTTTCCGAGGCATGGAGGACACTGTCTGTATGTGATGGGTGGCCACCCATCCGCGGTAATGGTGATGGAACCCAAGCGGCTGTCATTATATGATTATATTTAGCTACGAGCTCCTCGTAAATACAGGGTGTAAAAGACCTCATCACGAAGCCGTCAACCAAGCATTATGTACATCAAACTAAGTAACTTTACGCAAAAATTATTGCTGGGAAATGACTTTTTTTTGGGGTGAAAAATCATGTTTTATGGTAGAACTCAATGTAACGCACTCAAAACATTGTGCTGATGGATGGATTGAATAGTTCGGGGGTCGTGGATGTGTTTAACGTAAAAATCTTACATTAAAAACATGTACCTCCCTATCTAAAAAAAAAACTTGTCAAACAGTTGGAACTGGAAGGTGTCAGGTATGGTGTAGAACAAAAAAATGATCGCAATGACGGGGAGAACAAGTGCCTTTACACCCTTTACAATTGAGAGTTCACCACATAAGTTGGTATACTTTATTTAAGTGGTGAACTTTGATACTGTGCTTATTTTAAGAGAACATTTTCACCTGAGACTATGAAATTACAGGTTAATTAAGTAGGATACATCTTTAACCCGAGACATTCAAATGTTTACGAGCCATAAATGGGACAAGACGAAGAAAATCGTAATCTATTTATTATTACTAGGCACTTTGTAACATGTCTGTCTGTCTATAAATTGTGATACGTCCGCTTCTCGGGTAGTTTTCGTACTTACGTCAAAATCGAAAATTTCGCTTCTGACGTTTGAGGTCGAAAGGAGATCCCACATCTTAGGCCTAGGAGTTACACGAATCAGATATACCCAAAATAATCTACTATTTTGATAATTAACCTATTTAAATGTTAGCCTTAATTACAATGGCCAAGTGTAGAAAAAAGCAGTTTTAAACTTAGGACCGGAGGGACTCAGATGATCGATTGTCAACAGTAATACTTCTGCAAATTCTTAAAACTACCTTCGGTACTCTACTGGGTAAAGCTAGAAGTCTGTCAACGCTCGAAGCCAATAAAAATTACAACGAAATAAAAATTCCTTGAACATAATGTTTCAAAATCTAATCTGGATGAAATACTTTACAATTTTTAATATAATTATTTCCTAAACCAATGAAGTTATCTATGTGAATCCTTTTGTGCTATTAGTTTTAAATATGTAGACCTACCCTTTGGCACCAAATTCGTCAAAATATGTCTAGTAGAGGATTATACATATATGACATTTTCAAACTACGTAATTTTAAGAGATTTTTCTAAGTCAATTTTTTCCTTTTAAATTAACATAAATCAGTCTTGTAATGACTCTTTTAAGAAAACCAACTCTAAGTTAGTCTTTTAAAAGCTAACTAGAAACTATATTACAATAACTGAAATAGTAAAATAACCTAAAATGTAAACAAGGGTGTCGATTCTGTTGTACACAAACTAAACTTAATTTAGGCTATGCACTATCTTTTTCTCTCTAATAAAACGAGAAAAAGATGGACGTCATTTAGTGTTGTCAAATTTAGTTGAAACTAATATTTCCATACAAATGAAGGGTGCACGTAAAACATGTCGACTAAAAACACGGTGAAGCGCAAGGCATTAACTAGTTTGACATCTCTAACTTAGTTCATAGCTATAGCCTTCCTTTTCTCGCACTGCCTTTTAGTAAAAGATAGCAATAGCCTAAATTAAGTTTAGTTCGTGCACAACAGAATCGACACCATTGTCTGATTTTACAAATTTGGCCATTGCTGGGAGACGTGAAAATTGGGTTCGTGAAACCTTCCCAAATGCTCTAATTTATTTCAAAATTCTAGCCCGTAACGCCAGGCCAAAGTTTCTATGGAGTTTGGAACTTCTCCTTTTAGTATGCCTACCCAATGGTCGCTCTATAACTCTTTTATAACTCTTTGGCTTTATCTGATTAAAAACGAAAGCACTGATTCAACAACAACGTTTGATACAACCCCGGTCGGAACGAAACCTGTATTAGTTAGGTACCTATATACCTACGCCATCACATCAAGCAACCGGAAACTGTAACATTTACCTAATGATTCAGCGCTAAAATTAAAAATCTAAGTATTAAAGAAATTTGGTAGATTGTTGTAGTTTGATATCAGACGTCTGTACATAATTTAGTTTCCGCTAACTAAGCCCACGGTGTCCGTTCACATGTTGCGCTTGGAAAACGTTGCTATAGGGCCTGCCATCTGCGGCAGGTATCGTTTGAAAGAACGTCAGCAGTTGTTTTATGTTTAGAGCATGTGGTGGAGGCGCCCGGCGCCGCCGCCGCCGCGCCGCCCGCCGCGCCGCGCCGCCCGCCGCGCCGCGCCGCTGCCGTTTCGATCTTGCTGTTGCTACACTGGATTCCGGATTTATGAGAAGTTTGAGGCTCCGTTTTAATTGCCAAGTTATAGTTGTCCCAATATGAGACACTATAGGTACATCCAGGTTGTTGGGTGGATCATTAAACGGGCCGAAAGAACTCATTCGCTGTCTCTTCAGCCCCAATAACTCATCCTTGGCCCCACAGATTTTTTAATTTCATTTTTGTCTTGATTTTTCAACATTTATGTTAGTGTAGCCGCCAAAATTAAAATTCAAAGTTGGTCGCAAATAGCATAGAATCTAGTTTATTTTTAACACATATAATTATTAAGGAAATATAAGTTTAAAATTCAATTTCAGGTTCAAAAGCCTAATCTTTACGATTTTTCAGGAATAACGAATTGCACTAGCTAGTAGGTATGCCTACTTAACTAATACTTTTACTTGTCCCGTTTGCTGAAAGTTTCACGTCTTTTTTAGGTACCTACAGCACAGTACCTACTAAACAGAATCGACGTAATCATTCATTACAATCATAGAATTCTAGCTAGGTAGATTGTTATGTTGTCTATTTTAACGTTTGTTATGTCATTTACTTATTTGTAATGGCTGTCAACAATGTTGTAGGTCTGACTAGTTGGTGCAGTGTGCAACATTTTTCAGCGTACCTACCTACATAATATGTCTATGGAATACGTATGAAGTGTTATAGTCGGGTGTACAGCAGACCAAATAGGGTGTATCCGTATATTCAATTTAAATTAGGTACTTATACATTTAAATTATTGCAGCCTTGTACTGTAAAACTGCTGGAAGTCTACGTATAGTCATGTTTATCCCACCTCGTCAAATTATACATTTTTCAATGGATACTAATTTGGGAGTCTGTACCTATTTGGTTGTTATTATTTATTTAGGTATCACAAACAATGTTTTAGCCGCTCCCGCGCTGTAGCGACGTGGTGAAGGCCCAGCTATTTACCAGCTACTGCACAAGCGTCTATACAGTCGAGCTGTGGACCAATGGCCAATTCCTTGGTGACCGCGGTACGCGAATGGTACCACAGTCCCCTACATATTTACCACACGCCGATTACGTAGTTCGTTACATTTGAGGCGCGTGTGTTTATGTGTTTTGTTTATTTTATGTGTCTGTTTGTTGTATGTAGATTTTAATATCTGGTACTTAAATAAAATTTTCATTTTATTTCATTATAAATAAATATACTTAAATATTGCTGGACATTACACACAGCGCCATCTAGTGCCACACTAAGCAACGAGGCTTGTGTCGTGGACACCCAGATAGTTGATATACTCATATAATATACTTTTTGTTTGTAAATACATACTTATCTATACGTCTATACGTATATAATAAATCTGTAGAAAAATCGTTTTTGTATATCGAAAATATTTTGAAAAAAAATTGCCAGGGTGTTAAAGGATAACCAACAGAACCCATTTCCAGCATTTTTGGAATTTTTGTCTGTTTCGATGATCAAGCATCACGTAAAATATACGAAACCAATATAGATAACTTTTATACATACAAATTGTGTGTATCTTGAGGTATAATTTAGTCTTTGTTTCATCGTAATAGGTTAATTCTATCAAAAGATATATGAATTTAAAGTGTTCAAGAAGAATATGAATCATCAAATGTAAGATGCAACGACATATATATTGCACCAAAATGGTACTAATGACTAAAAATGTGCTCACCAGATAACTGTTAAATCGACTTACCGCCTTCAAAAAAAGTTATCATATCATAAGGTACTCTAGATTAGTCTACATAACGCTGGTTTGAAGATTTACATAGCATTTCCGTGCATTATTGTATTTTAGCAGCTTCATATCTTGGTCGATAGATGGCGTTGTTCATTTCACTCCATTTTCTGAATCGTAGTGTTCAGATTTTCCTTGAAAGAATGACCGCTCGCACGTGTCAGTTGCCCCAACTCCTCAAGTTTGGTTTTTTAACCGATGAAACAACAGGTATTTCTCAATTCGACCCATATATTTTTTATGACCACGAGAGAAAGGTTCGTTAAGCATGAACCTTTTTTTTTTAAAAAAGCGTCGGTAATAGGTATATTCTCAAAGTTGGTTCCATTTAAAATTGAAAAATCGTGTTTGGGCTCATTTCCTGCACCTTTGAATGAGAATTTTAAACCCAGCTGGAGTATGACTGTCATCGAAGGTCTAACGATGGAGACAGAAGGTAGTTGCAAGAGTTCCGCAACAGTTTACAGCAGCTTTACAAGCTTTATAAGCAGGGTTACGGACCCTGCTTATTTCATGCACCTTTCGGAGAACTTTCGACTTAGCTGAAGAAGAAGAAGACTTATGGCTGCCGAGGCAAGCCCTTATTTGGAAAAACACAAGTAGATTATTTTAGCAATTAACGTATATCGGAGAAATTAAATTGTTACAAACTTGAATCTTCTATACTAATATAATGAAGCTCAAGAGTTTGTTCGTTTGGTTGGTTGAATGCGCTAATTTTAGAAACTAAGTACTGGTTCAAATAAAAAAAAAAACTTTTAGTGTTGGATAGTTCATTTATCGAGGAAGGCTATAAGGTTATCTAACATCACGCTACAATTAATAGGAGCAAAGCAACAATGATAAATATTGCAAAAACGGGGAAAATTTATTTATTTTGAGAGCTTCCGTTGCGAGCGATGTATAAACGGTTAAAGTTACGCAATAATCTTATATGATGGAATTGTACCTCTTAAAAGTTAAAAAAAAAATATCCGCGATAGCATAATGTCTATCTTTTAAGGTTGAGTCATACTCTCCCTAACCCTCTCTCTCATGTGACGCAGACGAAGTTGCACGGGTCAGCTAGTTATACATATAAACATCCATGACTCGGAAACAAATGTCCATGCTCATCACACAAACATTTTGCTCCGACCGGGATTCGAACCCGGGACCCTAAGAACGTAAGTCAGCCTCGCTATCGCTGCGCCATTCGGGTTATTATAATTACAGAACAGTTCCTAATGCGGTAGCGTGGCTAGGTATCTTAATTAAAACTTAACACATACAAGATTACTTTTGTGAATTCAATCAGAGAAGAGGAGAATAAATCGATCCTGTTAGCAGCAGTAGCCTATTGTTAATCCATGGAACATTATAAACAACAACTAACTTCAACTAAGTTTTAGCGGCTGAAATCCATGACGTGTTTGGCAACTAAAAACTGGTCAAACATGGAAGCTAAAATGTCGGGACATTCCTTATTATAGACTGATAGCTGGATTGCTGGATTAGTTAATAAAAACGTTATAATGCACAGTTCAAAGGTTCAAACATTTGAAATTAGAATTTAAGATGATAATGCCAGTAACGTTAACGTCTGGAGTGAACAATTTCAACTAACTTTTGTAGGCGTACCTACTGTACCTACTGTTTATCTAATGAACAAACTTTGTTTATTCGTGAGGGAACATAAATTATAATATGCTGAAAAGTTGAATTGGAGCTGAAAGCTAATGAATTTCCAATTACAGCTTGGAAAGTTGTTTTACTTATAGCAAACAACACGGTTTACACAGTTTCGAGTTTTTAGTTCAAAACGGCCAAAATATACACCGTTAATTTTAGGTCTTTCTGGAACCGAAAGCCATAAACTCGATCATCGAACTCTGAACGATTGGCACTGTTTTTTTCCAAAAAATACCATTAAAAAATATAATTTTAAAAAAATCGTGCTTTTTTTTCAAAAAATAACAATAGAAAAATATAAAACAATCACGAAAAATAAAAGGAGAATGGCGAGGTTGGACCCACGTAATTTAAAAATCAATGGAGCGCCGTTCACGGTCTAGTTTATATTATTGTATTGTATAGCGGGCTGGTGTCCGCAACTCCACGTCAAAGCGCGTATTTTGCGTACGGGTGGGAAATTTATTCGATCCACCCTAACTCCCCGAGAAAGGCCAGCAGCGCCTTGGTGTTGCTGACAATCTCGCGGAGAGTACCTGGGTTACCGAAGTACTTTGCCCTGTATGCTGCAACCACTGGGCAGTGCAGAAGCACGTGGGCTGCTGTCTCGTCTTCCTCCATGCAGGCACGGCAGTGGGCTGTCCGTGGCTCCTATGACAAAGAGGTGTTTATTAAAAGAACACTTTGAAATTATTCCACCAAAATATCCAAGGCATTTCTTCCAAATTATTAGAAATTGAATTGTTTTTAGAAAATAGTAAGTTTGACATTATTTGTTTTACTGAACATTGGCTTAAGGATTACCAAATGCTTATCAATTATGAGAACTATATGGTGGGTAGCTGCTTTAACCGTAAAACTATGCTTCGTGGAGGTTCCCTAATATTAATAAGAAATTGTTTTAAATATAAGCAACGTAATGACATAGTAGGTCTCTCGGTTGAACATTGCGTTGAACTGTCCTGTGTTGAGCTAGATAAGCATGTAATTGTGTGTGTGTACAGACCCCCAAACTATCAAAACTTTTCTTTATTTGAATCAATAATGGAAGATGTGATGGCAAAACTTGCAGTCAGTAATAAATCTACAATTATTTGTGGTGATTTTAATATCAATATTTTAGAAGAATGTTCAAATAGCAGTCGCTTATTAAATCTTTTTAAGTCATTTGACTTGACCAACACTTTTACAGAACCTACTAGAGTCACTCCATCTTCTGCTACTTGTATAGATAATATTTTCTGCGATTGTGATTATTTAGATAAAGCAATAGTAAATTGTCTACCCTCTGACCATAGCGGACAAACTGTAACCTTCAGGTGTAATACACCCCCATCGCAAAAAGTTCAAATTAAATTTAGACCTATAACTTCTAGCAGATTAAATAGGTATAATATTTTGCTACAGAACAAGTTAAGCGTTATGGGCCTTGATGATATTAATATAAATCAATTGTATGATCGTTTCTTTTCAATAGTTCACACGGAATTCAATAAAACTTTTGAAAAGAAGACAAAAAGTATTTGCCCTAAATTCATATTTAGCGATTGGGCAACTAGAGGTATCAGAAAAAGTAGGGAAAGACTATTTGAGCTTTATGGCCTTAAGCCTTTTATAAACACTGAAACTTTTAACAAGTATGTTGCTAAGTATTCAAACATTTTTAGAAATACATGCAAGGTTGCTAAAGCACTGCACATTAGCAACAAGATCAAAACAGCAGATAATAAAATAAAGACAGTTTGGAAAGTTATAAATAACGAGACTAACAGGAAGAAAATACGTAACACTAACTACACATTAGATACATCATGTGGTCCTAAAAGCTCTAATCAGGAAGTAGCTCAAGAATTTGTAAAGTTCTTTACCGATATACCACAAAAAACAACGGAGGCTCTTATTTCCTCACCTGAACTCTCAATTGGTTTATTAAAGGCGAATGTGTCTGGCTGCCTGGTTGAATTTAAATTTAAACACATTAACCCTATGATTGTTATTAAAACTTTCCGGCAAATAAAAATCAAACTAACCGAAGATCTATGGGAAATGTCTGTCAAAGTTTGTACATCCATACTTGAGACTATAGCCCCTTACTTAGCTTTAATTTTTAATTTATGTGTAGACCAAGGAGTTTTCCCTGATTTAATGAAATACAGTAAAGTCATACCTCTTTTCAAATCCGGGGACAGTAAAGATACTAATAATTATAGACCTGTATCCGTGTTACCAGTTTTAGCAAGGTTTTTGAAAAAGTAATGCTTAATCAAATGCTCTATCATTTTAACACCAACAGAATCTTACATGATCAACAGTATGGCTTCACCAAGGGACGTTGTACAACTGACGCCGGTGTAACCTTATTAAAGCACATATTTACTGCGTGGGAAGAGTCTCAAGACGCCATAGGAATTTTTGTGACCTCTCCAAAGCGTTTGATTGCGTAAATCACGACACATTACTTTTGAAACTTGAGCATTACGGACTGGGTAAACTTGCACTTAGTTTGGTAAAATCTTATTTTAATGATAGACAACAACATGTTCAAATAAATGGTGTTAATTCACAGGGGTTAAAAGTAAAAATGGGGGTTCCACAAGGCTCAATATTGGGTCCTTTCCTCTTTCTAGTATATATAAATGATCTACCCTATTTACTGAAAAACCAACCTCAAAATATGGTGTTATTTGCTGATGACACTTCCCTAATTTTTAAGATAAATAGGCGGGCCCAAAATCTAGATGACGTGAATAATGCCCTACTTCAGGTCCAAAATTGGTTCACAGCAAACAATTTGGTATTAAATGAAAAAAAAACCAAATGCATAAGATTTGCTTTACCGAATGTTAAAAGTAGTGATTGTGATATAATATTAAATAAAGAGAAACTTGAATTCGTAGATAAAACGGTTTTCCTGGGGATTACGCTTGATTCAAGGCTACAATGGGGTTCTCATTTGACATCTCTTGCGGGGCGGCTAAGTTCAGCAGCCTATGCCATTAGAAAAATCCGTCAGTATACTGATGTAGATACCGCTAGACTGGTTTATTTTAGTTACTTTCATAGTATAATGTCTTATGGCATTTTGCTGTGGGGACGGGCTGCAGATATTGAGTCTATATTTATTCTGCAGAAAAGAGCCATCAGAGCCGTATATAATCTTCGTAGGCGCGATTCTCTAAGGGAACTGTTTAAGGATATTGGCATCATGACGGTACATTGTCAATACATCTACGAAAACATAATGTACGTCAGAAAAAATCTGCACCTTTTTGGTAAAAAGGGTGACAGACATAATTACAGTACTAGAAATAGGGACCAACTAGTTCAGCCAGGTTTCAGACTCGCTAAAGTAGACTCATCTTTCATGGGGTACTGTTTGAGATGCTATAATAAAATTCCACAAAGTATTCTTGAACTGAATGACACGAAATTTAAAACATGCATTAAACGCACACTATGTAAGCAAGCATATTACAAGTTGAGCGATTATATCACTGATAAAAATGCTTGGCTCAATGGCCTCAAGTCTGCTATTACAATAGTGTCAGAATAGTCGTTCATTGATCTCATAATTGTCGATTTTGACAAGTTTGGTAATCTACTAATTTAGTGGCGTCATTATGGCTTTCCAATGAACAACCACTGACACTCCATTGAAAGAAATGGCATAGAATGGTAATCTCGTACACAATGACAAATGAATGACTGACATAAGCGGTAATCTGCTAAAATTTTGACAGTTCCTTTGGATCATTGACTTATCATTGAAACGTCATTGTGCGGTCATGGTTTTTAATTCGATCGTGGTTGTGGATTATTGAATGGAGACAATGAATTCACTACGAACAAAATATTCTCGAGCCAGCCAACGCAAATCAAGTCTGCTATTACAATAGTGTCAGAATGATCTATCGTTGATCTTCTATTTGTTGATTTTGACAAGTTTGGTAATCTACTAATATAATGGCGTCATTATGGCTTTCCAATGAACAACCACTGTTTTAGAATGGTAATCTCGTACACAATGACTAACTTAAAGCGGTAATCTGCTAAAGTTTTGACAGTTCTTTTGATCACTAACCTATCAGTGGAACGTCATTGTGCAATCATTGCTTTTATTTCGATCGTGTTTGTGGAATATTGAATGGAGACAATGAATTCACTACGAACAAAATGTTCTCGAGCTAGCCAACGCAGTGGATGCTAGAGAAAGAAGATGGGCGGAATGCAGAAGACGTCGTCGTGCCCTTCGCTTGACGCGAATGATGGACGTTTTGGGAGAGTGGATGTTTTGGGAGAGTAGACGTTTTGAGCCTAAAGGGATTATTTGAACCCTTTTAAGATATTCCCGAGGCGGAATTTGTAAAGTCGTTTCGCCTTGGAAAGAACTCATATGGAGGTTAATATAAATTGAAGAACTCATTCCCCATTGCAGCGTATTAGAAGCATGTTTCAGGTAAAGACCCATTATTATAAGCAATTTATTGTTTTAGATACTCAATAACAATGATTAGATGCAATAGTTTATGTCAAGAACAGTATTAATTAAATAAAAGTTAAGTTACCTGCGGTTGTACTTATAAAAGTAAATTGATTTTTTCAGGTTGCAGTTCATGCTTTACATTATAGTCGAACAACTGCAGGCAAGATTGTGAATGCATGTTACATATTGCACAACATTCCATACATGGCAAGAACACCGTTGCCACCTGATGAAGTTTATCTAGAAGTACTTGGCTTGCAATAGGTGATTTACATTCCACATTTCACTTAGAATGAAGATGGAATTTAAAATAATACTGCTATGTTAAAAATCAACATTTAAAATAATCTTTATTTCTCCTAAACTAAATATTTATTTAACATTTTAAACTTGAATTTCAAGTCAATTGAAAAACCTGAAATGTAAATATAGGTACTACATAAAACAAAAGACAAGTTACAATATCTAATGTAATAATAATAACAAATCAAAATCAGTCTTCATACAAATCAAAAAGATCTTCAATATTTTAATTTTAATCATCATTTGAATAACAAATCACAAATATTACCTTTTAATAAAAATAATAACAGTCATGTCATTCATTAATCACTAATCTGTCTTTTAATTTAGGAGGAAAATAATAATGCAGCACCTAATTATCAAAACCATCAAAGGGTGAATCGGGATCTTCTTGAAGGTCGGGCACTGCAGTAGGCTCTTCTTGACAGACTGTGGAGAAATGCATAAATTAAATTAGCAGGTATGTACTGTAAACCTACCTTAATGTTCTAATGAAGTACGAAAATGCTCTAAGTATCAATAAAATGATTTAACTCTTTGTTACAGATCCACAGTGACCACAGTATTGACAAAATATGATTTAACGTTTCAAGCCCGGGAACAGAACATTGTTATTCCTGTAATTACGGGTATACTTATAGGTTAAAATAAATTAATACTCTTTTTATAAACACTGTTTCATTTAATCATTTTGTCATGACATTATAATTCTGCAGAGTTTGTGTGAAAACAAAATTAAGTTTAATACAAAAGTTGCAACTTCTTTTATAGCATGTTGTGTAACCTAGCGCTTAGTATCAGAATTACAATCAAGATGTCAGATTCTGGCCAATGTACTACTACTGATTGAGCCTAAACCTAACACAAGCTTATAAGCTTAGATGGAGGGGTCATATTAATTATTATAATTTTTATTGTTTTGTTTTCAATGCTCCATAATACTTATTGTGGGTATGTTGGTAGCACACACAATGAAGTAGAAGTTCCGATTTTGGGTGAAACCATTACCTAAAGGTGAATGACTTACCTATAAATCAACAGTAATTAGTAATTACCTTTTTTGGCACACAGTGGCCTCTATGGTTCACCATTTTTTCTGTGGTGGAGCTGTCCATCAATGCAGCAGCTGAGTTGTTGATGGCCTGCCCGAGCATGTTTTAAAGTCGCCTCGTTCCTGGCTTCAATAGCATCCAGCCTTGATTGAGCAACTTCGAGAGGGTACATGGTCTGTTTCTATAAAAAATATATATATTTTGTAACATCGGGCGACATACTTTGCCCATAAAGTGGGGCGTTAATGGTCAAAACAAATAATTGCAAGATCTTTACCTTCGATAAACTTCGGCCTTCATTGGTGGTTTTCCAAATAAAGTGGAGCCGAAATTTGCTCAATTATCACCATTTTGTATAAAATCAATAAATATAGGCTTCTCGGTCAGTGGGTCGTCTTAGGGGTAAAAATATACAAACAAAAATCTAACTAGACAATCAAATGAAAATAAATACAATAACAAAACACCGGCCGCTAGATACAAAAACAAATAAACGTCAGTAAACAGTAATGCCACATTTGACTTTGACATATAAACAGATAAAATATTAAATTTACATTAATCCGCGTTGAAAATTTTAATGTTTTTTCCTATTTACGAACTTTTTATTAATTCAGATGGCTTAAAACACTAATAAATAATATGTAAATAAATAAATAAATGAAATCTGGCATGAATAAATGTTCAAATGTAATAGTAGTTTTTCGAAAATCATTTCTACTAACGGGTCTTATATTAATGGCAATACAACAAAGTCATTACAACACGAGACCATTGTCCGGACAATGATCGATCACTATGAATTTAGCAGACTACGAACTTTTACCAAAATGACAATAGGATCGTGTTGGACTGACGAAGAGCGTTATATAGATAGCATTATTCTAAGCAATTGTTCTAAATACTCATGATGAGTGATTATTAGAATAAAAAATAGAAAATAGAATTAATTTCTTACTTTAAAAATTTAGATGCTCTATTTCTTGTTTATGTCAAGAACAGTAATTAAATATAAGTTAATCTACGTTTACCTAAATAAATAAATATTAAATATTGCTCGACATTACACACAGCGCCATCTAGTGCCACACTAAGCAACGAGGCTTGTATCGTGGACACCAGATAGTTAATATACTACATAGATACTTTTTGTTTGTAAATACATACTTATTATACATATAAACATCCATGACTCGGAAACAAATGTCCATGCTCATCACACAAACATTTGCTCCGACCGGGATTCGAACCCGGAACCCTAAGAACGTAAGGCAGCCTGACTACCACTGCGCCAATCGGGTCGTCCCAATGCAGCCAAATGCCAAATGCAGCTAGGTAAAAAAGTAAAATGCTTTTTTGCAGGTGTTTGCAGCACACATGCTTTACATAGGGCTGCTTTACACCGGGGCAACCAACGATATTCTATTAAACAGATATGTTGTGAGCGCGCAATCGTGAAGAGTCAAAAACGTGCCAATTGGCCTGTTTTGCCTTTATTCTGCGTTACTGCGTGTATGTGAGCTGGCTCTGCCCCGCGGCACACTTTTTTCCGTGGTTTTGTAGGTGTAATAACATCTGTATAATAATTATGGCTAGTTTATACTTTACACCGGGGCAACACTGTGCGGCAATGCAGCGTGCCACAAAGGCGCATGCTTCAATAATTTAAAATGTTGCACATTGTGCGGCATTGCAACAACTTGCGTCATGTATCAGACTGTCACAGCTTCTATCCAAACACTATGGATTCCATGCCACAATCTTGGTGCGTCATACAGTTTATAGGTTATGTTTGGGATGCTTTGAAAATTATCTAGGCACGATGTTGCCTCGGTGTAATATAGTCTGCGGCATACCGCAATTGCCGCTCACCGTGGTTAATTGCATCATACCAAAAGATGACGCACGCCACAATATGTAGCTCGCTGCAATGCCGCACAGTGATGCCCCCGGCGTAAAGCTACCTTTAGAATATCATTGGGGGCAACACTGTGCGGCATTGCAGCATGCTACATGTTGTGGCGTGCGTCGTATTATGGTGTGCTACAAATAACGATACAATGCAGCAATTGCGGTATGCGGCAGCGTATTTTACGCCGAGGCAACATCGTGCCTTTTTCAAAGTATCATGCTGTATATTTTATTGGAGTGTTTTGGTCTACCAACTTGATTGATCGAGGGGACAAAACACCGTAGATTATGGCTGATGAAGTAACTTTAGCAGCATGACGCAAGGTGTTGCCAAGCCACACGATTCTTGCCACAATGTGCAACATTTTGAAATATTGTAGCATGCGGCCATTTGGCATGCTGCAATATCGCATAGCGTTGCCCCGGCGTAAAGCAGCCTTTAGAGTTCAACAACTGCAGGCAAGATTGTAAATGCATGTTACCTATGGGTTAAAATCATCATCTGCCTGCCTAGCCTTTTCCCAACTATGTTGGGGTCGGCTTCCAGTCTAACCGGATTCAGTTGAATACCAGTATTTTACAAGGAGCGACTGCTTAACTGACCTCCACAACCCAGTTAGTACTGGGAAATACGATACCCCTTGGTATGACTGGTTGTCAGACTATATGGGCCACTGACTACCTACCTGTAACGACTGTCAAAGATCTACAAATGACTGCTGGGACCAACAGCTTAACGTGCTTTCCGAGGCACGGAGGAAACTCGGTGTGTAAGGGTGGTCACCCATCCACAGACCAACTTAGGCAAGCACGGCTTAACCTAAAGATTGACCCGAGCGGCTGTTATTACTTAGCCACGAGCTCCTCCACATAAGGGTTAAATTATACAAACAAAAATCTAACTAGAACACTCAAATGAAAATAAATACAATAACAAAACACCGGCCGCTAGAAACAAAAACAGATACACGAGAGTAAACTATAATGTCACATTTGACTTTGACATTTATACAGATAAAATATTAAGTTTTACATTAATCCGCGTTGAACATTTTAATGTTTTTTCCTATTTACGAACTTCTTATTAATTCAGATGGCGTAAAACACTAATAAATAATATGTAAAAATATATAAAATTAAATCTGGCATGAATAAATGTTCAATTTTAATAGTAGTTTTTCGAAAATCATTTCTACCACCGGGTTTTAAAAATGGCAATACAACAATATCATTCCAACACAATTCTATTACGAGACCATTGACCGACCCGTGATCTATCATTATGAACTTAGCAGACTATGAACTTTTACCAAAATGACAATGGCGTCGTGTAGGAATGACGAATTTTATAAAAATAGCAGACTTGGGGCCCTGGTCCTGCTCCACATGGACAGGGGCGCATAAATTGATAGCATTAAATTGTATTGTTGGAGCTGCTGAAGATTGTACAACTATCTTTGCATTGTATAGAATCAATCTCTTTAGTATTATATAAATGCATAGCCCATATTGTGTGAGTACTATGTACTAGAAAGCTGTCATTCACTGGAAACCTACGTCTTTTCTTGACGAGAATGTGCCCTGGCGGTTTGGAGTATGTCATGCTCACTCAATTGTCTCGCTGATGGTGGCGCATGTGTCGGATCAGTTAGTTCCCTTCAAAATGGTTGAGTTGAATGGTGCTGATCCATGCGTCATGTCCGTGAACGGGCGCTGTCAGTTGTGACTGGTCATCTCTTGGTTGCCATGGCTTATTTGAATGAATTATTTTGAATTGTATTTTTTTTTTGTTTGTGTGTTTTTGCTGTGGACACTTTTACCGTGCACATCTTGCTACATTGTTCTCACATAATATACCATCTCAACGTGAATGATGTAACCAAGATTTTGTAACAATATTCTGATTTAAAAGAGTATCCATGGAGTTTCTTGCCCGTTCTTCTCCATAGAGATCTACGCTAGGGAATGGGCAACTACAGTACTTTCACAGTTTTTATGTCTTGTGACTGGGACTGTAGCTACATTTAATTTTCATCTTTGTTTCGACAATTCAAAAGTGCCTGTAACTGGCTTACATGAAATAAATGCTTTGATTTTGATTTTTTTTTGGGAAATTATAAGTCTAGCCACAAAATTATTGATTGGACACGTGATTAAACTTCTAATTTTATAACTAAGCAACGGGAAAGTGACATAGCCTCTAATAAAGTAATTCGTCTTTTTTACAATGCCAACTAAATATTCTATAGAAAGCGTCAAGTAAAGATCATCAATTATTGTGACTTGTCCTTCTTATTTATACATTGCCACCTAATTTACTAACTCGGCCACGGATTTTACATCTCGTCACCATTTTACGTTTTACAGCTTCAACGCAATATCCTCAAAAAAATATAATTCAAGCTTCTACAGAAAGCATCATTTATTATAACTTAGCATGTAAAATGATAGATCATATTCTTTTATCGTGAAAATTGCCACTGTATGATTTGGCGCGAGTACGCGAGACGACAGCGACCGGCCATTTGCACCAATCAGAGAGCGCCATTCATGTAACGACGAGTTGAGTTGATCATGTGTAAATAAAGTCTTTTATTTTGAGGGAAAATATAATGACCACCAAAAATAACTTTGTGACCACTAACATCTATCACCTAAAATATCAATTGATCACCAAATTTAGTAAATTGAACACCAAATTTTAATGAGGTGGTTGATGACAAACTAATTTTGCCTAGGCCAACTTGGGGCACCCCGACACGGATAGATTAGGTTAGAAGGGTATGGCGGGGTCGAATGAGCGAGCGAAGCGAGCGAATAGACCCCGCCATACCCTTCGTGGTTATTTTTTTATAAACCATGGGCTCCGTCGACCGGGTCTCCCTCGACTCGGATGCAAGAGCATAACAGTTCAATTTCTGGTGATCATTAACTAATTTTAACTATTTTTGGTTCTCATTTCACGCTAAAATGGGGATTAATTTTGGTGATCATTTACTATTTTTGGCAATCAAAAGTGATTTTTTTGCCGTTACATTTGACTAAATCTGGTGGTTCGTTAAACATAAGCCTTTTATTTTGTCTCTCCTCAATAGCTTTTGGGGTAATATTAGTGGTCAATATACTATTTGATGACATTTTTAGCAAAATTTTGACGATCAATTAATATGGGATGAGTTACATTTTAAACGTACTGAGTTAAAAAATTTGAAGCTAAATAAATATATTTTTTGATGTCATTTAATAGTATTTTAGAAGTTTACTGTTAGAATGTATGTTACAAATATAGATGCTAAAAAATAACCATCATGCTGAGTTGTATTTAGAGTGGTTTACATAGAAGATAACTAGTGGCTAAAATAGTATTATTTAGATGCTCGTTAATTGTGGCTGACTTAGTAATTTAGAAGGCAACATACATTTTTGGAGGCGAATAATGATATTAAAAAGAAGCTTGTTTAATTAGCACCCTTTTTTTTTAAAAGAGCCGTGTCAGTAATGGCGGCTGTAACTGTGCGCAGCTGCGGTTTGGTCAACCGAAGCGCGCGTTTGGTGAGGCGGCCGTTGATAGTAGGAAGTGCTTCCTTGGCCTGCCTGCACTCGCCGTGATCTAGCCATAGCTTATGGTGTTGTTCACTAGTTCGGTTCCTTACCAGTGTGCGTAGGTATCCGAGGCACGATAGGTTCGGGTCCCACCGCTGCCATGCTCGATCCCCTTCTAGCGAGTTCGTCCGCCGCATCATTGCCACGGGAATCGCTGTGTCCCTTAATCCATTGGATGGTTATATTATTGAGATTATCAACCTGGTTCAGGCGTTGGTGACACTCGTGTATTAACCCAGAGTTGACTGTGTGGTGGTTTAGTGCCAGCAGTACAGCCATGCTGTCTGAGAGTATACGGATTGAGTGGTCCACAACCTTCCTGGCTAAGATGGCAGATGCCGCCAGGGAAATGCCCATGCATTCTGCCTGAAATACCGTGTTTTGGGCCCCCAGAGGTTTGGCTATGTGAATGTTGAGATCCTCGGAGAAGACTCCAGCACCTGTGCCAGTACATTTTTTAGACCCATCCGTGAATATCCGTAGTTCCGCGGGGTTTAATCCCTCGCAGCGGTGATCCTCGTGGAGCTGGATTTTGTACTTCTTATCGAATACGATTTTTTTTGGAATCCAATTGTTTATTGCTTTCGCCAGGGGGAACTCGTTGTGGAATCCCTCCAGTACCGCGGTGTGCTATGTTTCTTTCTTACCCCAGAGTTGAGGTGTATTAAGGCGTACAGCCGTCATCGTCGCTTCCTACTGTATGAACAGATGAAGCGGTAGGAGCCCCAGCATGGCTTCGAGAGCTGTGGTCGGGGTAGTCCTCATGCAGCCTGTGATCGCCATGCAGGCAAGCCTTTGCATGCGTTGCAGTTTGATGGAGGCTGTAGTTAGTTTGGTGCGGGGCCACCAGACCACTGCCCCATAAGTGATCATAGGTCGGATTACCGCGCAGTATAACCAAAGTATAATTTTAGGGGATAGGCCCCACTTCTTACCTATCATCCTCCTGCATTGCCAAAAGGTGATGCAGGCCCTGTTTATTTTATTATCTAAGTGACTACTCCAATTTAACTTACTGTCCAGGATGACTCCCAGATATTTGACCTCGTCGGCTAACTGGAGTTCTGTATCGAAAAGTTTGGGTAGGCGATAAGGACCTGTGTTCGTTTTTGGGTAAACATGACTAGTTCAGTTTTCGTGGGGTTCACTGAGAGATCGAACTCTCTGCACCACCGCTCAACGATGCGTAGTGCTTGTTGAGTGAGGTTGCAGATTGTCCCCGTCACTTTACCTGAAATGAGGATAGCGAGGTCGCCAGCATACCCTATTGTGTAGAAATGGTTCGCGTTGAGTTTTGTGATGAGATCATTTATCACCAGATTCCAGAGTAGTGGGGATAGTACTCCACCTTGGGGGCAGCCTCTGGCTATCAAGGCCATCTGCTGTTCCCCTTCAAGTCGAACCACTCGTTTGCTTAACATATTGGTGATCCAGTCTGTCAGTACCTGTTCTACTCCTTGACGGGAGAGCGCGGTGTTGATGCTGGCGAAGTTTGTTTTATCGAAGGCTCCTTCGATGTCTATGAAGGTGCCCAGGCAGATGCCCTTCTGGTGAATCTCCTCTTCTATCCGGCCGACCACTAGATGGAGGGCAGATTTAGTGGACTTGCCCGAGCTGTATGCATGTTGGTTAGTGTGGAGTGGGATAGTTTTCAAAACGCCGTCCCTCAGCTCTCTCTCGCAAATTCTCTCCAAAGTTTTAAGGAGAAAGGAGGTCAGGCTGATTGGTCGGTGGTGTTTGGCGTTGGTATAGTCACTCTTACCTGACTTAGGAATGAATATGACTTTCACTGCCCTCCATCCTTTTGGAACGTATCTGAAGGCCAGGCACGCTCTCATTATGGGTACCAGTCTGTTGGCGACAGAGGTCCCACCCCACTGCAATAAAGCAGGGAGACCCCGTCCGGACCAGCCGCCTTGAAAGGATGGAAGCACCGGATCACCCACTGGAGTTTTTCTAGCGTGACGACTTTGCGTGCATAGCGCCAGTCGTTTTCTGACGGTGTTTGAGTTACCTCTGTCCAGTCGATAGCCTGTAGTAGCGGTAGTTTATATTAATTATAGTAAAGAGTTTATCAGATTTCTATATAAAAAATATTCCAGCTCAATCGGTTGTGGAGAACTAGTTTAAAATTCAGTTGTAAGATTTGACCAATACATACTAATTAAAAGACAAGGCAAATTAACAAAAAAAAAAGCAAAAAAACCACCTGTTTGCAATGCATGGTAAGCCAAGACTAACAAGGTGGACGTTATTCAGAAGATCCTATTAGGGTAAGTCCTAGTCTCAGCATGGCGCAAACCGCAAAGGGTAGGACGCTAATACTCAGCAGCGGCTGCAATGAGGTTGTCAATGAAGATGATGATGATGATGATGATGATGATGATGATGACAAGGCGCTAATAGAAAAACGTTAGCTGGTGCCAGTTAAGATGAGAATAGCGGTCATTGCCCTTTCCCTTGTATCTCTTCGTACGAACCAGAACAAATAAACTTATTACTAATTAAAATTATTACTTAGCAAAAAATATTAATGCAAGTCGTTTGTGGCACTCGCCGGCCGCTGCCGCGGCACCGCTCGCTTCGCTCGCTCGGCTCGTGCGCGTAGGAGGTCACCGTTTTAACCTAACCTAACCTACCCATTTTGTTAAAAGAAGAAATTAACCTAATCTAAATAGTTGAGTTCCGGGTAACCTACTAAAAACAATCTCTTTTTCTATTAATGCAAGTCGTGTCATCAGTTTACTTATTTCAATAAAATTGCATTTTGTTGATTATACAATTCCCAAAAAATCTTATTTTTGCTTTATTATTTTATGTCTAAACAAATCATTTCACCAAACGTTTATTGTCTGAAGATTGTTTGCTGTAATAAATCATTTGCTTAAAGACCAAATGCCATAATGACTTTATACTTGGTAATATTTTGCCAAGTAAAAATTTGACCAAATAAAAATATGCGTACTAAAATCATTCGAAATATTGCAATGGTTAAAAAAAAGGTTGCTAAAATTTGTTTGGGTACTGAAATTTTGTCAAAATCTTTTCGGCAAAATGGCAGGATCCCCGATTTAAGACTTGGACAGGCTTATTTTTGGTTTTTGGTTTAATAAATGAAGGTGGGTCAATGACCTCTATTCTAATCTTAACTGGCACCAACTATACGATAAACATTGTTGAGGCGTTAAACTGGCCTTCATGCCACGCCCTCGATGCGTCATGAATAATCCTGCGCAGTGCACCTTGCCATAGGAAAACAGGTCTTTTAATAAATAAAATTATAAATAATAATTATATAATATAATTTTGATGTCTAAGCTGATAACCGACAGATTACGATGTTGGCTAATTTCGTAGTGTAGTAGGTAAGGCAAGTTTATTAAAATAAATTCAAGATAGTCTATCTGCGGTATTACATTACATTTAGCCGAAGATTTTACAAAATCGCCTGTTTCGCACCGAATTCAGTGGCAATGATTATCTGACTGTTTTTTTTCTGACGAAAACCTTATTTGATCTCAGTCCTATTATCGATGGATCGTTTATGAATGCATATGCATCGCGGTATTGAAAGAAAAAATGAACTTTCCTTTCTAATTTGATTTTATTTGTTTACTGTTCTTTTTTTGTTTGACAATGGCCTCCCCAAATACCTTTCATGAGCTCTTTTCCCGTGCCTCCTGGAACCAGCCCTCACGTTACGCGTTCAGATCGTCGCGTTACCTCTTTCTGGGCCGGTCTTCCGCCACCCATCGTGCGGAGAGTTTTGTCCAGTGGTCATCATGCATGCGCAGACGGGACCCGCCGAGTTCCTTTTTAATCTAGCAGCCCTCTTGCCAACGTCCACTATGACCGTTTTGGAACGCAGCGTAGTGTTTCGAACCCTGTTTTGTGTTTTGATAGGTACCCAGAATTCTGAGTTTCTCCCTTGTGCAAGTCGGAACTTTTGCGACTCGGTGAGCGACCGGATAGGTTACGGTAGGTTAGGTTAGGACGGGGAGATGCACATGTCGATGAGTTTGCGCATCAGGAGATCGAAAGACCCTTCATTAGCATTTTCATGGACCAGTAGCTTTTCCAGGCGTTATCGACTCTGCGATCGATTTTCTTTTCTTGCCCGTATTCGAAAGATAGATACTAACTGGCCTAAGTTGATATGTTACCTTAAAATTCGGGGGAAGAGTTACTTTGATTTGAGTTCCGTCGCATACATTTCACAATTTTACGTTTTCACTTCGATAGTTTATAATCTACCGAAATATAATGCGTAACATTGTAAGTAATATGTTCGGTCACAGATAATATAAGTTCGGTTGACAATCTTTCGAGAGTTTACAATCTTGCTAGATAGATTACAATCTAACGGGTTTTACAATTTTACGGTTGCAGATATACTCATCAACAAAATTTATTTCCTGCCCTTTTACCTCGACCTTACGCCTACTGCTGTTGGTCATTAATAGGAGCATCAGGTCATTGATTGTTAAAGCTGGCTGTGGGGGCAAAAAGGACTATTTCTTCGGCAAATCGGAGTTTCGTCAACCTCTTACTGTCGACGCCCGATTTTTATGCCTTTGGTTTTCAAATATCTGTCATGGCCTTCTAAATATCTCTTCAAGAGTAAGCTACCGGAGCTAAAATTAGCAACTCTTTTTGGGGTGGTTCAAACTTCGTTTGAAATACTGTTAGAATAAAGTTCTAATCAGCTTGCACTACAAAGCGGTTGTTACGTCAGTCTCTGCGGCCGAATAGTGCGAAATTAGTGGTTTTTTGCGATTAACAAAAAGACTAATGATTGGACTAAAAAAATAAAACACATAAGACCTGCTCTACAGTTAGTTCAGTTAGTATGCAGTTTCATGATCTAATTTGAAGTACTTTTTGAATACTAGCGGTTTATTGTTCGATTTGGAGGTAACTTTGGTTTTTTTTTCTATCGAAAAAAGTTTACGGAATCGTGTTTTCATCACACACCGGACTTAGCATTAATCCTTAACTTTACCATATATTTATTTCAAAATGAATGCTGCAGTATTTTAGGCGTAACGAAGGATCATGCTAAGCCATTTGAGGTATATATAGCCCTTAATAGATAAACCGGCCAAGTGCGTGTCGGCCTGTCGGGCCACGCGCATACGCGGTTCCGTAGTAGCCCGTTATCACAATATAGGACGAACCCGTTGGTACAGCGCCATCTAGCGGCAGCTTTGTGAAACTTATGATAATTTATTATGTTTTGTTTTTTTTCTATGCAAGTCTTTACCCGTTATAAACAAGCAACTATTAGTCACAGGTAAGTAACAGGATTTTGTATTTGGTACAAAATTATTCAACACCCAAGATCAACGACTATTACTGTTAAACTAATAAAGTTATCTTAACCGCTATAGTTTTCCTTTAAAGTTCACGAAGTGCACGAAGCCAGCAGTTTAGCATTTAGAGGGGGGGGGGGAGACGCTCTACTGGATCAAAAATTTAAAATTTTATTCTTAAAACTAGCTTCTGCCCGCGACTTCGTACGCGGAACCTGTTGCTTATGCCAGCGACAACGGGGTCGTCAAAATCGAGGATCTGATACGTCTGATGTCGAAGCGCAATTCTCTATCCGTGAACGTCTCCGACTCGCGAGACAATGCGTGACGTTCACGATCAGCAGTCAGTCGCGCATCACGTTCCCCACTTGTCTCTAGATACCTAGAAGTCGATGTGTAGATACGCTGAGAACTCAAGCGTAATTCTCTTTCCGTGAACGTCTCCAACTCGCGAGACAATGCACACGTTCACGATCAGCGGTTAGTCGCGCATCATATTCTTCACTGGTCTCTAGAGACCTGGATGTAGATGCGTAAATACGCTGAGAACGCAGGCGTGCTTTGCGGTCCGAAGAGGTTTCCACGGAGTGAGTTGAAGAAGATGTTCTCGAACAGCATCAAGTCTCTCCTGACGCTATTTGGTATATTCTTGGGATATTTTGATCCTCAATCTTTTAGCTCCTTTGGAACATTGGGAAAGATTTGTCCTCTTTCTAGGCATGGTTATAGTTTTATTAAAATCTAAGTGACTGCTCCGTTGCGTTACCGGGTAGGCTACCGTGCCACGTAGATAAATGGAAAAAGAAATTAAACACTAAAATAACATAAGCCGGAAGACATAGTTTTGGCCAGTAGACTCAAATTTTCAATGATATACCATTATCATCGAAAATCAGTCCTAAACTGTTACCACCTTGACCGCGTGGAGGTACTTAGTGATAGCTTTGATTTCCACATCAGATGTTTCTGATCTTCGATTTTTATAAGTCAACAGGAAATGCCCATCAGACCGAAAAACTTTTGCTAAGACCTCATTCCTTTATGTGTTATGGTGTAGCTGGGCTCTCGGAGTTCCACAACAGGTGTTCCAGATTTTCGATTTTTATAAGTCAACAGAGAGTGCTCATCAGATTGAACAACTTTCGCTAAAACGTCATTCCTATATATATGTAAGTGAAGCTGGGCTCTTGGAGTTCCACATCAGGTGTTCCAGATCTTCAAATTTATTCTCTCAGCAGAAAATGCCCATCACGTGGAACAATTTTTGTTATGGTACCATTTTTGTGTCTCTTATAGTTCAGCTGGTCTGTTGTGGTTCTGCATCAGGTGTTCAAGTTTCCAAGATAAATTATAGCCTATATCCTGCCCAGACTTAATACCTATACAACAACAAAAAAATAATTAAAATCCGTCCAGTAGTTCCGAAGATTAGCGTGTACAAACAAACAGACCCACAGACAAACAGACAAACAGACAGATTTTTTTTTTTGGATTCGTGCTCTATTACTGTTTCTAAAGCCCCCTCAATTATTTCTTTTTTAATATATTCAATGTACAGACACAGTTTTTTTACTGTTTTATTATATGTAAATAAATATATAGATTTAGACCTATTCAACGATACACCACACGATGGGGTAGACGACGAAAAAAAATTCATCCCCACTTCACATGTTTGTGAAATATTGTTTGAAAAATATTATTCAAAATTTTATTTTACCCTTTGTCGGGATAATCGATTCGGTCTCTTAGCAAAACCTCGGACAGACAGACGGACATGACGTAACTATAAGGGTTCCTTGTCAGGACTACGGAACCCTAAAAAACGTAATAAAAACGAAACTAAAAAATGGAATTTAAAAGTGTCATTAAATGAATCGTCGCGCGCGTCGTGTCACGTTGCAGACAACGCGCAAGGCTCGCATGTCAGCATGCGCGTGCGACCCATCTCAAGCCCGTAGCGACTGTCGACGGTACCTACGTCTACGTCCAACATTCTCGGAACACTAGGGCCGACTCACGACTGGCGACTAGCTTAGCTAGACAAAGACGCCGTAAATAGACAGCGTAGCATTGTCATGTCGAATGAGTTATCCATAACGTCATGTTTTTTTTTTCACTGTTTTGTTTTGGATAAACAAAATCAGCTACTTGGTCCTCATTTATTTTCGTTTGTCATTTCGAAGTAAGAGGAGCTCGTGGCTAAATAATAACAGCCGCTCGGGTCGATCTTTGGTTAAGCTGTGCTTGCCTAGGCTGGTCTGTGGATGGGTGACCAGGACCACCCATTACATACCGAGTTTCCTCCGTGCCTCGGAAAGCACGTTAAGCGGTTGGTCCCGGCTGTCATTTGTAGATCTTTGGCAGTCGTTAAAGGTAGTCAGTGGCCCAAAAAATCTGACAACCAGTTTTACCAAAGGGTAAAGTATTACCCACTACTTACTGGGTTGTGGAGGTCAGATAGGCAGTCGCTCCATGTAAAATACTGGTATTCAGCTGCATCCGGTTAGACCGGAAGCCGACCCCAACATAGTTGGGAAAAGGCTAGGCAGATGATGATGAAGTAAGTAACTGTTTTCTGTAACTTTATTGAAAAGTTGTGACTAGGGTTTGGGAATTCCCGACAATTTCAAAGTCCTGGAACACAAGACCAAACAAAGTCCCGGGGGTTTCGAGACTTTCAAGAAAGCTTTTTTTTTTTTTTTTTTAAAGGTGTAAGTAAGCCTTTTTTAAAATAATCTTAATTGTGTTAATTTCTGGTGAAACGTACTTATTAAAAAGGCATTTTTTAAAATAAAAATCAACATTTATTGAAACATTAATTAGAGAAAAAATAATTGTATATGTTTATTCGGTGATTGAGTATCACTTTATTATCTTTTTATTCTGAGCGCTAGGCTCCTTTAATTATTTGAAAATAAAAATGATTACACAACAATTTCGACAATCTTGTCTCGTCTCGAGTCTCGACCCAAAAGTCCCGGCACTCGAGACAACTAAAATTACGAAAAGTCCCGGGACTTCGAGACACGAGACGTACCGGGACCCAAACCCTACTTGTTACTCAAGGTCAACTACCGTACGTAAGTATGTATGTACACTTACCTGCTGGTTTATATGATTCCATGAAACTTGAACGTCGTTTGGATCCCAAGATGCACCACCACAAATGCATAGACAATATTGATACATATAGGTATTTGGGGTGTACTTAATCTCTATTTTTGTTACTATGGTTATAATTATGAGTAATTGAGCGGAAAAGGGTGGCGGAATTTCGCACGCGTCGTTAGCTCGTTACGCATGCAATTTAAAATGATTCAAAAAATTTACTACCTACTTATCCGTTTATTTACCTGACGTTTTTCCATGTTTGGCGGAACTACACCGGGAAATTGGTCACGTAATGGTCTCGATTTTTTCAAGTGTATGTGCGAGGACCGGTATGTTTCGGCGTACGCAGGGTACTGCCACAGAATAGATAATTGTACTAGCGTACAGAAGTTGCACTCCTTTGATCTTGAAGAAAGCCGACATTTTAAATACCTAAACTGGGCCCGCTCGATTTAAATTGTGCCTTGACGCCACGCGTTAGCGTATTTTATTCGGCATCTCACTGCTTAAGGGGGTGGTACCTGCTAATGAGAGGTTTTCTCCATGTAACTCCTCTTTGATGAGTGAATATAAATGTCCAAAAAAAATATATGTAGCTTGTTAGACTCTAAACTTTAATTGGTACAATTGAAATAATTCTAACTTTATTATTACTATATAAAAAAAATCTTCAAAGTGAAGCATATTTTCTTTGAAATTTCGTAACTACTCCTAAACGGCATTAAGTTTTAATATTTTTTTTTCACACAAATATTTGTCACGTTTTTCTTCACAAAGCGTACAATTGGAATTTTGATCTAATGATTTATTAGGCTACAATTAAATAAAAACCACTCATTTCGCACTAATAGGCCCGCAGTGACGGACGTAACAACCGCTTTGTAGTGCAAGCTGATTAGAACTTTATTCTAAAAGTATTTCAAACGAAGTTTGAACCACCGCAAACAGAGTTGCTAATTTAGCAGATACCCCAGCCTTAATGGTCAGTCGTTAGGGTTGCCTCAAGTACTCAAAATAAAATACTCGAACATTTTCGTATTTTAATGTATTATTATTTAAATGTTAATTAAAACTTTTATAATTACAATTGTTTTACTCTATTATAATGTCTCATAATTATATCTTGCCTTCTCTAAAATTACGATTACTTATTAAATTTAATAGTAGCATAAATGCGAAATCTAACAAATAGGTAATTTTAAAATAAACTCTGATGGGAAGCATGGACATGGAGCAGTGAAATTTATATACTTAATAAAGTCAATTTTTTTCTACATTTCTCAACAGCAACAGTTTATCCGGCTTGTCATTTTCACTAGTAATGATTAATGATCAATAAATCAGTCAGTTAACAAACACGAAGTACGAGTAGGTAGGTACGCGACGCAAGGTCAAAAGAGCGCGAAAAATTAACGCGGCATACGTACGCATAGTTACGCACGGCTGGAGCGCGACAGCCCTAGAGAGCTTGCATATTCAATGTGCGCGAAGCGGTAGGTAATTATCTCATGCCTACACACGGAGTGCAATAGCTCTGGTACTGCGTACAGGGTACCTTATACCTAAGGTAAAGATACCATTGATTACTATGCCTAAAAACCCATACAGTCACAGTACCTACCTACTTTGGCATAGTAGGTAGCGTAAACAATCCATTGGTACTCCTGTTAGATTAGCGTTATCAAAACAGTACGCACCTGTTGTGCTACTTTACATTTCTATTCAAGACTAGGCTGAGGGGCCTTATTCTTGTATCGCTCGATAACTAATTCGTATGATTTCCGAGTTTATATTATTATTCCCTGTTATCCTGTCTGTTAATTGTTATATCGATCTTCTATCTACCTGCCCTTGACGTTTGTTCAAAATTACGTAAGGTCGCTTTAGTCGTCAAGTTTCTGTTTTTCCACTCCTTTTCACTAATTCACCACTATACAATAAAATAAGTATAGCTATCTTTTCTCAGGTGGGTTGTAACAAATCTACTTGATCCTATTAAAATAAAGGGATATAACCAGACTTGTTCAATTAAAATTTTGGGAATTTACAGACGAGATAAGCAAATACAGCTAATTATAAAAATACCTACTAGCACGCACTCTGGTAGTTTTATAGTTCACGCACTTAATTGGTGACAAATCAGTTCAGCATTGTAGGAAGGATGGGAACAGGCGTTAGGGTAGCACTGCAGGTCAGTTATCAGGACAACTTCAAGGATCAAGCTTCAGGGAAACTCTGCTGGATGGGCGTCGTGCGGTTCTCAGAGTCACGCACCAGGTCAACTCTGTAGGATAGGAGGACACCAGTGTAGTTCTTAGGGCCAGACGTCAGGGTAGCTTTGCGAGACAAGCGGTAGGACAGGCACGGCATTACTTATTTATATTATTTATAGTAGACTGCCACCAGCAGTTCGTAAGCTCGTTTTCAAAGTAGTCTTCCTTTTTCAATTTTCAAATATTAGTTTTCTTCCATCATCTCATCTATGTATGTATGTAAATGATTTATTCATTGCAAATTATACAAAACTTACATTAGTAACACTCTGCCAAACTGCGCAGCAGTTTATTGGCAGACAATACAATTTTGTGCTCTCATTTTCACACTAGTCTATACAAACACTGTTTTTTTTTTTTTTTTTAATTATTACTAACACACATGCAACTATTTATTAACATAACGATTTATGACCTCTTAAAATATACTACTTATTTCAGATCGAATAAAAAAATAAAAAAAAATTGAAAAATGATTGACAAAAGAACTGCTATAGACTTTTCTAATGTGGAATTGGAATGGAGTATTCTTTCTAACATGCTTCTTTTTAATTTATTTTTAAAATGGTTTATTGAATTACAATTCCTAATACATTGCACTGGTATGCTATTATATATGGTATGTACTAAATACTGGTGAGTTCTTTCTCCGTAATAATTAATTGTCTTATATGATTTCAACAAAAATAGCTTAGGTTGCCGCCTCACATTGGCTATTTTAAAATTCTGCATAACCTTTTCTAGCATACTGTAATATTTACCACTCGTGGCAAAAGTGATTTTAAATTGCTCATGTATTGGTATTAGTCGGCATATATTATGGCGAACAATTGTTCATAGTCTCCTTTACAGCGTTTTTTAGCTGACGGGTGCACTATCATTTTCATAAATCTTATTTGCATTTTTTTCAGCTTATCGAGGTAGGTTTTAAATGTTCTGCCATAAGCTACAAGGCCATACTTTAACAGTGAGTCAGCTAATGCATAGTACACTGTATAAAGAAGTGATCTAGGCACATTCTGCTTAGGAAGGTAAAATTTACTCAACACGCTCCTTGAATTATTACAGACAAGTGTTCTGACAAGTGTAGTCGGCCAGGACATATCCATGAGTGCGTAAAGAATTTTATAATTATAATTTAAAATTAAGCTATTTAGTAAACAATCGTAATAATCTATAAAATACAATAGTTAAACATATTGATTAATAATTTAAATTATATACTTTAAACCAAAAAGTAACCATCATAGACTAAGCCAGAAAGAGAAATAAAAAGTAACTGTCAGTTTGACAATTTGACGTAAGTGTCACATGAAAATTATGAGTAATAATATTTTATTTCAGCAATTTTTACGTTGAATCGTATTATTATAATATTAATAAAAAAGGATGATAAATAGTATTATGAACAAATTATGAATGATGAATATAAAATGTAAGTATAGCATAAATACTATAGGGTACATAAGAAAAGTTAAATGTAGATTGTTTTTCCTGCTTCCACATCTATAACCAATGAGATTTTACCAATAGAGACGTCATACTGATTATAAAGAAATAAAAACATGGCGATATCTAAATATATAAAAGAAGAAACTGACTGACTGACTGACTGACTGATTGACTGACTGACTGACTGACTGACTCATCTATCAACGCACAGCCCAAACCGCTGGGTCTACAGATTCCAAATTTGGCAAGTAGGTTCCTTATGTGGTGTAGGGGTGCACTAAGAAAGGATTTTTCAAAATTCATCCCCTAAAGGGGTTAAACGGGGCTCCAAAGTTTGTATGGGGAAACAAGATTAGTTAGACTATTTTATTCGAAACTTCACAGGAGTGTTCCTATTGATAAATAAGTGGAAACGGGTTTCAGGTTTTTTCAGAATTCAACCCCTAAGAGGGGGAAATGGGGTGGCAAAGTATAAAAATCAATGCACAGCCCAAACCGCTGAGTCTAGAGATTCCAAATTTGGCAAGTAGGTTCCTTATGTAGTTTAGGGGTGCACTAAGAAAGGATTTTTCAAAATTCAACCCCTAAGGGGGTTAAACGGGAATTCAAAGTTTGTATGGGTAAAACAAGATTAGTTAGACTATTTTATTCGAAACTTCACAGGAGTGTTCCTATTGATAAATGAGTAGAAACGGGTTTCAGGTTTTTTCAGAATTCAACCCCTAAGAGGGGGAAATGGGGTGGCAAAGTATAAAAATCAATGCACAGCCCAAACCGCTGAGTCTAGAGATTCCAAATTTGGCAAGTAGGTTCCTTATGTAGTTTAGGGGTGCACTAAGAAAGGATTTTTCAAAATTCAACCCCTAAGGGGGTTAAACGGGAATTCAAAGTTTGTATGGGTAAAACAAGATTAGTTAGACTATTTTATTCGAAACTTCACAGGAGTGTTCCTATTGATAAATGAGTAGAAACGGGTTTCAGGTTTTTTCAGAATTCAACCCCTAAGAGGGGGAAATGGGGTGGCAAAGTATAAAAATCAATGCACAGCCCAAACCGCTGAGTCTAGAGATTCCAAATTTGGCACAAAGGTTCTTTATGAGGTTTAGGGGTGCATTAAGAAAGGATTTTTCAAAATTCACCACCTTAGGGGTTGGAACGGGAGTCCAAAGTTTACGTGGGGAAATAAGATTAGTTTACTTTATTCGAAACTTAACAACTCATTTATCGATAGGAGTACTCCACTCCTATCGATAAATGAGTTAACGTTTGTGTTTCAGTTTTTTTTCAGAATTCAACCCCTAAAGGGGGAAATGGGGTAACAAAGCCTGAAATTCAACAAAGGTATTGTTTTAATGGTGAATTGGGTCGAGTGTATTACAAAAACAACGATTTTAATAATTAATGTGGCAGACCTGAAATACTACCATTCCCTGTTGGGGTGCGATGGGGTTGAAATGTCTAAAAATCAATATGGGTGTCGATACCGAGATTATCAGGGGTGCTGATTACGAAAATGGCATTTATTTTGAGATTCAGATGATAATGATTGTGATTACGATGATGATGATTGTGATAATGATGACGATGATTGTGATGATGATGATTTTGATTACGATGATAATGATTGTGATTACGATGATGATGATTGTGATAATGATGATTGTGATAACGATGAAAATGATTGTGATTACAATGATAATAAGTGTGATAATGATGATGATGATTGTGATAGTGATTGTGATTGTAATGGTGATTGTGACAGTGACGGTGATTGTGATAGTGTCGGTGATTGTGATGGTGATAGCGATGGTGATGGTGATTGTGATGGTGAGGGTGATTGTGATTTTGATTGTGATAGTGTTGGTGATTGTGCTAATGATGGTTATTGTGATAATGATCGTGGTTGAGATAGTGATGGCGATTGTGATCATGATGATTGTGATTAAGATGGTAGTGATTGTGATTACGATGATAATGATTGTAATTACGATTATAATGATTGTGATGACGAGGATGGAGATTGTGATGATGATAATTGTGAATACGATGATAATGGTTGTGATTACGATGATAGTGATTGTGATAATGATGATAGCGATTGTGATTACGATGATAATGATTGCGATAACGATGATGGTGATTGTGATACTGATTTTAATGGTGATTGTGATGGTAATGATGATTGTGATAGTTATTCTGAGAGTGGTGGTAATTGTGATGGTGATAGCGATGGTGATTTTGATGGTGATTGTGATGGTAATTGTGCTGGTGATTGTGATGGTGATTGTGATGGTCATTGTGGTGGTGATTGTGATGGTGATTGTGATGTTGATTGTGATGTTGATTGTGATGGTGATTGTGATGGCGATTGTGATGGTGATTGTGATGGTGATTGTGATGATGATTGTGATGTTGATTGTGATGATGATTGTGATGGTGATTGTGATGGTGATTGTGATGATGATTGTGATGGTGATGGTGATGGTGATTGTGATGGTGATTGTAATGGTGATTGTGATGGTGATTGTGATGGTGATTGTGATGGTGATTGTGATGGTGATTGTGATGGTGATTCTGATGGTGATTGTGATGGTGATTGTGATGGTGATTGTGATGGTGATGGTGATGGTGATTGTGTAGGTGATTGTGATGGTGATTCTGATGGTTATTGTGATGGTGATTGTGATGGTGATTGTGATGGTGATTGTGATGGTGATTGTGATGGTGATTGTGATGGTAATTGAGATAGTGATGGTGAGTGTGATAATGACTGTGATTACGATGATAATTATTGTGATAACGATGATGGTGATTGTGATAGTTATTTTGATGGGGATTGTGATGGTGATTGTGATAGTGATTGTGATAGCGATAGTGATGGGGATTGTGATGGTAATGATGATTGTGATAGTTATTCTGAGAGTGGTGGTAATTGTGATGGTGATAGCGATGGTGATTTTGATGGTGATTGTGATGGTAATTGTGCTGGTGATTGTGATGGTGATTGTGATGGTCATTGTGGTGGTGATTGTGATGGTGATTGTGATGTTGATTGTGATGTTGATTGTGATGGTGATTGTGATGGTGATTGTGATGGTGATTGTGATGATGATTGTGATGGTGATTGTGATGATGATTGTGATGGTGATTGTGATGGTGATTGTGATGGTGATTGTGATGGTGATGGTGATGGTGATTGTGATGGTGATTGTAATGGTGATTGTGATGGTGATTGTGATGGTGATTGTGATGGTGATTGTGATGGTGATTGTGATGGTGATTGTGATGGTGATTCTGATGGTGATTGTGATGGTGACTGTGATGGTGATTGTGATGGTTATGGTGATGGTGATTGTGTAGGTGATTGTGATGGTGATTCTGATGGTTATTGTGATGGTGATTGTGATGGTGATTGTGATGGTGATTGTGATGGTGATTGTGATGGTAATTGAGATAGTGATGGTGAGTGTGATAATGACTGTGATTACGATGATAATTATTGTGATTACAATGATAATAAGTGTGATAACGATGATGGTGATTGTGATAGTGATTGTGATTGTAATGGTGATTGTGACAGTGACGGTGATTGTGATAGTGTCGGTGATTGTGATGGTGATAGCGATGGTTGTGATAACGAGGACGGAGATTGTAATGATGATGATTGTGATTAAGATGACAATGATTGTGATTACGATGATAATGATTGTGATAACGATGATGGTGATTGTGATAGTGATTTTGATGGTGATTGTGATGGTGATGGTGATTGTGATAGTTATTCTGAGAGTGGTGGTGATTGTGATGGTGATTGTGATGGTCATTGTGATGGTGATTGTGATGGTAATTGTGATGGTGATGATGATTGTGATAGTTATTCTGAGAGTGGTGGTGATTGTGATGGTGATAGCGATGGTGATTGTGATGGTGATTGTGATGGTGATTGTGATTGTGATGGTGATTGTGATGTTGATTGTGATGGTGATTGTGATAGTGATAGTGATGGTGATTGTGATGGTGATTGTGATAGTGATTGTGATGGTGATTGTGATGGTGATTGTGATGGTGATTGTGATGGTGATTGTGATTGTGATTGTGATGGTGATTGTGATTGTGATTGTGATGGGGATTGTGATGGTGATTGTGATTGTTATGGTGATTGTGATGGTGATTGTAATGATGATTGAGATAGTGATGGTGATGGTGAGTGCGATAGTGATTTAGATAGCGATAGTGATGGGGATTGTGATGGTGATTGTGATGGTGATTGTGATGGTGTTTGTGATGGTGATTGTGATGGTGATTGTGATAGTTATTTTGATGGTGATTGTGATGGTGATGGTGATTGTGATAGTGATTATGATAGCGATAGTGATGGGGATTGTGATGGTGATTGTGATAGTTATGGTGATTGTGATAGTGATTGTGATAATGATTGTGGTAATTATGGTGGTTGTGTTAATGACGATAATTGGTGATAATGATGGTGACTGTGATAGTGATGGTGATGGGGATTGTGATGGTGATTGTGATAGTGATAGTGATGGGGATTGTGATGGTGATTGTGATGGTGATTGTGATGGTGTTTGTGATGGTGATTGTGATGGTGACTGTGATAATGATTGTGGTAATTATGGTGGTAGTGTTAATGATGATAATTGGTGATAATGATGGTGACTGTGATAGTGATGGTGATGGGGATTGTGATGGTGATTGTGATAATGATGGCGGTTGTGATAGTGATGGTGATTGTGATAATAATAATTGTGATGATTATGAAATGTGGCACATAGATAGTTTATAACCTGGATTAACATGGAGGACACTATTATCCCTTTAGTATGATCCAGTGGGACAGTTACCGAACTTCACGCGGGCGAAGCCGCGGGCAACAGCTAGTTTTACATAAGCGGCTAGCTGGGTGACGGCCAATGTCAGTCTATGACAGCAGCTAGATAGAGTGAAATGGGGAAAAATGGGTACCTATCAGGCAGCATGAAGAAAATAAACAGTAAATATTCAATATAAAAATGTTTATTTACAAATAATAAATTATGTTTGTTTTTTTTGTTTCACTATCACTTCACTATCACTAAAGTTGAGAACAAATAGTTGAGTATGTTGTTGGCATCCATTCATCTTCTCGTCTTTGGGTTTTAGAACCCAAAGACGAGAAGATGAATGGATGCCAACAACATACGACGGAGACGGATTAATTAAAGAAAAATGGGTACAAGTAGTTAGCTACTTGTACCCATTTTTCTTTAATTAATCCGTCTTTATGAAATCTAAAACAAAATAGAAGTTAATGATGAAAGGCAAATGTTATATTTATCTAATAACAATGATATTCTAGTAAACAGTTATGTTGTGAGCGCACAATCGTGAGGACTCGAAAACGGCCCAATTGGGCCGTATAGCCTTTAGTCTGCAACACGCACGGCGACGAGCGATACGCTGCTACGAATTTAGATAAAAATTGTAAAAATGCCATCGTGCGTGTTCAGAAAGTGTACCAATTATGATACCAAAGTAAATAAAACACAAGGGATCTCATACCACATGTAACTACGCAATATACTTCGATTTATTTTTTTTATTTTTTTCTTAATATTCTGATATTTGGAGGATAAAAAAGAAAGAAATGGGAAATGCATTTTTGTCGTGAATACGACAACGACGCGTGGACTCTAGAGTCCAGACATAGAACAACACTATCTGTCTCTTTTTTTCTTATTGGTTTTATCCAGCTATCCCTATAATGTCGTTTTGACTTGAAGTGAAATGTAGAATGGATAAAAAGGTGTGGTGCCGCTGCTGCGAGAAACACTTTTTTCTGTGGTTTTGTAGGTGTATAACATATCTGTTTATTAGAATATCATTGTCTACTATGGATAATATTGGACACCAGTGGTGAAAAATAATATGTGATATTCGAATAATATATTAGGCCAGGCCCCATATGGCCATATCACCCCAACATCCTCTAGCGTCGTTCGAACTGACAACACCGCGCGCCATTATTTCGTTGTCTCTATCACTCATAAATGCAACACGCTACTTGTCTCTTTCGTGTAGGTGACAAAGCGGCAACAGCGCGGCAGTCATTTTTGAGTAAAATTAAATTTATGATTTTCCATTTTAAATAGAATAAACAGTACTTACAAATGAAAAGACACATCCTTCTTGATTTTTACAGCCGGCCCAGTATAAGTATTGCACTTTCTGAACACACAACTGCCTTATTTGTTTAATTTCCTATAGCAAACTCCCGTTAAACGTCAGTTCGCGTCGCGACCAGACGCAGGACGTGCGCAGGACAGACTGAAGTCACACAAGCTGGTCAGCTTGTGTTTGCATTGCCACGCTGACGTCGGTAAAACGTATCTACCTCAGTATTATATATAACATCATTGTCTATAACACTGTTAGTCGATATCGACCGCTGTAGTCTATTTGTGTCGCGCTCTAAAATGAAAATTACAGCTGGAATAAGCATTAATTTTTTCTACACTTAAATCAATAAACTACAGTAGGTACTATCAACCCGATAAAATAATTAAAAGTTAAGTTCAACGACTGCTTGTCGCTTAAAAACAATTAAACTTATACAATTTTCTACAACAGTTCAAACGTCCGTGACTGTCGCGGCCATTCATGTCATAGCGGCTGTCGTCATTTCCGTCTATCTGAAGTGTTTCTTTGACGCATACATAACATTTTTGACGTTAGGTACTACCGGCGACGATGCGTTTTGAATTTGTGTTCCGTTTCCCCAAAAATACGCTACATAAAATATTAAATTGTAAAATAAGTGTTGTATTAGAAAGATAAGTGTAACACAATGTTTAATAGGGCCAATACAAGGCATTTTTAAGGAATACAAAAGTTTTGAATTTCTTGCATATTCCCTATTGAAATGAGGACAGATGACAGATCAAATGCGACTTATCCTATTGGGTCGGGGGGCTTTCGGGACCAGGACCACGGTCCCGGATTCCTTAAATATTTTTGAGTGGTATTTTGGGACCACAAGAAAACAAAATAAAGTTATGTCTTGGGAAAGTACGGTCAACTAAACATATTATTTCGCATAGGGGTAACGCCCGGTAAAAGCCATGTTGTCATTAATAAATAAATACTTCAGTGATTTAAAAAGTTTTCTTCTTTCTTATCGACTCTTACCAAGTTATTTGGACCCAGTAACTGAGGACGCTAATCTTACGTCAGTAGATACTGGTGTCGATTCTTTTGTTTACAAACTAAATTTAGGCTATTGCTTTCTTTTACTAAAAGGCAGTACGAGAAAAGGACGGCTATAGCTCTGAACTAAGTTAGAGATGTCAAACTAGTTTATGCCTTGCGCTTCACCGTGTTTTTAGTCGACATGTTTTTACGTGCACCCTTCATTTTTCTCGTTTTATTAGAGAGAAAAAGATAGCGATAGCCTAAATTAAGTTTAGTTTGTGCACAACAGAATCGACACCTATGTTACAATATTTTGAACTGCAACATACGCATTACAATAATTAACGAATGGGAGTAATCAACAAGATTCCAGTGATATCGAAATAGCGTTCCACCAGATCCCCATGGATTGCATCGAAATAATATATAATGCATGTGACCGGTGGCCAGCTCGGCCCGGCTCGGTACATTACCATATACTTACGAAGTAGATTTCTAAAATCTGAAATGAATCCTAAATGATAAAAAACATAACACTCCTTTTTTGAGCAGTCGTGTAAAAAGAGGGGGGGGACTTTTTCAGCCTGAATTGATGACAAGAGTTATCAACTCAGGCTGAAAAAGTCCCCAATTTAAACAATTACAATAAACACGTCACTAGGTGCAGAATGTTCAATTCACAAAATGTCCAGCGGTCGAAAATTGTCCAATTCGCAAAATGTCCGATTCGCCAAATGTCCAGTTCGTACAATGTCCAATCCGAAAACTGACCCAATTCGCAAAATGTCTAATATTCATCATAACGGTATCAATTACTAATGATGGGATAACCCCAGCACTGGCGCGAAGTCTAAACATCTCAGGTCAAAATGAAAATCCAAGATGGCCGGACGACGAAAAGGAGACAGTTTTTTTAGGCCCTCTTCGATGTTGCATAGATATTATTCATATTACACCAAAAAAAAATAATCATTTTATTAAAATCTAATACGAAAGATTACATAGAATCGAAACCGGAATCTTAAAATCATAATAAATAAGTTACATTATGATATTTTTTTGCGAGTCAAATCATTCCTATTGTGGTCAATGTCATTTTACAGAAAATACTTACGTAAATAAGGGCGTTTTTTCCGTTTACAAAAAAAAAGTACGGTATCCATTGGTAATAATATCTGATATAATTATACTTAATAGAAATAGAATATAATGTAAAAAGAAATAATATTAAACTGTGAGCTTTTTAATGCTATTTTTAAAGGTTTCCGCTAAAATCTTTTAGATGGTGTAGAAAATCATCATGGCACGGAACGTTGTAAATCCGTCTTTTTGGTGGTTGACAGACAACTTCATTTGACACTAGCGGACGTCCCACGGTTTCACCCAAGTAGTTCCCGTTACCGTGGGAGTACGGGAATAAAATATAGCCTCTAATAGCACTCACAAATAATGTAGCTTTCTAATGGTGAAAAAAAAGTTGAAATCGGTTCATTACTTCCGGAGATTACCCCCTACATAAAAACTTACAAACATACAAACTTACAAACTTACAAACTTACAAACAAATTTTACCTCTTTATAATATTAGTATAGATTTGATGCCATCCTAAACTGTAGCACCTAGCACCCCTATCATAGGTGGTTACTAGTGGGATCTACCGTGTAATAGCTGAATTATATAAGTATATTTTTTTAATATATTTGTGTTTTTTCTATTCACAGCTAGATAGCGCTAATGACGTACGACATCAAAATTATTGTATGACATTAGTCCCAATGTCCGCTATAATAGTCTTTTTAAATCTCTGTGGATTCACGTTTTAATTTTCGAATTTCTCATCATTCCGGTTAGACATGGCTTAGCTAATATTACCACTGTAATCTACAGATTATAAGGAAGAAATCTATATACGTTTCATTAATATCTGCTGCAATTTATGTGGGGGCCTGTTCTCCAAACAAAAAAAAATGTCTCCTTTCCAGTTGATTCTTCATGGGTGTCGTTTTCGTGGTTTTGTTTTGACATGACTGCTTCGCAGAAGGAGGTGAATGGCATCGCATTCCCTCCTGCTGCAAGAGGGAATGAGATCTTGCTCCGGACCATGGATTGAACCAGGGTCGAAAAGAAAAATATGTTTATAGTATAACGATAACAACTTATGTGTTATGTAGAGGGTTGTGTTGTAGTGGTGAGTGTTTTGTGACAGTTTCGAGTGGTAGTTGTTTCTTGTGTTTCTTATACTTATATCAATGGTTTTTAGTGATAAAATCGATTTTAAGTTGGTTGTTACTGTTATATTTTTTCATCAATAATACATACAAATAGTCCAAAATACTTACAAGACCCCTGATAATAATTATTATGACTAGCTTGTATGCAATTTATTCTGACTTTAAATAGTACTTGCGAACTCTTCTTTTGATTAAAGCCCAACACTGGATTCAATTACTAATTGATGGGGGGTGACAACGTTATGATGAATATTGGACACTTTGCGAATTGGACATTTTGCGAATTGGTCATTTTTTGACCGCTGGACATTTTGCGAATTGGACATTCTACGCCTAAACGCCATATAGTACCATATACCGTTTTAAAAATAGATATTTATAAGACCTCATTATCCCGTATTAAGGAACAAGGAAGTTGACAGGTGAGCGTGTAAGTGACAAGATGTAGGAACGTGGAGGAGGCAAAGGAAATGTGTAACAGTTACAGGGATCGATGGCACGTGGTCGCAGAATTCAATAGTTGCCGCCATTTTTATTGGAAAAGCTATAGTAAGTACCTATAATATCTATGTATCTTGTATTGTTCAATTGCTCTAAAAAATATTTTGGCTCTCTATCAGATATTGGTAATAAATATGACACATGAATTAAAACTGCTGAAATCGAAACTGATGCTTATGAAATAACAGACAGCCAAAAAGAAACCAGCACGGGTAGAATTTCGAATAAGAGTCACTAACTTTTACCTGAACAATTCTGTCTTCTACTGTCTATGGTTTTGACATAAGCAGCATACACAGCCGAACAGTACTTTAATTATTTAAATTGTGAAACAAACTGAAAAATTTGGTATCTACTGGTCTCAAGCTCGCTAGCTCGATAGCATAGCAAACATACAAATTAAATTCCGATGTGCCATTTTGCGACAGTTCACCATCGATTTCAAAGAACTATCGTAGCTTCTTCTTGTCTTGGTAGTGTGGCCTAGTAGCGAGCTGACAATTCCCATGACAAATAACAGGACACTATTGATTATGGCAAGTGACTGACTGGGCTTAGTTAATTAGAGCCTCCAGACGAATTCCCAAGCCTTCAAGTAACAACGATCGAAGTAACGGATAAAAATAAAGTCTAATTAGATAAGGAGTACCTAATAGAAGTTACACAACACGTGCCAGAGGACGAGCTTTTAATTTGCAACGAGGTTAACATTTTTCTTTTCCTTCTTTCATTTACGTTCTAAGAAAAGATAATGTCGGTTTTCAAATTATTTTTAAGATCGAAGGTTATAATAATATACAGAGTGGAAGGGACACGCACAAATGATTACCACGTATTCAAAACCTACATCATTCCGAACCCTCCCAACATATTAATTTTTATCGGTAATATTTAAAAAATAAATGGAACATCAGTGTTCCGTTCATTTTGACTGAGTATTGCACTTACGAGTATGTAGGAAATAGCTGATTAAAAAAAAATAACAATGAAAATTTTCTGTGTCGGCCAGACACAAAAAAATTTCATTGTTATTTTTTTATGATGTCCTGAATGTAGGTAATACGTAGTACATAATCGTTAGTCCGTCGATCTCTGTTCCACCCTGTAAATAGATACGATAGCGATTAACGGAGGCATTTTTGGAGTGCAAACTTCTTTAGGCGCGTTGAGCACTTTTTGGGTGAAGGAAAAACATTGAACTCATCGTCACGTAACGTAACGTGCGGTCACGCTTCGTAGCCGTTCGTAGCACTCGTAGCATCCGCTATGGCGTAGCACCACATAGGCATGCGCGGGGCATTACCAGTGCTACGGCTGGGACGGGGCCTGTGTACTTTTTGTTTTCACTTCTATCGGCAGTCCCCAAAGACTGCTCCGATTTTTATCTAATTAAGTTACTGTTAAGGTTTTTCTTTTAGAAAATGTTTTTGATTAAGTAGGTACACTATGACCGATATAACTGACAAAAAATAAAAGGAAAATGCGTATCTTTTAAAAAACAACCGTCTACCACGAATTCTTGAGTTTGAACTATATTTATTTTGATCATCATCTTCATCATCCTACATAAGACTTAACTTCTTCCCAATATATCTAGTTGGGGTTGGCTTCAAGTCTAACTGCCAACCTGACCTCCACAACCCATAACCGAGTCAAAATAATTATTAGTAGTAATAAAAGTAGTAGTTATTAATAGTAATAAAAGAAAAAGCTGATAAAGATAAACAAATCAAGTATCTTGACTTGGCTCGCGAGGTTGTCGACATTTGGGATGTCGACTCAGCCTTAAAAATGTTTTTTTTTTTTAAATTAATAATAAAAAAAATGCCCGCCAGCCTCCTTCGTCCCATGCCGCCCATAAAGGATTAAACATGATTCAATAAAATTGTTGTAGTCAGAAGTGGTTTTAACTAGTGTTACAACACTATTACCTGGTGGTATCAGCCCACCAATACACCAGGGGTACGGTGGTTGGGTCTGACTCTGCAACCGATTACCGAAGTACCGACCTTTTTAACCGACTTCAAAAAAGGAGGTTACGTATATGTTCGTGTGTAAGTATGTGTTTTTTTTTAAGTAATACTCACAACCGAAGGGAAAATAATGTACGATAGAGTACTTTAGACCATTCTACGTAGGTACCGTCTACAAACAAAATTAAGTTATGAACTCAAAAATTACGAAACCCTTTTCGAATAAAGGAAATGAGAAAATAAATAAAATAACGGCGTAAACTTTATACTTACACCAAAAGATAAGATTAAAAAATATTTTACAAAGACGTAAGAAAAGCGAAGAAAATAAAAACGTGTACGCGCGATAACAGCCTTGAGAAATTGCATTGTACCTACGTATTATACTCTCGACGTTATCAGTGACGACTGACGACTGACCATGTTACGCATTACTTGCCTACGATAACGAGTAACCAGCAAAGAAATGACCAACGAAATCTACACATACTCGTGATACGACTGACGTTTACGAACAACGCGCTTCCACTGACGATGACGTAGGCAACGTAATTTTTTTTTTCATTGATTACTTTTGGTTTACTGTCGTTTGGATTTCGAATAATTATCGCGTTTACTGTCTTTGGATTTCGAATCTCGCTAGGTAGTCTGGTAAATGAATGATTGTGGTTGGAAAAGTTGAAAGCAGAAAATGTGACTTGTGAACTTTGTTTGGACTAGTTAGAAGATAAACATATTAAAAGTCCTGACTCCTCCGAGGTGAGCCCGAGGGGGGGGGGGGGGGGGGCAAAGAAGGTCCCGAGAAAAGAAAAGAAGATAAAAACTGTGACAAACAAAGTTGTAGAGAATTTTATGAGGTTTTATCATAATCCGATTAAACGATGCGTCGTATAAAATTTTGTTGTACTAGGTACATATAGTACAACAAAATTTTATACGACGCATCGTTTTCGAGATATAAGCAAAAAACCAAAAAACGGGACCTTCTTTGCCCCCCCCCCCCCCCCCCTCGGGCTCACCTCGGAGGGGTCAGGACTTTTAATATGTTTATCTTCTAACTAGTCCAAACGAAGTTCATAAGTCAGATTTTCTGCTTTCGACTTTTCCAACCACATACCCCTTTTGAGCACTCATTTACCAGACTAAGGACTCTAGCAAGCAACTACTCCGGTCCTACTGTGTGTGGCAGGACTTTATCACAATGCTACTGACATCTTGCTGTAAGCCGAGGCTTGGTTTTTGAGATGGTTTGATGGGTCCGTCATCTGTGTCATAAGATCAACACGGGTGAACTTCCACGTTATCATAAATGGTGTCTGGATTATACGTCTGTAGTGTTTGCGAGTGTCTATTCTCAAAATATGACTACCTAATTACGTCATCAACATCAACATCTGCATAACCTTCTCTTGACTACGTTAAGGGTCGGGGTCCAGTCTGACCGGGGTGCAGCTAAAAACTAGTATTTTGCATGGCGTGACAGTCTGTCTGACCGTCTCAACCCAGTATCTGGGTAATAAGATACCCACTCTGTACCTTTGTGGAATAATGTGACCTATATTTTCCTCGTTAAAACTATGTAGAAAGGTATTTGGTAGACATGCCTCCTAAAATGTGGTCTATTTATTGTGAAACAAGAGATAAGTTTAGTATAGAACAGTATCTACTCAAATTGGCATTATGTTTATATAAGTTAATGATTGAAAGGACACAATACAGCCTTATTGGCTTAATAGATACCTACTCTACTTAAGTAAATAGGTAAAATATATTGATTGAATCTTTGGCCTTCAGTTCAAACACGTGGATCTCTGTTATTCCGGGCGTCGTTACCTATCTATCGGACAGTGAAAGTTTAAATCAATCGAATTTACCTTTTTTGTGTTCGCAGGCGCGTTCGCAGTGGGTTGAGGGGGGGGGTCAGCCCCCCCCCCAATCAAAGAGAAGAACAGCTTCCCAAGATCGGGATTCTGTTCTTCTCTTTGCCGCTGGCTGACATGCATTATGCCCAGACCCACCGCTAGCTGCCCTAGGGGGCAGCTAGCGGTGAGTACAGAACCTTCGATACTATATCGTTCAACAGGAGAAACCAACATTTCCGAGGCAAAATCCAAAAAAAATCTAGCTCTTTGCCGCTGGCTGACATGCATTATGCCCAGACCCACCGCTAGCTGCCCTAGGGGGTAGCTAGCGGTGAGTACAGAACCTTTTTGGCAAGGTCTGCCTAGGGGCCGACCATGGCAAAAAGGTTCTGTACTGTTAACTAGTCACATTAGGATGATAAAGGGTTTTGAATTATTTGGCCTGCCTTAATTCCGCCGTTCTAGTTAATTTTCAAAATAACAGCCGTTCATAAAACCCGTTAAAACAAGTTGTTGTGCAAACAAGTTTTGAAAGAGACAAATCTTCTAATGGCGTTACGTTCACATTCTCGTTCACTATGAGGATTCACTTTGATTTTATGACACTCATAAAAACTGTGTTTATATATAGTAGTGATACAATAGCTGGCATCAGCACAAGCTATCTGGAACGCGTTAAGCTAAGTCTCGAAAAATTAGATCTTTCTGAACAACATTAAGACATACAGTCTTACGGGATAATATCGACAACAGCAACAGCGTCGAAATATCGGGAGCTCATAGAAAAAGAAAATCACGGATATTATCCCGTAATTACGTACTTTAAGTGTAGTGAAAAACCGTGAAAGTCTAAAACAGTACATCATGACATGTTTATTTTTATGTACACATAAAATACATTAAAATAGAAGAGCTCAAAGGTACTAAAAACATTAAAAAGCAGGATATTTTTAATTGCAAAGCGAGCGAAGGTTAAATTTTTAATAGTATTGTGTAGTCTGTATTTGTATCTGATTATTTAATTACAGACATTATTTTTAAGTGTACCTACTAATAAAATTATAGATCGTTGTGTCTGAAATAATTAATGCAAACTCAAAAATTTAACTTACCACGCCATGGTAAGTCAAGTAAAGCTAACGTAATGAAGCGTAAAACTAGAGCTTACTATAGATAGAGTATGTATAGACTCGAGACCGCCTAGCCAAGACTTTATTAAAGTGAGCGAAGCAAACTTTTGAAATTGGAACTTTCTTCACAAACAATCCAATCGAAGCCGAATCGATTGTTACTCTTGTTCGACTATCTGATTTTTAAACGGAAGCTCGGGAAAAACGCTATTCACAGATCCGATCGCCATGGTAGAAAATAAAAAAATGTGGTAGAAAATGCGTGCGTAAGTGCAACAGAATTGGAATTTAAATCAAATCCATAACCCATACTGAGTTCTCCACTTTATATTATTACGACAAGTGCCAAAATCGCCGGAGATCAGAGCAATAACCAATTTAAAATGTTGTAATTTCCTGTTGTTTGTCGAAGATTGACTACAACAGTAATTCGTTTTTAAAATCGATCATAGTGATAATATTCTCGTGGCTAAATAATAACAGCCGTACGGGTCGATCCGCAATATTAAGCCGCGCTTGCCATGGTCAGTCTGTGGATTCGTGACCATCATTTCATACTAGACATAGGTAGCTCGCGAATGAGAGATAAAATTGAACTAGCTCTTTAATTACAATCTAGCTCGCAGTCGCTCAGTCGTTCACGGAATAGCTCACTAGTCTGTTCATTTAGCTCAACGGCTCATTGACTCTATACTCTCACTCTGTGGCTTTGCGAGTTTGACAGTCCTAAGCCTGTTCATTAAGAAGGAAAATCATTGGCTTTCAAAATTTTATTTATTTGTAATAAGAACAAAACAAACCAATGAATCTAATTTTATCTAATCTATATCTCGCAACTAAGTTAAATGAACTAAATAACTTCAAAGATTATAAAGAGCCACTGAGCTAGTTGTCTCGTATAACTTGCTTAGAGTAGCGCGATGCGCGGCTCAATTTGATCTGTAGCTCGCAAGTAAATCAATTGAGCTCAAGAGTTAAAAGAGCTAATCGGTGAGCTAAAGAGCTAAAAGAGTGATACAGCTCTTTTGATCTCTCTTTTCTTTTCAGTGAGCTACATTTCGCATGCCTATTTCATACCGAGTTTCCTCCCTGTCTCGGAAAGCACGTTAAGCGTTGGTCCCGGCTGTCATTTGTAGATATTTGACAATCCAGTACAGGTAGTCAGTGCACAGTGGCCCGAAAGCCTGAAAACCAGTCTTCGTCAGCAAGGGGTACCGTATTTTCTAGTACTAACTGGGTTGATGAGGTCAGATCACTCCATGTAAAATACTGGTATTCATCTGCAGATCAATGAATAGCTGGCATCAATAGAAACAAAGTGTTTTTTGAGACCAAATCTTCTCACACATCACATTTCTGAAACATGAGCTATCAAAGTTGTGCTGATGAGGAAGATAGTGATTTTGTTGGCTTAATCTCGGAAACGTGACGGTTTAGAAGATTTGGTCTCGTCATTTGACTGACTTAATTGTTGAATGATTTTTTTCATGAAATAGTCACCTAAAGTTGTTCTTTTTGTTTTCACTAAAATTATAATCACACACAAAGGCGTTTCAGGACCTGACACAAATATACGTACGCTGTGAAAAAGTGCGCAGCTTACCTCTAGATCTCTACCCACTTTCCGGGTCACGATTTTCCGGGAACGCTCCTTCTAAGCTAGTTTCCACCATCAATAAATTGCAAATCTATTTAGTCCCGTCAGTTAGAGTATTGCAGAATAATGGATACGTATTTTATGTTTTTGTAAATCAATGAATATTGAGAAAGATAAAACGCATCAAAACTTGGGAGTGGGGGCCCGTGACGTCACAACGCACTAAAAATTATAGCACGGCGTGACTTATTGAGATTTGCGTATTGAGAATTTTAAAAGCGCCGTATTTTCGTCAATTTTGGTTTACTTATCAAAAGAAAAAATACGTGTCAAATATTTTTTGATAATCTAACTGACGGACTGATTAGATTTTTTCAGGATACAAGCCTATTTCCGGTTATTGTTATTTTTACGCCAGAGCATGCCCGGACGGAGCTGTGAGGGACGACCCGGGAATCTGTCCTGACCCTGACATGATTTGTGCGAATACTGGATGGATCTTCTGTTTAGAATATATCGATTGATAAAAATCTGGTCAATGACATCTATTTTAATACCCGTCTTTAGAGAAGTTTCACTTCAATAATAAATTCATGTAATTGCTGATCACAATATTATTTCAGCTTACTGTACTCTAACTTTTGTTTTCTTGTGGTCCCAAAATACCACTCAAAATTTTTTAAGGGGAATCCGGGAACGCGGTCCTGGTCCCGAAAGCCCCCCGACCCATAATATCACGTATCATTAAACATAATAATTATTTAGAGGCGATGAATATGGACTGGTCGACGTAAATCGAGCAGTCTAACTGCACCCCTAAGACCAATATGTCAACGCAACATGTCTAATTACTTCCTACAACATGCATTACTATTTTAATATCTGGTACATTTCCAGTCACATAAACATTTTCAAATAAATCTTCATACTCAACATGCAATGTATACTAATAATAACATTATGCTCGTTTTATTTCTTTAGCCTTGAAACACATTGAGTCCTTTGCCAAAATTCGTGTAAGAAGTTGGCATTGGCAGTAATGCATTTACGAAATACTGAATTGTAGTATAGACCATAGTATATAACAGTGCGATAACGATAAGTCAGAGATATAATATCGATATTATTACTCGAAAGAGATTTTATCAATATTTCCTTGAACGCCACACTCCACCTCGTTCTGTGCAGTTTTATTTTAGTCATTCTTGTAAATGTATCTATCTAGATTTTTATACCGAGTATCTAAAACAAAATGAATCACGCCTTTAATCCCCAAAGGGTTAGGCTGAGCAGAGGTGTATCTAATAATATACCCATGATTTCGCTAGTTATGTTTAAGCCCCATGTAATCGTATATAATAGGGGGTGAGCCTATTGCCACCAACCGGGCGCAAAGCCAGACTCCGTGGCTGCTACTGAGAAGTTACTGATGGAAAAACCCAATAACACTGTGCCTAACCCGGGAATCGATCCCAGGACTGTAAGCTCGTGCTTGCGACCACTACAGCAACGAGGCAGTCGAGTGTCTCTATTTGTAGGAATCCGTGTGTTTAACGTAGGTACAGTACGATTCACGAAAGATGACCACTACGCAGAAGGCATATTTTAGGTCCCTTGTAGGCGCGAGCGGAAAGCTTCAAGACCGGAGCGACGCAATGGGGGCTATCGTTTTTGAGCTCACCAGATGGCGCACTGTCGAGTAAGGTCCTGTCAGTAATTCTATTCGATACTTTAAAGCACCAAGAACTTCATAAAAATGTTTATTTTATTACGTATAACAACATAGTGTAAGCTTTAGATATATATTTACAATATTCTTCCTAAAATTAGTAAGCATGAAACATTTAAAAATCATTCTACCTCCAAGTACTAACAATATTATGATCCTAAGTTGCTACTTAAAATCTTCAAGTCATAATTAATCAGGAATGGCTCAATCTAGAACACAATCGTGAGTATTAGTATAAATACGTGATAAAAAAAGCACACAACGCGCGAACACTCTAAGACATCTGACATTTTGGAGGACCTTAGTCTACACAAGCGCCTCTAGCGGCAAATTCACATGCGATAGCCCCCATTGGTGCTAACTAACATTAAAATATTATTTTGTCCTTCATGACAAAATAATATTTTACATGCGCAGACGGCTGCTATTTGTGGTCATCTTTCGTGAATTGAACTGTAAGTAAGTGCGGCTGTGGGTAGACTTACTTTCAAAACCAGTTGAACACTCCTAGTGCTGAAACCTCAAGCCTCATGTCCGCCATATCTTCCGTCCGTTCGTTGTACACACGACGACATATCAAGCTATTCACATCAAGTATAACATGGACCCGCTTTGTATAGACTTCCCGAAAACAGATCTGCTTTTACATACTATGGTTTTGCATAGCTTGATTGGACGTTTTGTGTTCCTAGCGGTCTACTTTATGAAGCTCACAATCGTTGACCAGCAGTGGTCGACATTAATAGGCTAGTTTCAACCATCAATAAATTGCAAATCTATTTAGTCCGTCACTTATAATATTGGAAAATAATGGACACGTATTTTTTGTTTTTTGTAAATCATCAAAACTCGGGAGTGGCTCGTGACGTCAGAACGTACTCAAAATTATACCAGGGCGTGACGTATTGAGAATTTTAAAAGAGTCGTATCTTCGTCAATTTTGGTTTACATATCAAAAGAAAAAATACAAGTCAAATATTTTTTGATAATCTAACTGACGGACCAATTAGTTTTTTTCTGTACACGAGCCTATTGACAGGTAGGCCGTTAACCTGACCCCTGACTCCTAGATAATAGTTCCGTTTTCTACGTCTCACAAAGTGACCTACCCCAATAACATTATAATCTATTTCTAACACAACTGTTAAGGAAGATACCAATTGAAATTGTAACGAGATATCTGTTACAATAACTATTGTTATCACAAAGGCCTTGGCCTTATATACCTACATGTATGTATTGCCACTACATAATATTCCGTTGCTGGTGATAACGACAATGAAGAAAACAGCTGAAATAATAAAATAGGTACTTATTTAAATGTTTGACAATACTCATAATTTGATAACATTATAGTGTAGTGCAATGTAATTGGCTCCATAATTTATTGCTAGGTAGGTAAATTATAATCTAAATATTAAAAGTTTAGATTATAATTTTATTTTTGTAATTGACACAATTTTTCCAGGGATTTGGGGGGTCACTAGCTAGGTTCTACCCATACACCCTATGTCCTAAATGTCATGGTTGGTTACATATGTTTTTTCTTTTCAAATGAAAAAAATACCCAAAATGTTTCCTTTAATTCCAAATAACTTTTTCGTTTGTAAGTGTAATGGCACAAAATAAATTTTGTTGTATTCTCCAAAGTCTTCTTAATCTAAATACATCTTTGTTTCATAGAATTGGTTTCAAGAAAATTTATTACGAGCTACCAAAGTTATTTTCTTTTTTTAATGTATGAAATTGTACAACTTCAAAATTTATTATAAAAAAAATTATAAGCCATTTTGAACTTAGCTTTATTTTAAAAAGTTCTTTAGTTAATACCCTTTCTAACGGTATGCTACATGTCACAAAGAACAATTCATTAAGTAGTCAAAATGTAAGTTAGGAGAGTCAGGATTAAGAAAAGACCTATAAATGTTATTATTTTTTTATAAACTAAAGTTATAAATTTTGTTCAATTTTTGATTCAAATTAACCCAATATTTATTTTGTGCCATTACACCCACAAACAAAAAAGTTATTTCGAATCAAAGGAAACATTTCGGGTATTTTTTTTCAATAAAAAAAAAACATATGTAACCAACCGTGACATTTGGGACATAGGATGTATGGGTAATATTGGGTTAATTTGAATCAAAATTGAACAAGATTTGAAACTTTAGTTTATAAAAACATAATAATATTTATGAGTTTTTTCTTAATCCTGACTCTCCTAACTAACATTTTGACTACTTAATGAATTGTTCTTTGTGACATGTAGCATACCGTTAGAAAGGGTATTAACTAAAGAACTTTTTAAAATAAAGCTAAGTTCAAAATGGCTTTTAGTTTTTTTATAATAATTTTTGAAGTTGTACAATTTCATACATTTAAAAAAGAAAATAACTTTGGTAGCTCGTAAGAAATGTTCTTGAAACCAGTTCTATCAAACAAAGATTTTATTTAGATTAAGAAGACTTTGGAGCATACAACAAAATTTATTTTGTGCCATTACACTCACAAACGAAAAAGTTATTTGGAATTAAAGGAAACATTTTGGGTATTTTTTTCATTTGAAAAGAAAAAACATATGTAACCAACCATGACATTTAGGACATTAGGGTGTATGGGTAGAACCTAGCTAGTGACCCCCCAAATCCCTGGAAAAATTGTGTCGGTCCATAAGCCAAACACCCTGTATATAGAGTTTGTAATGTAAAACTAATTGTGTTATTTTAAATACGATTTCTATAAATAAACAGAATAAAAACGAAACCTGTACGCAGCACCATTCTAATCATATTTATATCCTGTCGGATCATCTCTTATGGTAGGTACGGTTGTCAATGTCATCTCCCGTCTTTGAAAGTATCTATCATTCTCATTTCACCCGTTTCCTTTTAAGGCCCTTCTAACCCTAAAATTAGCAACTGTATTGTGGTGGTTCAAATTTCGTTTGAAATTGTTAGAATAAAGTTCTAACTTACACTACAAAGCGGTTGTTACGTCAGTCACTGCGGCCGAATAGTGCGAAATGAGTGGTTTTTTGCGATTTACAAAAACATCTATTAATTGGACTAAAAAAATAAAACACACAAGACCTGGGACACTACAGACATTATGTTGTCACTGTTCCAAATTTGGTATTCTGCAAAAACTTCAATGGCGTTTCAGTGGTGTCTCAGTAGTGTGTCGATAGTGTGGCGGTACAATATTTATTTAGTGTTTTCGTTGTTCGATGGCTTCACAATGGCGGTTCGATGGCCAAAACACTTTTCAAACACGATATAGACACAACTTTCAAATACATTTAAAATATTTACAGACTACCGTAACTTTGGCCATCATGATGACATTGACACATTATAGTGGAGCAGAATACGAATTATTACAATAGTCTTCTATGGCGTTTCAATGGCACTACAGTGAGTGGTAAGTCAATGACCATAGATAATTTGTAGAATACCAAATGTCAATGATTAGCCTATTGAGACACTACTGACACACTACCGACCAAAGAGTAAAGTAATATATTGCTACCGACACACTATTGACAAGTTGGTCATTTTATAGAATTGGGCCCCTGCTTTATAGTTAGTTCAGTTAGTATGCAAAGTTTCATGATCTAATTTGAAGCACTACTACTACTTACTTACGGTACTTTTTGAATACCAGCGGTTTATTGTTCGACTTTGGATCTTTTTTCTATCGAGAAAAGTTTATGGAATCGTGTTTTCGTCATAGTCATAGTAGTTTATTCATGAACAACAAAATTGTATCTGAAATTACATGGTATGAAAGAAAATTAAACACACATAGTACTTAGCATTAATCCTCATCTTTACTATATTTATTTTAAAATTAATGCTGCAATATTTTAGGCGTAACGGAGGATCATGCTAAGCCATTTGAGGGAGTATAGGTCCTTAAATCGGTAGGTTATATTCCGCACTGGGTAAACCCATTTGATACATAATGAATAGTAATTCAGCTTTCTTGTTTTTTCATTTAATCTATGGGCTGGCGTTGCCCTTGACGCAATCTACTAAAAGATATTATGAAAATTTCAAAGTTGAAAACAGGCATTTGTTTGTTACTTTTTATCTTAAAATTAGCGTAGAAGCGTCGAGAAGTTTTTCTGAAGGCGAAACTAATGGCAATTGTAGACTTATTGCCTGTGAAAGGCTCGGAGACTACATTTTCCGTAAACTTTAATTTAGTTGTGTTTGTTTCCATTGTAGAAAACGGTCAGGTCTGTTCAAAAAGTATCGCGAATTTTAGATTTTCGCGGGCTACGTATATTCGATTTCCGATTTTGTGGCTATATTTAGGTACTTTATGTTCCTCTCCTATGCTGACAAGATCGGCCATTTTGAATGTTCAGTTAATTTTGGCCAGTTATTTTTGCTTGGACGTGTTTTGCCTCGTCTTTGATTTTACGTATTCAAAAAAAAAAAAACAATGAATCTGTATCAAATTTTGTGTGACAAACTAAATTAAGTTTGCGGTAGCACTTCGAATGTTGACTGTGGCATATGGTGAAGCTACCTTAGACCAAAGCATTGTTTATCGGCACAAAATGTTCTTAGGGCCAAGTTCACCGAAAAGATAACAGTCTGATTATCTAAAAACAGCTGTTTAAAACACATTTTTGAACTTGAAAATGTGTTTTAAACAGCTGTTTTTAGATAATCAGACAGTTATCTTTTCGGTGAACTTGGCCCTTAGAGGGCCGAGAAGATGTGAACGACGAAGAGCGTGCCACAATGGAGGAGACCGTCGAAGAAGTGATGAAAATAATATTGGCCAATTGTCGAATCACCGTTAGTATGTTGCTGAGGCACTAATGAACTCCAGGAACGTATCGATTGACTCGTGCCATTCGATTATTACCAATGATTTAGGCATGAGACAGACGGCAGCGAAAGTCGTCCTAAAATTGCTCGCTAGCGTTGCTTGTGCGCGAATTTATTTCCAAAAACAACACATTAGTTTGATGCCTCAGATCTGGCCCCCTGTGGCATTATCTTGTTCTCAAAACTGAAGGGGCCCATGAAAGGACGAAGCTACACCACGATTAAGGAGATAAAGACGGCATCGAAGGAGAAGCTGAACAAGGTCACAGAGATTGATTTCTTTAAGTGCTTTGAGGATTGGAATAAACGTTGGCACAAGAGTGTATAACATCTGATGGGGATTACTTTGAATGTCCCCACATAGTAAATAAAAAAATACTTTTTTTAAAAACACAAAATTCGCGATACCTACTTTTTGAACAGACAGCGTACTACATAAATTATTTAATTTCTTCTGGCACCTCTCCATCTAATAAATTATGATGAAGTCAAAATTATTGTTTCAATTAGACCTTGAAAATGTCTGAAAAGGCGTAAAGACAATAAATAATATATGAAATAGGAAAGCAATATTCAAATTATCTGACTTCCAGCCCAGCCCGTAGGGCCCAACCAAAAGCACTCCTGTTTAGGTACTTAATTATTCATCCACAAGGGCAAAGTAACATCGATCTACATTAAGAATGCACATTAAATATTAAATTGGGCGGATGAATAAAATGATCTACGTTAGAATGAACTCGCCTTCTTTTCGAATCAACATGAACTATACTAACGAGAAAAAAATTGCTATCCAAACTAGCAAAGTTGACTGTTACCAACCGGGCTCAATGCTCCACGTGCCTAATTTGAGTATTATATAGCTCGTCGTGAAGGTCTGATTTGATGATCGTAGTGTCAATTTAGCTCGAACCATGATTCAAGCTTAATGGACACTCATCGTCATCTTCCTGCCCATGTTATTTGGGATCGGCGCGAAACGTTTTTTTCGATCTAAATGGACACTACGATCATCAAATCTAACGACAAGCGTCGACATTAATTAACTGACATAAATTCTGCCTTCTACTTCTTGAAAATATAGTCCTGCTGTATAACATCGCTGGACCTTAGTATGTCCTAATAGGTTCTTTCAATCTCGAATTTGTCAAGAAAGACCGTAAAAGTCCACGTGTGAGCAATGCAAATTACAAAGTACGTATTTACTACTACTTCCATAATGTAACGTAACGCCAGATTTACGTACCGAGTACATACGTATATAGGCTTATCGGTCATACGGAGACGTAGATGCAATAAAAAGAACATTGGCGTTATATCACGAGCCTGGCCACGCAAATCGTGCGCGTCACCAAACATCAAACATCACTGATATACTTCCTGCTGACGTGCAACCAAATAATTCAGCAATCAAGTTCGAATGTTTAAGATTATCTACGAAACTTCGTGTTATTTTTTGTCTTGTATCGTCATCTGCTTAGCCTTTTCCTAACTACGTTGGGGTCAGCTTCCAGTCTAATCGGATGCAGCTGAATTACATGGAGCGACTGCCGCCGAATTTCCGACCAATCCAGTTAGTATTGGGTAATACTGACTTTGTTTGTCGTGTGCAAGTCTAATATTTCGTTCACCGGTCTAATATACATTTTTTCTTTCTTTCTTTGTTCCCATCGCACTTACTATGATGCGATCTTCATTGATTTCGGTGTAGATTACGCCACTTGCATGGCACGTGAGTTCACGCGACGATGTTGGTCGGTAACAGAACGGTCTGGTGGGCTGAGTGGGATAGCATCATACTTTTCAATACAAAGAATATTTTTTTGCCTATTAAGTACGATCATAGCATGATCCTAGAATCATTTAGGGGGGTCTTTGAAGTTTGATCATGCTCTTTAATGTTAGCTGATGTTGCTAACCAAAATTGCGATAACATAACACCGACCTGATTACATTTTTCTCAAATGAACTAAGCCTCATCAGATATTCTCACTAGGTGGGTGGTGATAACAAAATAGTAGTTACCTAGGTGTGTTTTAAACTATAGTATATACGTATAATTATGTAGGATATCAACATTTACTTTTATAACCCAAAGTTATGTTGAAAAACGATTTGAATTTCAATTTAGCGTAACACCGACGTGTTTACTTGTCAGACCAGAAATTCTACAAGGCCGTTGTTGTAGTTAAATACCGATGCAAATACCTGTTATTTTTTTTTCTAAAACAGACCCGACTCTTGACTCTGCTAATTACTGAACCTGTTTGTTGGTATGGCAATCCAAAGCAAATCCATTGGTAAGCGTTAGTCAGTTCGCGCCAGCTGTTGCTACGTTACTATGGTTAAATTTGCACGTCGCGCGTCGCTGTTCGCGTCGCGCGTTGCCGGTTGTATTATATAGGGGAGGATAGGACTACTTTTCCTGGCATGGAGACAAATGGGAGCAAGTCTTCGTTTTGTGTAACTTGAATTATCTTTACCGCGACATAATAAATTGTGGTTTTGACCCAAGTTCACTGAGAGCTTGATCGCAGGAAACCAAATTATCATATTATATTTCGTCGTTGATATTGCAATCCGTTCTGTCATTTTTATTTTTTTACTTTTCGCGAATCGGTTTTAAATCTTAAAAACGAACGCATCCATAAAACATTCTATGTGAACGGCCAATCAGAACATTTATAACGAACAATATTGCAATACCTGTCACGTGCCCAAATTCAAACATTTTTGATATTGTAATTGGTTCTAAGGTTCTCTATGTCAGAAATTGAACGGCAACAGTTTTTCTTGACAGGGAGTTTTTAGTAGATTTTTGCAAGATAGTTTCATATCTTCTCTATTTTTATGGTGCAATTAACACATTGCAATAGTAATACGTATTTAACTAGCATAAAATTTACTTGTTTACTAATACATATTTAAAAAGCAAAATGTTAAATGTCATGACAATCGTATAAGTAATTAATAGGTATTACCCCTAAAACTGAATGCGTGAGATTATCTCTTGAAATAAATAATTTTAGTATTCTAATCTAGATTAGATTAGAATACTAAAATTATTTAATTCAAACCATGATAAACTAAATAAAAAAAAAAACAATTATTGCCGTAACCCACGTTTTTGTATCCACAAAAAGGTGTTTTTTGCCTATCCTCTAAAGTGCGTCAAAATTGACATTGAACGTATTGCAATATCAACGACGATTTATTATCTTCGGCATAACTTACCATGGAAAAAAAAACTGAATATTATACTCGTCATGATTTTTATGAGTAACATATTTATAAAAATAATGTTTTGTTATCGGACAACACTTGCACTTTTAACATAGGTACAAGATAATACTATACACAAATACCGTCTTCTGTATAAATATTTTATTTTTAACCTAGGTACCTACCGACTTTTATGTCACATTCTTGAAATAGTTCGTTGATCATCTGTGAGTTACAATTATCAAGTGTTTGAAACATCTTAACTCAGTCATTATCTTGGAAAGCTTTTAGCATTAATTATTTTAGATAATTGTCTATTCTCTGAAGTACCTACCTTTATTATTATTTCATATCTCAGACCGGATAATGGACGTGAAATCATTAATTACTCGTAGCTCATCTGACTTCGTGGAATCACCTATAAGTTTTCTGAAGGTAAGTAATTAAAATAAATTGAACATTGGTCTTACCGTTGATTAATTAAAAAGTTTAATAAGCAAGATATTTTTTAGACGCAGGGTGGCCACCCAGGGTACATAAGCTTTGTTTTTTTTTTTTCGAATGTTTTTTTTTCTGGCTGGCTGCTAAAATAGTTATGTAGGTCCATACTCCATAGATAAGTCATTTTTGTTTCAAAACCATATTCAGTACAATTACTGTTATCTCAGATGATCGAACCGTCTGGAAAGGAATTTTAGGCATCTAGTCCCACTGTGATTTTATTTCCTTGAAACTATGGGTTTTCTACGTTTGCAGCGCCTACGACACGAGTTTTGTTTTTGACAGTTAAAGAGATTTCACTTGTTTCTATGTAAATCTTGTTTTCAGGGTCTATTCAATGAAAGTAGTCGTTCTCTAGGAGGAAATGTCAAGCAAGGTAATTAATTGTCACAAATAACGTATTTAATCATTTTAAGAGACTAAAGTACAAAGTTTTTTTTTTAGCTTTAACATTTTTTTTTAATTTAGAGACATATTATAATATGTCTCTACTGCTTGGCACCTATTAATGTATTGTAAATACTCGAGGGGAATGGTGCTGATAGCCGAAATACAGGCTATGCCTAACTATGCGTAGCCGAACTCGGCTACAGATGCTAATTTATTTGCCTAAATTGAAACTGTTGCTACATTGTCATTGTAAAACAGTGCTAAGTTGTTTGGAAATAAACTATTATTAGGTAATTACTAAAAAAAAAAACTTTATTTGAAATTATATTGACACCGTACGACACTTTTATTAAGAAAGTGCACCGATCGTTTCCTTTAAAAACCGGCCAAGTGCGAGTCGGACTCGCACATAAAGGGTTCCGTACCATAGTAGTAGGGGCCTTAATTTTTTAAAATTTTGTATTATTTGTTGTTATAGCGGCAACAGAAATACATCATCTGTGATAATTTCAACTGTCTGGCTATCACGGTTCATGAGATACAGCCTGGTGACAGACAGACAGTTGGACACGGGAGTCTTAGTACTAGGGTCCTGTTTTTACCCTTTAGGTACGGAACCCTAAAAACGTATAATAGTAATAGTAACTATTATTACTACTAATAGTACAACATCTTTGTCTTGCAGATGCTTTAGAAGCCGTCAAACTGGATCCAGCCGTGCTAGAAGCACAGGTGACGTTCCATTCGATAGACAAAGCCATTGATGCCGCGAAACCGAATACACGTCCCGAAGTAGTCATTGAGAATAAGAAAGGTGGGTACACACTGCAAAAACGTTATGAACTAAGAATAGGCGCGACAATAAATGGATTAAAAGTAAGGCCCTTCTAACCCTAAAATTAGCAACTCTATTTTGTGGTGGTTCAAACTTCGTTTGAAATGCTGTTAGAATAAAGTTCTAATCAGCTTGCACTACAACGCGGTTGTTATGTCAGTCACTGCGGCCGAATAGTGCGAAATGAGTGTTTTTTTGCGATTTACAAAAAATCTATTGATTGGACTAAAAAAATAAATAACATAAGACCTGCTTTCTACTTAGCTCAGTTAGTATAAAAAGTTTAATGATCTAATTTTAAGTATTTTATGATTGCCAGCGGTTTATTGTTCAGTTTAGAGGTAACTTTGGAATTTTTTCCTATCGAGAAAATTTTATGGAATCGTGTTCTCGCCAAACATAGGACTTAGCATTAATCCTCAAGTTTACCATATATTTATTTCAAAATTAATGCTGCAGTATTTTAGGCGTAACGGAGGATCATGCTAAGCCATTTGAGGTAGTATAGGCCCGTCATTGCTATCATTTTTTTTGCTAGATCATGCCTGGGATTTGGGAACCCTCTAGTAGAGATATTGATATACTAGTAGAGATATTGGGGGTCAAAGTTCCAAGTTTTAAAAAAGAACAAGTTTTGAATGTTACTATAAATACCTTCATGACCCCACGCTATACAATGCATCTATCAGCACAATGTTTTGTGTGCGTTTACGCGAGCCCAAACGTAAAACGTGATTTTTCACCCAAAAACAAAAAAGTCGTTTCCCAGCAATATGTTTTGCGTACAGTTAGGTACCTACCTACTTAGTTTGATAAGGAATGCTTAGTTGACGGCTTCGTGAAGAGTCTGCTTACACCCTGTATGTATTGTTATTTCCTTGTGTGTGTAATCTTTTGAACAAAAGAAGCACTCACAACCGTGATATCAAAGATCTGACGAATCAACACAGGTCGCAAATTCGCAATGGTGTAAAAGTGGTTGAAGTTTGCACACTTATCTTATCTTTTTTTTTTGTCGATTGAAAATTTCTTTGTTGCTAGTCGCGATTTCTATCTTCTTTCTTCTATTCTTCATTATGGTGTCGAACGTAAAGAATAGCACCATCCCATATCTTCCTGTGGGTGTCGTAAGAGGCGACTAAGGGACTTACCAGAGAATGGGCAGCAGCGTTCTCTGTGCTTTGTAACAACCACACTGCGATCGCCAACCCGCCTGCCAAGCGTGGCGATTATGGCAAAAACCCCCCTTTGTAGGGGGCCCATGTCCAGCAGTGGACGTCTTTCGGCTGAAATGATGTCGCGACTCGCGAATGAAATGCCTGCGATTTTTATCGCGTTACTAGGCAGTTTATATTTCTATCACTAAAGTTTTTTTTGATCGTTTTAACTCCGTTAATATTAATAATACATAGTTTCGACGTTTGACAGAATAAATAAACGTTAGTAACAAAAATTTTGCAAACTACTTAAAGTAATGTAATACATGCATAAAATTACGAAAGGTCTTGATTAATATTCACGCGCGATAACATCTGAAACAAACAACACCAGTGACACGATGCGATTGTTTTTTATTATTATAAGTTTTATTAATATGCTAAAAGAGTTGGTTTCAAGGAAAATTATTTAACTAGTGTCATGAATACAATACATAGCCCAGTGGCGTAGCTACGGGGGGGAGGCAGGGGCGGCCCGCACCGTTTGTCACCCACTTAGGGGTGACACCCGACCGTGAACATCACTAGTGCCACCTATAAAAACCGGCCAAGTGAGAGTTGAACTCGCGTGGAGCGGGTTCCGTACAATACCAGTCTTATATTGAGTTTACCACTTTATTCTTTTTTTCAATTGATAGAATTTTCTGTATAAATCGACAAAATGACTCCTTGAACGAATAGACAAACGTAATTTTTATTTTAACTGTTTTGATTGATTTTTGAGGTGACACCAACAATATCCGCACCGGGTGTCACCCATGCTAGCTACGCCACTGACATAGCCCCTCCACTGGCTCCACTAGCCCGTCTAGTTCGCGCAGTGATGGTAACGACCCCGACAAATATTCTGAAGCCCTACTCTCTAACGCTTCGTCCGTAATTCGGATCTATCCGTCTATCTCGCGCACGTCTGCAGATAAGTGCGAGTGAAAGAGACGGATAGATCCGAATTACGGACGAAGCGTTAGGGAGTAGAGCCTCAGAGGCCCTGCTCCCTAACGCTTCGACCTTCGGCCTCTGGTTCGTGGATTTGACCCCGGCAGGCAGGCAAATTGGCGCTGTGACATTTTTATATGTTACAGCACCGTGCTGTAATGATGCGTGTTGGCCTCGTACAGGACCAATTTAGTTTAATATGTCTTATTTTTATTTTATAACTAGCTGACGTCAGGCGGTTTCACCCGCGTAGTTCCCGTTCCCGTGGGAGTACGGGAATAAAATATAGCCTATAGCACTCACGAATAATGTAGCTTTCTACCAGTGAAACAATTTTTAAAATTGGTTCATTACTTCCGGAGATTACCCCCTACATACAAACTTACAAACAAACGTTACCTCTTTATAATATTAGTATATATATGTTTTGTCTTTTTATTTAAGTTTGTTTTATCCTGTGCAAGTCTTATAACTGCTTTTTCTTTTCCCATTGATTTGTGTAACTTATTAGTTATTTCTGCACCAATGCTTTCAATCCGGTTAAGGAAAATATCGCGAGGCAATATGATGATGTCGTAGTGGATTATGGCCCAGTTCATACTGGACCCTTGTGCCCCAATATGGGCGCACGGCCCCATTCAAGCTATATAAACCCAGTTTATGCGGACCTCTCACTGTAAGTACAGGAAATGTATTGCAAAGCGAAGCCGCGACGTTATACTGGAAATGTATAGCTTGTAACTTGGCCAGCAGGCCTATTACGTATCTTTCTGATATCCAGTGACTATGTACTCCGAACTTTGATGACAACCGGGAATGTCATAATATTGGTATTACGTATCACACTGAGTGGATATCACTTTACGGTGACTAACAGCCCAGGTACGGTGGTAACGTCTTTCACGAAAGCCACTTCAAACTCAGTTGTCATCAATTTGATGGCCACTATACTTACATAATCTCAATAATAGAAGAATCGTTACGATAGCGTCTGTCAAAATGAGTTACAGTGACTATCAGCCACGATGGGCACCGATGACGTCATATTTGATCGCAACTGGTCATACATACGAAACTAACCTTTTGACAGTTATTTGATGGACACTGAGCCCAGTTACTATCATTTCGAGCTGTCAACAGAGATACGTTGCTGCCTGCTGGTTATAATAGCCAGTCTATTTCAAATTGTACCTTCTCAATGAAACCAGGCCTAAATGAGTAACAAACACACAAAGATATATGTAAATATATGCTTTTCTAGTAAAATAAGCTTGTAGATTATTTTCAGAAGATAGCATTAATTTCCATTTCGAGATGTTTTCAAGATAAGTTTACTATTCTAAGAGCATGAATGCGAAAGTTATGTCTTTTTTTGCTGAAACATCTAGATTCTGGTTTCTTAGCCCACAACAACAACAACGACAACAGCCCATAACGCCCACTGCTGGACATAGCCTCTCCCATGATGGGAGGAATTTGCCGTAATCTCCACGCTTGGCAGGCGGATTGGAGATTGCAGTGATGAAAGAATAACAGAAAACGCTGCTGTCCATTCTCTGGTCTACGGAGGCGCAAGGTGTTCTGCCTCAGACATTAGTCGCCTTATACGACACCCGTGAGTGTAATGGGTTGGTTCTATTCTACTCTGCCGGATACCACACGGCTAATCTTAGCCCACAGGTTAACAATTTTATTAGTCACTGTTCACTGTTACACATTAAGAAGTGTAAGGAATACCTAACTACTTACATATTTTTTTTTTAATGAAAAGATAGCTCACCTTTTCAAGGATAAAATAAAGGCTTATGATCTTTTTTTTTAATCCTTGAAATGGGACCTACACGGGTCTATTCAAAGTCGATGTAGATTATAGAACGCTTCAAAGAGAAAACTAGCATGATAATTTATTTGTTATTATTTTCAGAGGGAGTTCCCAAGCCCCCAACGCCTGTGCCAACGCCTTCACAGAGACCCAACGGTTTCAAAGACATGGTGTTGCAGCATGAGGCAGCACTGCTCTCCCTAACTCCTCACCAACTGGAGCTGCTAATGCAGTTTGCTGATGTTTTACGCAGACAGAGGGTGATCACCCAAAGATATTTGGTAAGTTCCAATGATATTTAATTAAACAGATATGTTATGAGCGCGCAATCGTGAAGACTCGAAAACGTGTCAATTGGCCTGTTTTTCCTTTATTCTGCGTCACTGCGTGTATGTGAGCTGGCTCTCCCCCGCGGCACACTTTTTTCGGTGGTTTTGTAGGTGTATAACATATCTGTTTGTTAGAATATCATTGGTAAGTTCTGAAAATTTAATATAAGGTTTGTTAAGTCTATTGTAGCTTTCAGTAAGTAAAACTAAAGAGTAATTTAAACAGTTTATTGACCAAAGTCTAGTTCAGTCAGAGCTAGATTGGTTAGAGCATTATTTTAATTGGCTTCGGTTTTTAAACTCCAAGTTAACGCGAAAGCTAGGGGTTAGTTGAAAAGAAAGCGGATTAAAACTAGTTGTCAGGATCTATTATGAGATTGTAACTGTTATATATGAAAATTGTATCATCTGTCGATATAAAGGGTGTAAAACACCTCTTAACGAAGCCGAAAGGCACTTGTCCTCGTCATTGTGATCATTTTTTTGTTCTACACCGTACATGGGAACCTTCTAGTTACGGAGATATTGGGGGTCAGAGTTCCAACTTTTTGACAAGTTTTTTTTTAAATACAAGTTTTTTACTTTAAACACCTCCACGACCCCCGTACTATTCAATCCATCCATCAGCACAATGTTTTGAGTGCGTTAGTGAGTTGTACCACAAAACATGTAATTAACCCCAAAAAAAAAATCGTTCCCCAGCAATAATTTTTGCATAAAATTACTTATTTTGATGTACAGAATGCTTGGTTGACGGCTTCGTGATGAGGTCTTTTACACCCTGTATAGGTTAAGTTAGATATCTGTTTTCTACACAGGAATGTGCATTTTGCAAGAATAACGGTAAGCCGTCATTTTGGTATAAGTCACACGCGCTTCGGGACGCTCGCGGTCGCGTGCGGTGTCCTATTCTCCGTGGATTCCGTTGTTCCCGATGTGGCGCCACTGGCGACCAGGCCCACACCATCAAATACTGTCCAGACTTACTCACAGGTTAGTACTTTTAAACATAGCTTTATTTTAACTCGCTCGCCTTACCGCTCATTTATAAACATATGCTTAAAACCAAAAACAATTTGTTAATGGGCATTGTCCTTTATTCAATAATGTTTGTTGCCTTCTCACTTTATTGTCTTTAAAATGACAGGGAAAGGTAGTATTTAGCGTTTATGGAAAAAAGCTACTGCGCTCATACAAATGCATGGCTGATTGCCTAACGTAGTCTGTTGCTGGGAAATTGGAAGTAACTTGTAAAGTTGAAGTGTTGCCACTTTAATCGTTTCAAGCAATTTTTCAAAGATCCTTTTCATGTGGTTTTAATCTAATCGTTGTTAACGGGACTTAAAACCGTATTCCGTTGAGGACAGATCAGGCGAACTGTCGAGGGCTTGGTTGCTCAAAATTGGCGACCCAAGAGCTATAATTATATTTATTACTTATCCCATTTCCAAGAGTTGTGTCAAATGATTATGAACAACGTTTGGATCGCAATGTTATAATTTGACCACACGAAAAAGATGATTAAGAGATTCGTTTAATTAAGGTGGATGCTCCAGGGAAGCCCGCGAAATTCAAATTTTCTTACGTTTTTTGCAATTTGCAGACTGTAAGCGTATGTAGTTACAAAACTACAATCATCAAAATCACATAGTGGCGAACAATATTTTAATCAACATACAACCTAGCACTGGCCTGCAAATTGCAAAAAAACGTAAGAAAATTTGAATTTCACGCTAAATTAAATTACGGAACATTAGATATTATTACAACATAAACAAAGACGTCGTTTTACAAGTAGAACTAGGGACAGGACAGTAAAAAGACGAGGTCGAAGAACTCAGATTACGAGTTCTGCGAATTAATGAATTTATGGCAAACATAGCTTCTTGCTGGTGGCTTCTGGCGCAGATGCCCAACGAAAATAATTATCTCACATGAACCTGCTACCTTGACTTGACAAAAAGTTTCGCACCTGTGTCCTAACTTAGGTCAAATTATGGCTTATCAGTGTGGCAATCGAAATCCATTCGGCCGTAAAACCTGAAATGGTAGCAGTTTTTAGATCAGAGTGTAAATTGGATGAGAAATCTCTTTAAACTAAAATCAATTTCTACATACAATTAGGACGGTTTCTTTTTGTTGTGTTCATAATAATTGTCAGTCCAAAGCTTATAAGAATGAAAATAATGCAATATTATTTTTGCTTATTTTCTTCATAAGAAAATTGCATCCGCCTGAAGCCGGGTGGGTCGTATCGCTAGTAGGTATGTTTAAAAAAATACATCTTTGCGGAAAAGTGATTGTGTGTGACAGTGAGAGAAGAAAAGTAAAGCAACTGCATGATTCAATACAATAGTAGACTTGTGATAATGTCAGTAATAACTACTTTTACGTAATTATAAGTTATAACGTAATCTTCTCACAATGCCTCGTAATTTTAATGGAAACAACCCATTATAATTGTGTAGGTATCTAATGTTATTTATTTTTGTTTCAGACTCTCAAAGCAGCTGCTCTGGAAAGTCTTCATTGTAAATATCGCTAACGTTTTAAAATATAGTTTAAAAAAGAACTATTATGTTTTATTATTTACTCCTGTTTAAAGTATTATTTTAAAGAACATCTTATGGTGACAATCTGGAATTACCCAGACTTGGTAACAGTGACGGAGTCTGGATTTGTAACTGGTTGATGCCAAAAGGCTCGCCCCCTATTACACATAACTGGGGGTCTAAAATGGCCGCTTTAGCAGAATCGTAATAATGAATGAATCACTTTGAAAATTTAAAATAGACCCACTGACTGACTTAAGGCCACTCTAACCCTAAAATTAGCAAACTCTATTTGTGGTGGTTCAAACTTCGTTTGAAATACTGTTAGAATAAAGTTCTAATCAGTTTGCACTACAAAGCGGTTGTTACGTCAGTCACTGCGGCCGAATAGTGCGAAATGAGTGGTTCTTTGCGATTTACAAAAAATCTATTGATTAGACTAAAAAAATAAAACACATAAGACCTGCTCTAAAGTTAGTTCAGTTAGTATGCAAAGCATACTAACTGATTAGTATGCAAAGTTTCATGATCTAATTTGAAGTACTTTTTGAATACCAGCGGTTTATTGTTCGATTTGAAGGTAACTTTGGATTTTTTCTATCGAGAAAAGTTTATCGAATCGTGTTTCCGTCACACATAGTACTTAGCATTAATCCTCAACTTTACCATAAATTTATTTCAAAATTAATGCTGCAGTACTTTTTGCGTAACGGAGGATCATGCTAAGCCATTTGAGGGAGCTCCCTCAAATGGCTTAATGGCAGATATCTAAGGGCCTATGCCCTTAAATATCTGTCGAAAAGTGTGTGTACTACTCAGACACACCTCTGACGAAACCTTCGGGGATTACAGGCGTGATGTTATGTTATGTAGTGGTAATGGATAGAGTAGCATCACCAAACGTAATTGGATAAGTAATTGTTAGGGTGTACAAGTACCGTATAACTTTTTTATGGCTGAAGGCAAGGTATATAAGTAAACGTTTTCATAAAGAAAATGGACAAAAACAATTACTTAATTATTTTTGGAAGCAGGGTGCAATATATTTTTTTTCAATACACTTCCTCGAAAACTGGTCCTTAACGCACTACGATTAGGTACAACAAGCAAAGTATTTCACACGCGTGCGATTTTTTCCATGAAAATTGCCACAGATAACTAAACCTATACTTAGTCCAAATTGGTTCAATGCCTATAGTCTGAGGTGAATGTTTTTTTTTTTAATTTTTGCAAAGCACTACGCGTCGTTACGGCATAAATATTTTTTGAATATTCAAATTGTGTTTATAAATAGAATATCATAGATAAACATGATTATTTAAAACTAATAGTTACTTTTATACACAAATTAACATTTATTTGTGTTCTGAATTTAAAAATATAAAATAAATCTATTTTTTTACTAGGCTGTTTAACGGCTTCATACCATTGCCTCTCCTTCAACCTTGCGAGACCACAGCGCGAAAAAAAAGAAAATTTAAATCATAGTTTCATAGTTCGTGACAAAAATATTGTTCGTTATTTTATTTTATTTCTTCAAAAGTGTATTGAAAAACGTCGTTTGGTACACGTGGACATTTGTTATTGCAATTCTCGGATCAAAAACACTATAATTCCGCCTCGAATGCAATAACAAACTTTCTCCACTTGTATCAAAATGTACTATTTCTTTGCTAGGAACGGTTAACAGCTTAGGTAGATTAACACTTCAGTTTTTAATAGTATAGCAAGATATTTTACTTTGTTAATTTGCAGTGCCCTAACAGTATTAATCAGTGTTTTACATGTTAGCAAATAAATAAAGAAACAATTACTTACTAAATTCGAAACATGTAAAATTTGAAGAAAATTAACAGTAACTAATGAATGATATGAATTGCTGAAAAGGCTGTTCATCGATCGATCTGTATACGTGTCACGGTGCCAGTGCATAGTAGACTGTTGCTGACCATACCTTGTAATCAAGAAGATACAAAACACTTAAGGCTGATGCTCAAGGGTAGTCCGTGAAATTCAAATTTTCTCACGTTTTTTGCAATTTGCAGGCCAGTGCTAGGTTGTATGTTGATAAAAATATTGTTCGCGACTGTAAGACGTATGTAGTTACAGAATTATAATGATCAAAATCATCAATACAACCCTCCAAGTTCATAAAGGTGCAGGAATGATTTTTACCTTGATAAAGTCATTTTTACACCTTTATAAACTTTGAGGGTTGTATTGATGATTTTGATGAATATAAATCTGTAACTACATACGTTTTACAAACGCGAATAACATTTTAATCAACATACAACCTAGCACTGGCCTGTAAATTGCAAAAAACGTAAGAAAATTTGAATTTCGCGGGCTACCCTGGAGCATCAGCCTTAAGTAAATAAATTCTGGGAAATTAATCGTTTACCCCATTGCCTACTAGAGGCCGTTTTCTATAACTTACTTACGTATAACTGTCAGTTAATATGCAGGCACTCACGTAGCTATCGGTGTTTCTTTAAACGTCGCTCGCCGTTCGCGTCACCTACCTGTCACTTGATTCATAGACAAATCAAAGAAAGCTTTCTGTGATGTTTTGTTTCTATCGGTCCGTAAGCTAAGTGTCAAACAGACAGAGATAGCAATCAACTGATACCTGATATTATTAAAAATGGCCGTAAAACAAGTTCGCATTGTCATATTACAACACTGGAATTCACACAATGACAGTTTTTTGACATGGGGCAATGTTGGTAAGTACATAATTATATGCAACAGACTGTCATGTAAATAATCCGCTTGTCACTTATAAGTCTACTAGCTGTTGCCCGCGGCTTCGCCCGCGTAAAGTTCGGTAATTGTCCCACTGAATCATAATAAAGGGATAAATAGTATCCTACACGTTAATCCAGGTTATAAACTATGTATGTGCCAAATTTCATAATAATCACAATTTATTATTATCATCAAAATCACCATCACTATCACAACCACCATCACTATCACTATCACTATCACAATCACAATCACAATCACTAACACTATCACAATCACTATCACAATCACTATCACAATCACTATCACAATCACTATCACAATCACTATCACAATCACTATCACAATCACTATCACAATCACTATCACAATCACTATCACAATCACTATCACAATCACTATCACAATCACTATCACAATCACTATCACAATCACTATCACAATCACTATCACAATCACTATCACAATCACTATCACAATCACTATCACAATCACTATCACAATCACTATCACAATCACTATCACAATCACTATCACAATCACAATCACTATCACAATCACTATCACAATCACTATCACAATCACTATCACAATCACTATCACAATCACTATCACAATCACTATCACAATCACTATCACAATCACTATCACAATCACTATCACAATCACTATCACAATCACTATCACAATCACTATCACAATCACTATGACAATCACTATCACAATCACTATCACAATCACTATCACAATCACTATCACAATCACTATCACAATCACTATCACAATCACTATCACAATCACTATCACAATCACTATCACAATCACTATCACAATCACTATCACAATCACTATCACAATCACTATCACAATCACTATCACAATCACTATCACAATCACTATCACAATCACTATCACAATCACTATCACAATCACTATCACAATCACTATCACAATCACTATCACAATCACTATCACAATCACTATCACAATCACTATCACAATCACTATCACAATCACAATCACTATCACAATCACTATCACAATCACTATCACAATCACTATCACAATCACTATCACAATCACTATCACAATCACTATCACAATCACAATCACTATCACAATCACTATCACAATCACTATCACAATCACTATCACAATCACAATCACAATCACTATCACAATCACTATCACAATCACAATCACAATCACTATCACAATCACTATCACAATCACTATCACAATCACTATCACAATCACAATCACAATCACTATCACAATCACTATCACAATCACTATCACAATCACTATCACAATCACTATCACAATCACTATCACAATCACTATCACAATCACTATCACTATCACAATCACTATCACTATCACAATCACTATCACAATCACTATCACAATCACTATCACAATCACTATCACAATCACTATCACAATCACTATCACAATCACTATGACAATCACTATCACAATCACTATGACAATCACTATCACAATCACTATCACAATCACTATCACAATCACTATCACAATCACTATCACAATCACTATCACAATCACTATCACAATCACTATCACAATCACTATCACAATCACTATCACAATCACTATCACAATCACTATCACAATCACTATCACTATCACAATCACTATCACTATCACAATCACTATCACAATCACTATCACAATCACAATCACCGTCACTATCACAATGACCATCACTAACACAATCACTATCACTATCACAATCACTATCACAATCACTATCACAATCACTATCACAATCACTATCACTATCACAATCACTATCACAATCACAATCACCGTCACTATCACAATGACCATCACTAACACAATCACAATCACCATCACCATCACAATCACTCTCACAATCACTATCCATGTTATCACAATCATTATCATCGTAATCACAATTATCTTCATCATTATCACCGTCACTGTCATAATCACAATCACCATCACCATCGCTATCACCATCACAATCACCATCAAAATCACTATCACAGTCACAATCATCATTACTACAATCATTATCATCGTAATCACAATCATTATCATCTTAATCACAATCATCATTATCACAATCTTCATCGTAATCACAATCATCATCATCATAATCATCAGCATCATTATCACAATCATCGTGATCGTTATCACAATCATCATCACAATAAATCAACAATAACCCTGTATAGAAGTCGAATCCGCCATCTTCTGGATCTCAAAATAAATGCCATTTTCATAATCAGCGCCCCTGATAATCTCGGTATCGACACCCATATTGATTTTTAGACATTTCAACCCCATCGCACCCCAACTCGGAATGATTGTATTTCAGGTCCGCCACACTAAATCTTAAAATCGTTGTTTTTGTAATACCGGGTGTATTACAAAAACAACGATTTTAAGATTTACCATAAAAACAATACCTATGTTGAATTTCAGGCTTTGTTACCCCATTTCCCCCTTAAGGGGTTGAATTCTGAAAAAACCTGAAACACAAATGTTAACTCATTTATTGATTGGAGTACTACTGTTAAGTTTCGAATAAAGTAGTCTAACTAATCTTATTTCCCCATGTAATCTTTGGACTCGCGTTCCAACCCCTAAGGGGGTTAATTTTGAAAAATCCTTTCTTAATGCACCCCTAAACCTAATAAAGAACCTTTGTGCCAAATTTGGAATCTCTAGATTCAGCGGTTTGGGCTGTGCATTGATTTTTATACTTTGCCACCCCATTTCCCCCTCTTAGGGGTTAAATTCTGAAAATACCTGAAACTCGTTTCTACTCATTTATCAATAGGAGCACTCCTGTGAAGTTTCGAATAAAATAGTCTAACTAATCTTGTTTTACCCATACAAACTTTGGAGCCCCGTTTAACCCCTTTAGGGGTTGAATTTTGAAAAATCCTTTCTTAGTGCAACCCTAGACCACATAAGGAACCTACTTGCCAAATTTGGAATCTCTAGACTCAGCGGTTTGGGCTGTGCATTGTTTTTTATACTTTGCCACCCCATTTCCCCCTCTTAGGGGTTGAATTCTGAAAAACCCTGAAACCCGTTTCTACTCATTTATCAATAGGAGCACTCCTGTGAAGTTTCGAATAAAATAGTCTAACTAATCTTGTTTCCCCATATAAACTTTGGAGCCCCGTTTAACCCCCTTAGGGGGTGAATTTTGAAAAATCCTTTCTTAGTGCACCCCTAGACCACTTAAGGAACCTACTTGCCAAATTTGGAATCTGTAGACCCAGCGGTTTGGGCTGTGCGTTGATAGATGAGTCAGTCAGTTTCTTCTTTTATATATTTAGATGACAAAAAAAAAGTTAGTCGCGCGGATATGCCACATGATATGCGGAGAATGTACCTAGCTATCTACTCTTCTTTGTGTGTCAAATTATGCATGAAATACAAAACTATTTTTATTTATTAAAAATGCCTTGTATTGGCCCAAAAAACATTGTGGTAGGTACACTATTGTTTAAGTTGCATAGACACTTCAATCAACAGTTGCTAATTGTTGATCGAAGCATAGACCTCACTTATTTTACAATTTACTGTTTTATGTAGCACGTTTTTGGTGAAACGGAACGCACTCTCAAAACGCGTGATACTTCCTATACTATATGTACTAACTCTCTTAGCACTGGATCTATCCTAGCATTATTTGTGTTATAATGCCTTGACAAATAATCTGCTATATACATTTTTGAACCAGGTACATACCTTATTGTCCTTACTCATTACGCGTCGTCTTCGATAACGCCGGTAGTGACGTCAAAGTCTATATGTCAAAAAAAAACACTTTTATTTGAAAAGTGCTCAAAGTTTCACTAAGATTTAATTATAATATTGTTATTGCAATTGTTACTTGACTAGAACACATACAATTAGTAAAATTATTCTATTAAGGGCAAAAAATTAGATGTAAACAAGACAGATTGTGGTAAATGACGTTACATCATGGCCGCGACAGCTACGGACGTTTCTGTGACTGTCGTAGAAAATGTTATTACAGGAGTTTAATATTATTTTCAACCGACTTCCAAAAAGAGGAGGTTCTCAATTCGACTGTATTTTTTAATTTTTCTTTTATGTTTCTTACCTCAGAACTTTCGACTGGGTGAACCGATTTTGATGATTCTTTTTTTATTTGAAAGCTGGTGCTTTTCGTGTGGTCCCATTTAAATTGTGTGAACATCTGATGCTGATCTTCGGAGATATACAATGGAACTCTTCAAAAATAGACGGCAAATCTGCCGTGAATGTTGCAGTCGCTTGGATGTTTATTGTTTATACAACATCATGACGTAACATCACACCTGTATGCTCTGAGGGGATACACAGATGTGTACAATACACCCAGTTTTTGACAGTTAGGTATGTTAAGTTGGCGCGTTCGTGTTCCGCACGCGCCTTAAATGACATAACACCACGCCTGTATGCTCTGTGGGGGTACGCAGATGTGTACAATACACCCAGATTTCGATAATTTGGTATGCTAGTAAGTTATGCGCGCGCGCCTCGAAAAGATGTCAGCAAAAGGGACTGTTCTAAAGAGATACTGCGGCCCTGGAGCACAAAGGGCTAAGAAGGAACATGGATGGGTTTTAGTCAGTAAAAGTCTGACACTACCTTCCGCTAATTTGATGATTTCCCATCCGAAAAAAAGGAATGTTAAGAACCATAATATTGGGGATACGCCTATTACCATGACATGTATTGTAAACAATGACAAATAAATTCATGGCAAATATTTGTTTTGGAACAACTAAAAATGGAAAAATATAAACCTTTTTGCAAAAAATAAAACCGACTTCAAAAACACAAAAAAGTGAAAAATAACTTTAGCTTCAGAAGTCGGTGACTAACAAAACTAAATTAATCAAACAAAGGTCATCGACTTCTGAAGCTAAAGTTATTTTTCACTTTTTTGTGTTTTTGAAGTCGGTTTTATTTTTTGCAAAAAAGTTTTTAAGCGACAAACAGTAGTTGGACTTAACTTTTAATAGTATTCTTGGGTTGATAGTACTGTATTTCATTGATTTAAGTGAAAAAAAAAAATTACGTGCATATTCCCTATTGGTGTAAAATAGGTACTTACCTAAGTAATTAAGTATACTTCCAAAAAGAATATAACCTAAAATATAAGTACTTTTTGCTGCCTTTATTAATTCCCTCGGGCCAGGTGATGCGACATGAAGGGTAATACAAAGTGGGTCATTGTTTCGTGCGGGCTCCACAATCACCCTGGTGCCCTGGTCATTACATTGATCGAATATTACAATGCTACTAGAGTTGCGTTCGGGAAATTGCGCGGTATCTTCTCGTCCAACCTACCGCAGTGTCTCAATACGAAAGACCAGTGTGTGTTGCCACATACGGGACCGAAACGTGGTCGCTCACAATGGGCCTCATCAGAAAGCTTAAAGTCACCCAAAGGGCAATGGAGAGGGCTATGCTCGGAGTTTCCTTGCGCGATCGAATCAGAAATGAAGACATCCGCAGGAGAACAAAGGTTACCGACGTAGCCCGAAGAATTGCCAAACTTAAGTGGCAGTGGGCAGGGCACATTGCTCGCAGAACGGATGGCCGATGGGGCCGAAAAGTTCTGGAGTGGCGACCGCGAACCGGAAGACGTTGCGTTGGAAGGCCTCCCACTAGGTGGACCGATGACCTGGTGAAGGTTGCAGGAATCCGCTGGATGCGAGTCGTACGGGACCGGTCAATGTGGCGACACTTGGGGGAGGCCTTTGTCCAGCAGTGGACGTCTTTCGGCTGAAATGATGATGATGATGATGACTAGAGTTGTCTCTAGTCTCTGAACCTACTTTGAGATTCCACATTTAGAAACAATTTACCTACTGAAATTAGGTTATCGGTATTTTGACCGTTTTAAAAGGTAGGTAGATAAAAAAAAATACTCCTCTCTGTATTCGACAACGCTTTATTTAACCTTCACCATTTTTAAGAAATTCTTGAGAATAATCCGAGATTTCTAACAATCGTGTATAAGTACCTATTTTTTTTTTATGGCAATTTGCCGAAGGCTACGGCAATTTCTGCCAGTGTCGCGTAGTGGCTATACATGGGTATTTTAATTAATTAATAATTATTTACAGAGAGATTAAGAATTTAAACTTTTTGTGGCAATCCTTTTAGCCCAAATGTCAGATCACGTACACAAACAAAAACAAACACAGGACGAGCACAAACACGTAATATACACCCAAAAATCACCAAAAAAAGCTGAAAATCAGCCAAAAAGTCAGTGCGAGCACCGGTGAACGAAAAGTACATGTTTTTTCGTTCACCGGCGAGCACCAAAACAACATGTAGTCGCCACAAACGCCTTTTGACACTCTAAGTACCTAAATATTTATGCAACCCTTTTCATGTAATAGACAAGAATTTGAACATAGAATTAAGAACCATCAAACAAAGAAAATATAAAAAATCTAACTTTTGACAGTTCTAACTTCAAGCAATAAATAAACGGGTACAGAATAAAAATCGTATCATAAGTTATTATAGTTCGGTTCAAACTTAATGGCGGCTCGGAAGTTAGCTGCAAGTGACGGTCTGCGCATTATACAGACAAAACGATGCGTCATCTGCGCCCCGTTGATATATTAAATTGTTGTCTGCGCAGCTTTACATTAGATGTTCCGAATCGGCATAAAGTTTAAAGCGTTATTCCTGCGCAGACCGTCACTCGCAGCTAACTTCCGAGCCGCCATTAAGTTTGAACCGAACTATACTTTTACTTGAGAAATCACTTTGACTTGTTTACGATCGTACGCCTATTGGCTACTCGCTTACAAGGGATAGATTTTCAGCTGTTTTGATAAAGCCGATAACTAAATTATCATCAATTACCTTTTTCCTTATACAGGGTGTGTTTCTTATACGTAACAGGTGGTGAACCTGTCCCCTGCCTCACAGCGTTTAGGTACACATTTGTATTGATGTATTACACCTACTTACGTCTGGGTTTCTCAATGTTTTCCTTACCGGGGAAAAAGATAGATTGATACGCTCGGATCGGATTAGAAAGCCTTTGTTTGTAACGCGGATCATGACAAAGAAAATAAAGAGCTTTCTGGGGCTGCTAACATAAAGGGAAGTGGATGAAAATAGCGAGAAAGAGGGCTTTGAAAATACAAGTCAGAGCAAAAAAATACGGATGTTTCATCATTGAAATTGATGATCTGTGTTTGTTGTGTTCAGTCAGAGCTATTGCACTCCGTGTGTAGGCATGAGATAATTACCTACCGCTTCCCGCATATTGAATATGCAAGCTCTCTAGGGCTGTCGCGCTCCAGCCGTGCGTAACTGCGTACGTATGCCGCGTTAATTTTTCGCGCTCTTTTGACCTTGCGTCGCGTACCTACCAACTCGTACTTCGTGTTTGTTAACTGACTGATTTATTGATCATTAATCGTTACTAGTGAAACTGACAAGCCGGATAAACTGTTGCTGTTAATAAATGTATTTTTTTTTTTTTTTTATAAATTTCACTTCTCCGTCCATGCTTCCAATCAGAGTTTATTTTAAAAATTACCTATTTGTTAGATTTCGCATTTATGCTGCTATTAAATTTAATAAATAATCGTAATTTTAGAGAAGACAAGATATATATGAGACATTATAATAGAGTAAAACAATTGTAATTATTCAAGTTTTAATTAACATTTAAATAATAATACATTAAAATACAAAAATGTTGATAGTATTTTATTTTGAGTAGGTACTTGAGGCAACCCTACCGACTGACCATTAAGCAGTGAGACGCCGAATAAAATACGCTAACGCGTGGCGTCAAGGCACAATTTAGATCGTGCGGGCCCAGTTTAGGTATTTATAATGTCGGCTTTCTTCAAGATCAAAGGAGTGCAACTTCTGTACGCTAGTACTATTATCTATTCTGTGGTTCAGTTTTATTCAAGCGTTTATGCATGGTTGCTTACTAACAATATTTTTAGCAAGACGGTGTTTTTTGTTATTATTTTCTTTTAAGACCTACACACCTTAACATTTCAATACAATAGTACCTATATTCTGTTTTTTAAAAAGCCCATTTCACTGATCAGTTCACTGATGGTCTACCACTTTTAACACTTAGTAATAAGCTTGAAATGTGTTCGACGGTCAGTGAACTCCTGTAGTACTACGGGCATTTTAGCGATTAAATGGTTTGTGGCGATATGGTGGTAGCGGTCTTACTTGAGACTTGGTAACTTGTAAAACCAGTCTAATATTCTTGGAATTCCCAATCTTAGAGAATATGATTTATGTCGAAAATTGGATAGAATCCTTACAAATACGCAAGATATTAGTCAGGTCATTTTTGAACTACCTATTTTTAGTTTTTCTCCGAAGGCTTTTCATATTGTAATATTGGAAATATTATATTATCAAATGAAACGCCTTCGGAGAAATTCTGAGGTAACTACTGAGTAAAACCTTAACTCATTTCAAAGAACTATTATTCTTTTCTCGCAGACCACGCCACAAATAATAATAGGTACCCTAATCAGCCCTTAGCCACTGATAATACAAAATCTCGACTCTCAGAGTACAATACGAGCAAATTGGACCAATTTCCGATTCTGAAAACATGCTCAAAATAACTCCTCTGAAATTAGAACCGTGGCATGCGTAAGTCGAATCAATGAGTTACTGTATCTATGTATTTGTATGTACATGATATTATTATTGATAATACGACCTCATTACTCAAAAGTCCCAAGTTAGGTAAGAATAGGTACATAACGAAAATCTAAGTAATAATAATAATGGATTTTTTGAGCTCAATAAATTCGTGTCTACAACATGTTTAGCTTAGGGGCATGCTTCGGGTATTTCGGGCCCATCGTGATTGCGAAATGTTCCAGAACCTACCTAATATGATTTGATTAAATTCTTTTGTGGACTTGGCTACTGTATCTTTATAGAATCGCCCTGTGGTTATAAAATTGAAATCAAAAGGTCATAAAAACAATGCGGGTATAAAGGGTTTAAAACGACGAAGCCGTAACTAGAAGGTTCCCAGGTATGGTGTAGAACAAAAAAATGATTGTAATGACGGAGAGAACAAGTGCCTTTTGGCTTCGTTAGAGGTTTTTTTTTTTTACATTTTTTATGTAAGTTCTGCCTTTGTAGTTTTCGTAGTGGCGATTCCAGATTACGCAATCTGCGATATTATCTCGCAAATACCTAGTTCAACCTTTATTAATTTTGCTTGCTACCTGTAATACCCACAGTTATTTGCGTTAACGGTGTTAATGAAAACATTGATGTCGTGATAGCGTTATACTAAAAATCTGGGTAAGTATATTTTTATGGGTTTACGTAACAAACATTGCAGCTGTGCAGCCGTCAATCAGAAACGACCGGTTGTCACGCGCACGTTACGTAGCACTCTCGTCCTTGACAAAACGCGACGCCACGCAGTGACGCAGGCGGTCTGACATCTTCCTTAAAGGAATGTGACTAACTGCGAATTGGACCGACTGCGAATAGGACCAACTGCGAATTGGACCGACTGCGAATAGGACCAACTGCGAATAGGACCAACTGCGAATAGGATGATTTGTGAACGCGCGACGAAAAGCGCATAACCCTTTCCCCGCATAATCGTTACAACCGGGGCGTGCGCGCACACGCCGCGGCGCCGCGCCGCCTCCACGCGCTTTCATTTGGTCTGCTCTAGCTTTGAACTTAACATAACATAATAAGGCGTATCCAATAGTTCATCCAAACGCAAGTAAGTTAAAGTCCCATGTAATAGGAGGAGAACCTTTTGCCATCACCTGGAATGGAGAACTCAATGTTTCAATCTAACCCAGGCAGGACCTCATGCTCAACAGTCGTTACTGCGACAGTGGAGTTTCAAACGCTACAACGCTGCAACGGGGCTTCCAAGCACTCGCCATTTGTACTCATTTTTGGTCTGCTGCTCTTATGTAGCAGGTTACACCAAATTACACGCTAATTATTTACTACGCTAATTATTACGCTAATTGTAAAATTTACTTACTTAAAAAGGCATATAACGAAAAAATATTATATTATTATGAAAGAATAGGATATTTGTGAGATGATCAAATATTGATTAAATATTGATTGTCTATATATATTATATTCAATAGAATCTACAAATTAGAGGTCGAAAATCATGAAATCAGGGTCTCTGATGCATTGGGAGAAAGTTATCTAAAATTTGTTTTGTATACTTATATTATAAAGGAGTTTTTTCGATGCCCTTTTATAGTTTGTTGTTAGTTTATTTAATAGTTTTTAATTAACTATGTAAATAATACTTATTCTACATTTATATTAAATGATGCATTACTTAATAAATTTGTTTAATTATTATTGAAGTAGAGAAAACGAGCTATTTGTAACAAGTCACTGTTATTTCAAGCAACGAACGAAGAACATATAATTTCAAGGAGTAAACCTAGCAATTTCGCGTTTTTTTGTAATACGCCTCATAACCGCTCATAAAACATCGTTTACTGTACTCATGCTCAACACTCGTGCTTGCGTCCTTGGAGTTCAAATATTACACCGGGGCCGTACACGCACCCGCCACAACCAATAATTTGGTCTGCTCCGAACTCGAACGTGCTTCTAAACCGCTTATTACATCGTTGACATCATCATCATACAGGGTGTAAAAGACGGCTTATTCCCAGGCGCTCCATAATTTTATTCCTGGCGGCTCCAAATTAAAAAAAAAAACCGGCCAAGTGCGAGTCGGACTCGCGCACTAAGGGTTCCGTACCATTATCTATACATTAGACAAAACGGCAAAAAAATCACGTTTGATGTATGGGAGCCCCCCTTAAATATTAATTTTATTCAGTTTTTAGTATTTGTTGTTATAGCGGGAACAGAAATACATCACCTGTGAAAATTTCAACTGTCTAGCTGTCACGGTTCATGAGATACAGCCTGGTGACAGACAGACGGACAGACGGACAGACAGACGGACAGACAGCGAAGTCTTAGTAATAGGGTTCCGTTTTACCCTTTGGGTACGGAACCCTAAAAAGCGATACAATAATAATAAATAAAATCTTTCCCATGAGCTCCAAAAATTTTCAAGTACAGATTGCACAAAAAATTATGATTTTGTACCGAAAGTACATACTTAGCTAAGATAAGATTGATTTGTGACTGCCTATGTACTGAAACTACTTACCACGACATTATAACATTGATGGCAGCAATTTGTGTTTTGTTGACCTTACGCAATTTGGTTTGGAGCCGCTGGGGAAAAAAAAATCAGTATTTTATTATTTAACTAATAAAATTATGGAGCTGTTGGGAATAAATGTATGGAGAGAAATTGTTTGGAGAACAATAGATTTGGAGCTCCTGGGAATAAGCCTAAAAGACCTCATCACGAAGTCGATGTCTAAGTAACTTTACGCAAAAATGATTGCTGGGAAACTACTTTTTTTAGGGGTGAAAAATCATGTTTTGTGGTAGAACTCAATGTAACGCACTCAAAACATTGTGCTGATGGATGGATTGAATAGTACGGGGGTCGTGGAGGTGTTTCAAGTAAGTATTTAAAAAAAAAACTTCTCAAAAAGTTGGAACTTTGACCCCCAATATTTCCGTAACTAGAAGGTTCCCAGGTATGGTGTACTTAGAACAAAAAAAAATGATCGCAATGACGGGGAGAACGAGTGCCATTCGGTTTCGTTAAGAGGTGTTTTACACCTTTGATTTGTTTGTTTATTTCTTTTACAAAATGTTAATTTGTGTATTTGTGTGACTCCATTCAATGTGTTTAATACTGTGTACAATTTAAATTAATTTAATTTTGAACTCAAATTTTAATCTATTCTATTCTTTTAATTTTAATTAATGTAATAATTATGTCCTAATTCCTATTTCTATTCCAATTTAATTGATGTTTTTTTTTTTTTTAAAATTATACTGTAATTTAATGTAACTACTTGACATTTTAAATTCAATGTTAACTTTGTAAATTTTAATTTTGTTATTATCATATTTATTTATTTATTTAACACTTCAAGCACAAAGTACAGAGGCGGACTTAATGCCATAGGCATTTTCTACCAGTCAACCTTTGGGTGATGCAGAGACAAGCAGTGGTAGGTGTACATCTGAAAATAATTTAATTAATAATAAGGTAAAATAGAAGGATATATAAAATACTATAAATATATATAAATACTATAAATATATATCAAACTATTTATCATATTATTATTATACATTATCATTATTATAATTTTTTATTATTTTTTATTTATCATATTATATTTCCATTTCAATTTTTATTATTGATTATACAAGTACTGTGCACACCTATAAGTGACGAATTCACCGCAAAGCTGTCGAAATATAATCTAATTAATGTAAATGATTTAGTGAATATGTGGTTGGAGTGTCGATTTAGTGAATATGTGTTGGCACTTGTTTTCCCCGTAATTCCGAACTTTTTTTTTTTTGTTCTGGGTCGTACTTAGGAACCTTCTAGTTACCGAGATATTTGAGCCTTGAAGGCCAAAGTTCCAACTTTTCAAGTTTCTTTTTCTGTTAGGTAAATTATACAAGTTTTTAATTCTATAATTTTACAAGCGGAGCGAAGCCAAAAGCTATTATAATGTACGAGTACCTTTGTAGTTTCCTCGTGACTATAAACCAATTCAAAGTGCACTGCACTACCAACATAATGTGATGATGATTAATGTAGTACGTACGACAGCCCGCCCGCTCTGTGGAGAAAAGTGGAAAATTAAAAAAAAAAACGCTGTGAAATCTGTGCTTTTTGCAGTGGTGGGCGGTGCAGTCGAGACGTGGCCTCGTATTCGTGCGGTTAGCATATTGGTTGGTTATATTTTATGAAATTAAACGTTATGAAAAATATTTAGTTTTTATTCCTCTGCCCTCCTGCCCGCAAAAATATGAACACGCAGGACGTGCGAAAATTGGCATGCTACATGCACCCTAACCAAACTTATAATATCTATGACCAAACCTAACCTATACTCGACACGTGTTCCCTCCCCGCCCATCGCCATGGCGACACTCTCAGGGGACGTTGCTCGACAAACTGCACGGGGTTCGCTATTTTTGGAATTAAAACTAAATACATCCTTTGCATAACATTCTCATGGGTTTACGCAAAGTAACGCCTGATTCTAAACTTAATATTTCTGAAGCTGCAGCTGTGAGAGGTGACCATCAAACCGTCATCTTTTCAAGACGGATTCCCCTATAAGGTCCTCCCAGACTGTTGTTCGTCGAACCAACTATGATGAGTATGATGGCGGTTGCTGCACACTGCACAGGATAGTAGGTCGGGGCGTGTATTGTCATGATGGTTGGCTGTACCTTCTAAGATGCTGTAACAAAAAATAAACAGGCTTATTACATACTCGTATAACCCGAAACTCTATATACATAGTTAAAGATTGTTCTTCCGCTCATTCATCACGATTTGCTTATTTTTTTCGAAAACGATTTAAAAATTGCTGTCTATGAATTAACTCAATTGCTTACATAATAGCTATACCTAATAGGTGTACATGTAACGCGTGGTGGAGCTCGTGGCTAAATAATAACAGCGGCATGGTTCGATCTTTGCCAAGTCTGTGGATGGGAGACCGTCATTACATATCGAGTTTCCTTCCGTGCTTCGGAAATCACGTAAAGGCCCTTCTAACCCTAAAATTAGCAATTCTATTTGAGGTGGTTCAAACTTCGTTTGAAATCCTGTTAGAATAAAGTTCTAATCAGCTTGCACTACAAAGCGGTTGTTACGTCAATCACTGCGGCCGAATAGTGCGAAATGAGGTATTCCATGAAGCACACCCAAAAGAAGCACACCTAAAGTATTCCACTTAGCACACCCGTAGGTGGGCTTCAAATAGAAATTTAAAATAATTAATTTCCTATTCCACGAAGCACACCTACGATTATCACTCGCGTAGTGCGGGGACTAAGAAATAAAAATGTCGATAGGAGAAAATATTTATTATTTAAAAGACTAACTTGAATAAATAACATCTTTGAGTTTCATTATAATAATGTGACACAATATTTGTCATTTTTGTAATCTTACTATTTAAAATCACAGATTGTTTCATAATATGCAATAAAAATTGGACAAATATCATAAACATTGCAAATATAGTTTTCCATAGAGATCTATGTTGAAGTTTTCCTATAGCTTTCTGTTTAGTGAATAATAAAAATACTCTACATTGACATAAAAAATCACAGATTGTTTCATAATTACAATAAAAACTTGGACAAATATCAAATCATTGTAAATATAGTTTTCTATAGAGATCTATGTTGAAGTTTTCTTATAGCTACCTGTTTAGTGAATAATATAAATACTGTACCTTAACATTAAAAAATCACAGATTGTTTCATAATCACGATAAAAACTTGGACAAATATCAAAAACATTGTAAATATAGTTTTCCATAGAGATCTATGTTGAAGTTTTCTTAGAGCTACCTGTTTAGTGAATAATAAAATACTCTACTTTAACATAAAAAAATCACAGATTGTTTCATAATTACAATAAAAACTTGGACAAATATAAAAAAACATTGTAAATATAGTTTTCCATAGAGATCTATGTTGAAGTTTTCTTATAGCTACATGTTTAGTGAATAATAACCAGTGATAGGAATAGGTAGTGCTTATTAACCTAAACTTCGAAGAACAGAGACAAGAATCGGAGACTTCCTTAGACCACAGAATAGATAATAGTACTTGCTTAGACTGTATTTTTTTCCGGGACATCACGTAAGTACCTACATCAAAAATTAATGTTATTTGGAATAAGTAATTGGTCTATGTTTACCTAAAGTTTGCGACTAGACATAACATAACACAGTCGTTACAACCATCAAAATTTCTGAAAGTTTTCTTTTTTTTAAGAACATTTTGGAAACGACTTCTTCATCATAAAACTATGAAACGCTATCTTTGTCAAGGAGCCTTACACGTTTTGAAGTAAATATCTACTTTCTAGCTCACTCTCGGCCACGTTTGTTGAAATTTCTAAAGTTCAAGTGATTTATTATTTCAAAAACAAAAGGTATTTGGATTTTATCTTAATAAAATATATTTCTGAAGTATATTTCAAAATTCTAAAATAATAGCCGGGTTACATTGTTTAGTAACACACTTAAACTTTAAAAACATCATTTAATCTTTATTGCAACGAAAGTACAAGGGGCGGACTTTTATGGCTGCGCATTTAGTTATCTACTCTTAGAATTTACAAAAAAAAACTCGTCGTGGTCGCATAATAAAATATAGTCTAAGGAAGTCTCCGATTCTTTTCTCTGTTCTTCTTCGAAGTTTAGGCTAATAAGCACTACCTATTCCTATCACTGATAATAACAATACTCTACTTTAACATAAAAAATCACAGATTGATTTATAATTACAATAAAAACTTGGACAAATATCAAAAACATTGTAAATATAGTTTTCCATAGAGATCTATGTTTAAGTTTTCTTATAGCTACCTGTTTAGTGAATAATAAAAATACTCTACTTAAACATAAAAAATCACGGATTGTTTCATAATTACAATGAAAACTTGGACAAATATCAAAAACATTGTAAATATAGTTTTGCATAGAGATCTATGTTGAAGTTTTCTTATAGCTACCTGTTTAGTGAATAATAAAAATACTCTACTTTAACATAAAAAAACACAGATTGTTTCATAATTACAATAAAAACTTGGACAAATATCAAAAACATTGTAAATATAGTTTTCCATAGAGATCTATGTTGAAGTTTTCTTATAGCTACATGTTTAGTGAATAATAAAAATACTCTACTTTAACATAAAAAAATCACAGATTGATTTATAATTACAATAAAAACTTGGACAAATATCAAAAACATTGTAAATATAGTTTTCTATAGAGATCTATGTTGATGTTTTTTATAGCTACCTTTTAACTAATAATAAAAATACTCTAGTTTTATGTAAAATCACAGACTGTTTAAAATCACAAATCACAATCTTTAAGATTCTTAAATAATCTTGAAGAAATGGGCAATTTAGTATCTAAAGTTATCAATTAAATAAGTTATTATTAATCAGAATCTTAATTTCTCTAGACAATGTCCAATTGAAATTAAGCCATTTTTATAATCTTTTATTGTGTTGTCGATTATATTATTTTTTATTTCAGCATGTTTTTGATGATTTGAATAACCCATTTTTACTCTAATTTTGGCATAATTATTGCAATTTTTTTGGAAGCAATCTAAAAGTTTTGCCAGATTTATGACTCTGTTTTTATTGAAAATTTTATTTATTTCAGAGTAATGAGACTCTGTATAATTATTAGTTTTATTTTTTACGTTATAACACGACCATTTGTCGTGCCATAACTTATGTTCGAGCCACTGAGTTACAAAGTAATAATTAAATCTAGAAATACTTTCTCCTTGAGGACATTCGCTCATGATGTAGAGTTAGGCCTCATCCAAGTCTTCCAGCGGTAAATGTGGCAAAACCGTACATAAGGCAACATGTTTTCTATGTATGCTATTTTTATCTAAACCTAAGTCCCTAGATTTTTTTAAAATTGCTTTTTTTAAATGAAAATAGCATCCCTTTGTCTGTGCGATAGGAAATACTGCTGTAAGACTCCTGATGGCAGCTTCCTCAAAATCGCTTGTGAAAACATTGACCTGCATTTTGGGTATTGTTATTTTTTTATAATTGAAATAATATTTTATAGGTCGATTTTTTTTTGTTTTGTAATAAAGCATAGGCTAAAGGTTTAACGATATTTTCAACCTCACCGTGGATGCTGTAAATTTGAAGAAATGGTTTAGGCGCGCATTTAAAAGTTCCGTCGCAGTATATATGACCGCAGCTTTCAAGTTCCTGTCTACTCTTCTGTGTACCAAACAAAAGTATTCTCCTTTTTCCGTCATTATAGTCAGCAAGTACAAAATCTTGAAACGGTTGAGGTACCTGGATATCAAATAAATACTTATTTCAATAATTTGTACTAAACTAAATAATAATATTATTTGTTTATTGTCACAAATATTTACATATGAATACATAGGATGTGCACATATTGTAGAAAGGAAGGTAAAACAAATGACTTTCTTTGAAACAACCGTGACTTTCTTCTTTCACAAAATAAAAGCAGCCATGTTAGATAGTTACTCCTTAAATCGTTCAATATCTGCGACTAAAAAACTGGTCACGACATTAACAAAACAAAAGTCTTTTCAAAGCGAAATTAAATATTATTATCAACCTTATCCCATTAAAATAGAATTGGAAATGGCATGCAAGAATTTCTTTGCTAAGATATTAGCAAACTCTTACATGAGTCCTATTTTATTACAATAACGTTCAAATTAAAAAAGAAAAACAGATTCCATGTCTCAATATTTTCATAATATTCTAAGGAAATATTAACTCTACTTACTTGTACATCTGTAGGTGACTTCGCAAACAATCTATTTACACCGAGAGATTTGTTTCTCTTATTGTAGAGGCCGGACTTAACATTTTTAAATTGTGGCATATCACTGACTAAATTCAATCCTCGGTCCAATGTATCATTAAGTTTTTGCTTGTAGATTGTAGGAATGGGCTCCATGGTGGAAACTACTTGCTGCTCGAGTTCATGCATTGCTTCCTTAATTTGGGTCTCCAAAACGTTTGAGGCACATTTATGTTCCTTTATTTTAACGACTTCTGCCATGCTACTTAATGTGAGTAAGCCATTACACCCTTTTTTAATACACCGCCACAAGGCATTACCGTTTTTATAAATCTTGTGTTTACTATATTGTTTGTTATTATACACTAACACTTGTGTCCCCCTTCCGGCCAAGTACGTAATTAATAGATGGGTTAAAATTTCTACTATGTACTTGGACCTGCCATCGGCTCCATTATTTTGTTTGAATAAATTGCACGAAAAACAGAAAAAATAACAATAACAAGACCGGGGCGCACAATTGCATACACTCAGCCCGTGACGTCGCGATAGTGTAATGAGAACTAAGCATCTAAACAAGTTCCGGAAACGCTCGGCTAAATTCGGGTTGGCTCGGGAATTCAGTGGCGGGCGCACGCGTTGACTATTAGCGCATCATGTATACGTCTTATCTATGGGATTTATATATGAACACTATGAAAATGACAAGTATTGTATCACATTATTATAATGAAACTGAAAGATGTTAGATTTTTAAGTTAGTCTTTTAAATAATAAATATTTTCTCCTATCGACATTTTTATTTCTTAGTCCCCGCACTATGCGAGTGATATTCGTAGGTGTGCTTCGTGGAATAAGAAATTAATTATTTTAAATTTTTATTTGAAGCCTACCTACGGATGTGTTAAGTGGAATACTTTAGGTGTGCTTCGTCTGGGTGTGCTTCTTTTGGGTGTGCTTTTTAAGTAACCATTTTTATTTGTGTTTTGTCCTGTGCGGGCTAATAAATGCTTTTTCTTTCTTTCTTTCTTTCTTTGAATACCTCTGCGAAATGAGTGGTTTTTTTGCAATTTAAAAAAAATACTTAAAATGTCATTTACGGGATATCTTCCGTGATTATTTATTATTTTGAGCTCCCGATATTTCGACGCTGTTGCAAGCGCCATGATCGCGGGTTAACATGGAAGATATCCCGTAAGTGGCATTTTAAGTATAGTTATAAACCGTGAAAGCTTAAAACAGTGTTTGAATTTACAAAAAATCTATTGAAAAAAATAAAACACATAAGACCTGCTTTATAGTTAGTTCAGTTAGTATGCATAGTTTCATGATCTAATTTGAAGTACTTTTTGAATAGGTACCAGCGGTTTATTGTTCGATTTGGAGGTAACTTTGGATTTTTTTTTCTATCGAGAAAAGTTTATGGAATCGTATTTTCGTCACACATAGTAGGTACTCAACTTTACCATAAATTTATTTCAAAATTAATGCTGCAGTATTTTAGGCGTAACGGAGGATCATGATAAGCCATTGGAGGGAGAATAGCTTAAATAATACCTTAAGCCGCTGGTCGGGGCAGTCATTTCGAGATCTTTGATAGTCGTTGCAGGTAGTGTGGCCCAAAGGGTACCATATTACCCAGAACTTTCTAGGTTGTGAGGTTTAGATGTAGATAGTCGCTCTATGAAAACTACTAGTATTCAGATGCATCCGGTTGCACTCGAAACCGACCCCAATTAACTTGGGAAAAGGCTAAGCACATAATGACTTGCCTATATAAATAATAGGTAAGTATGGAGATCTTAGCGTGCTAATAACAGTACACGGTTAATAACTGCGCATTGCTGATACCAATTAAATACAGGAATGAATGACGCAGAACATATCTAAGTACCCTGCAAATTGGAACAGCGTAGCCTAGTATTTTTTAAATGAGTCAGGTATGACAAACATTTCACGAATGTTTAATAACCCTTGAACGTGACCGTAATTAACAATCTATGCACACTACGCGCCGTAGACTGTAGATCAAGGTCACCATCAAAAGGTTTATAGGCGTCGTAAAGTAACTATTACTCAATATGTGCTGTAGTGTAGGTGCCAGACGCGCTCGTGTTAAAACCTGTTACGTAATTTCCATTTTACCTAGCTGGGTATCTAAGTTGCTGGAATATGACCTGTTCCCAACCCTCCCGGATTGCTCGGGAGACTCCGGCAATAATGGTTAACCTCCCGGAGTGCAATCATTTCTCCGGTTTTTCTAAAAAATAAATGCATCCGTCGCTCGCTCGTCGCTACTCACTCAGCAGTTTGATGAACCGCAAAAAAATATTTCAAAACTGAGGTCAACTACTAACTTTTTTACGCGATGTTTGACATATACAGGGTGGAATTTTTGCATGCCACCTGGAGGGAAAGTACTCTAATTACCGGAGATAGCAAATTTTACTCAAAGGAAACATAAATTTCATCTGTCTCAAATTGGGGTTTCCTCGTTGTCACGTGATCAGATCTCATCATATCTTCGTGGTCGCCAGCAGGCGGTGCGTGCTGATCAGGATTACTCTGACTGGTGCGACCTGGTAACTGGTGTCCCTCAAGAGGGTATACTCTCTCCTCTCTTATTTTCATTATTTATTAACTCTATTACTACTATCCTCAAGTGCTCTTACAATCTGTACGCTGATAACCTGCAATTTTACGCTTAATCTGACATTGCCAACCTTGGTAATTGCATCTCACTACTTAACACAGATCTTCAAACTATTGAAGAATGGTCTGATAAATTTGGGTTTGCTGTCAATGTCGGGAAATGCCAGGCCATCCTCATAGGTAGTTCGTACTACTTGAGAAATTTAGATACTAGCCAACTAATGCCGCTTATGTTCAACAACTCTGTGATCTCTCTCTCGCCGCACGTCAAAGACTTGGGCCTGCACATTGACGAGACACTTAGTTGGAATAAACAGGTAGTTCAGGTTAGCCAGAGAGTCACTTACTCGCTGCGGTCTCTCTATCGGTTCAAACATTTTCTCCCATCTAGCACTAAATTAACTTTGGTCCAGTCACTTGTGCTTCCAATTATAGACTATGCTGATGTTTGTTACTCTGATCTATCTTAAGAACTTTTAAACAAATTAGATCGTCTTTTCAACAATTGTATTCGCTTTATTTTTGGCCTACGTAAGTACGATCACATCTCTTCATACCGTTCTCAGCTTAAGTGGCTGCCTATCCGACTCAGGAGATCCCTCAGATCTCTCTGTATGCTTTTCTATTTTGACCGATCCATGTGCTTCCGATTACTTAAAAGAATATTTTAAAGTGTTGGGCAGCTCGCACAGTCGTAACCTTTGAGCTTCCAAAAACTTACTCCTTGAAATTCCCTCACACCGTACTGGTTTTATGTCCTCTTCTTGCGCTGTCTCAACTGTATAGCTCTGGAACGCGCTACCCCTTGGCATTAAAAAAGCAGAAAGCAAAATGGCTTTCAAAAGAACAGTTCGGAAGCACTATTTGAAGTCAGACTAAATTGCTCTCAAGCTAGTTATGGTAATTATTATGTGGTTTGTCGTATTTTTGGACTATTTGTATGTATTATATTATAGGTATATACCTAAAATTAAATAAACTAATATTGGTTTATTTAATTTTATCTGTATATGTGTATTAGTATGTACTACATATGTTTGTTTATCAATTTTATTTAACAAAATGGTATGTTTCTTATTTATTTTTTTGTACTCTATCACAATGCTGTCCTATTTAACCCAAAGGTTGACTGGTAGAGAATGCCTTGTGGCATTAAGTCCGCCTATGTACCACTCTTGTACATAAAGTTTAAATAAATTAATCTGCATTCAATGATTTTGATAATTCGCTTGCCACACTCGGGAATCGAACCGGCTAAATTCCAAAAAAAATAACATCCTGTACGAGGCTGTAATTTATAACTTTATATTTCATGGTTTTCCTTTCATTTAATTTATCATGTTTGTTAGAGAGATTTGATCCTTATGATTGACCCTATCGATTGGTGCCATAAAAGTACAGGGTGTTATTTTTTTGGAATTTAGCCGGTTCGATTCCCAAATGTGGCAAGCGAATTTTAAAAATCTTTGAATGCAGATTAATTTATTTAAAAAAATAAAGGAATGTTTCCTTTGAGTAAAATTTGCTATCTCCGGTATTTCCCCTCCAGGTGACATGCAAAAATTCCATCCTGTATAACAAAAATGGTATTATAACTTTGAAGATTTGGAATACCAAGCAAAGAAAATTTTATCTATCACATGGACATTACTAGACTCAAGAATGATGAAATATTGACTTAGATAGTGTCGAGATGCAACCACATCTCGTTGAAGAAAATGGAGTGGATTTATTTCCGCCTGAAGCGTGGAGATTACGGCAAACATCATGGGAGAGGCTTATGTCCAGCAGTGGACGTTGTGGGCTGTTGTAGTAGTAGTAGTTACGCTGGGTTGACTTCTTGACGAAATCGAAAGACTGAAATCCCTGTCCTGAATTTAAAAAAACCGGCCAAGAGCGTGTCGGGCCACGCTCAGTGTAGGGTTCCGTAGTTTCCCGTCCGTCACAATAATTAGTGTTCCCACTAATGAGTTTAAAGGTGGGTATCCATTATGTAAAAATGCTTGCATAAGTATACGAATATATACTACAAACTTAGTCCAGAAATTATTTTGTACAACTTTTTGTCTTTTTTGTACAAAAACTGTTGTTTCCATCAAGTTCAAAATGATTTTCCTAGAAAGTCCTTATAAAGTTCTACTTTTCAGATTTTTTTCATATTTTCTAAACTTATGGTTCAAAAGTTAGAGGGGGGGGGGGGGGGACACATTGTTTTTTACTTTTGGAGCGATTATTTCCGAAATTATTGACATTATCAAAAAATGATTTTAAAAAACCCCTATTCATTTTTAAATACCTTTCCAACAATATATCACACGTTAGGGTTGAAATTAAAAAAAAAATCACTTCCCACTTTACATATAGGGGGGCTACCCTAATAAAACATTTTTTTCCAATTTTTATTTTACCAATTTGTCGGCGTGATTAATATACATATTGGTACCAAATTTCAGCTTTCTAGTGCTAACGGTCGCAGAGATTAAGCGAGGACGGACAGACGGAGGGACGGACAGACATGGCGAAACTATAAGGGTTCCTAGTTGACAACGGAACCCTAAAAATGATTTTAGGAAGCCCCTATTCATTTTTAAATACCTTTCCAACAATATATCACACACGTTAGTGTTGAAATAAAAAAAAAACACTTCCCACTTTACATATAGGCGGGGGATACCCTAATAAAACATTTTTTTCCAATTTTTACTTTACCACTTTGTCGGCGTGATTGATATAGGTACATATTGGTACCAAATTTCAGCTTTCTAGTGCTAACGGTCACAGAGATTAAGCGAGGACGGACAGACGGACGGACGGACAGACATGGCGAAACTATAAGGGTTCCTAGTTGACTACGGAACCCTAAAAAGGGCACGTTTGTTTTTTTCCATTCCTGTCTGTAATGCTTCATGCGAGCGCCTATTCAGCATGATGGAGCAGTATGGAGCAAGAAAATAAACCGAATGAGTATTTCTTTAGTAAAAGCAGAGTTACAAGTAGGTACTAACAAACTTCGGTTTTTCATGTAAAAACTTTTATGATTTTGTGGTGAAAAACCGACAAATATTAGATGCTGCTCTGAAAACAAAATAAATATAAATTAAAAAATGAATTTTCTTTCAATCGGGGGGATTGAAAAAAAAATCCTGAAACATAAAATTCTTCCGGGTTGGTCCTTTTCGAGAGTTGGCAACCCTACCTGTGACGTGAGTGTTAATTCAGAAAACAAACTTGGCTATCATGGTACAGATCAAGCTTTTCAAGATTTCCAACTTTGTCACTAAAGCATTAGTTTCAAGGTCGTTTGGGATGATTTGACAGTCTCGGATAGTTTGGTGTGCTGATAGACGTCAGTAAACGTCCATTAATACTATAACACTAGAAATTATCACAGACAATGGATGAAAATTCATCTGTGTCGGATCCTCTTTTACCTACGTTACAATTTTATTCCCTCATAGAGAGGAGGCCTGTGTGTGTCCCAGCAGTGGGAACATTAGTAGGCTGATGATGATGATGATGACAATTTTATTAAATAATTAAAGGATATCTTAATTCACACAATGGGTACGTAGGTATGGTAGGTACATAACTCCTCGATACCGTCGTATAAACAAATAGAGGATTCATACCTTTGTGTTTTCAAAACGATTTATAAATATTTTGATTTACCTATATAGGGAATACGTGTTGAACGTCACTCTTGCAAAACCTATATTTATCGTAAGTAGGTACCTAGTGGCAGCCCCGGATCTAGAATTTTTTCGAGGCGGGGCAAAAACTGAAAAATGCCGCCCCCGCCCGTCTATATTTTTATTTTTATCATCATCATTATTTCAGTCATCAGACGCCTAATGATGGCCATAGGCCCAGGGGTGGACCATGAGTTTGTTGGGCCCTGGGCTAATACTACTTGGGGGCCTGGCCAAGGGCGTCGCCAGCTTTTGGGCCAGAAGGGGGGCCTATCAGAAGGGTGCGATTTTTAAGTTTGCTATTTACGGATGCAGCTGAAGTGCATATAGCCACTTCAAAAATGTTAGCACCTCCGTGACCTCGGATTGGTTAGTTTAGGTTTTGAAGAGTTATTTGAAAAGGCTCCAAGAGCGAGCGAAACGAGCTCAAAAATGTTAACACCCTACTTTGGACAGATTAGAACTATTTCGTCACTTCATACAGGAGTTACTTGGTTGACTTCAAAAGTTAAGATTAAGGAGGAATTTGACTGCATGAGCGAGCGAAGCGAGCTCGAAAATTTTTTGACACCTTGCTTTGGATAGGTTTGAATTGTTTCGATCCTTCATACAGGAATGGGTAACAGGTCGACTTTTAGACAAAGTCTAAAGAAAGTAGTCTAAAAAGCAAGCAAAGCCAGTTGGAAAACTTAACAGTTTACCTACCTTGGACAGGTTAGAATTGTTTCGAACTACCGGAGTTACTTAGGTGACTTATGAACAAAGTTAAAATTCAAGAGAAACAAGGCTGTAAGAGCGAGCGAAGCGAGCTCGAAAATTTTACGTCTTTCCTCAGAGAAAGATCTTGAGATCAAAATGTCCACATGTTCCCATTTTTGCAAAAGGTGACTGAGGGCCCTTTATATCCACGCGGGGCCCTGGGCTGCAGCTCAAAAAGCCCTTATATAGTTCCGTCCCTGCATAAGCCTCGCAGATAGAATGCCACAAGGACCTAACTAGCGCTGCTCTTTCTGTGTTTACACTATATATTTACAAATATACCTACATACATGAACGTGTAGGACATATATTGTTGTTATGAAAGCACCTACCCTGTGCTTTGAAACAAAACGAGTTGGATGTATTATTGTATTGTACTTCAAATTGAAATTATCATTTTACTCTTCTAGCTTTTTGTTCTGCAAAGAAGTCTATGGCCTTGTCATAATTTATATCATGTGCCATTCGATTTTCTATCGCTAAGATTGCGAGACTTGACAAACGTTCCTGGCTCATAGATGATCGCAAATAACTTTTAATAAGTTCTGTGATGACTTCGGAGCAGTCTCTACAGTAGTGAATGCCCGGAGAGTATCTGTGCCAGACGGAAAATGAGAGCGCCATGCCGTCTTCTTATGCCACTTCTTCGTCACGAGTCTTATCGCCGTAAAAGTGATGTGCACTGGGTTTCGGACCTGGGTTGGCGAACTTCTCATTCCACCACTAGGAACTGGTGGAGCACAGCCCTGTACACCTTGACATCATGTCGTTGGCGGCGCATCAGGTACTTGCTCTGTGTAAAGACTATAACGTCAAGATTTCATGGTTGTGATCCGGCCAAAAAGCTCGCCGCCTTGAAGGAGACCGTTTGATTTATTCTCTTCACTCTGACGGCCATCGCTCTCTGGGTTCATCGCTAAATTACAGTATTTAGGTCGTCAAGTTGTTCGCCCATACTGGCACTCCATAGGGCGCTATGGACCGTACGATCCCCATATATCCTATACCATAATATTCTGTAGAAATTGGATCCCCTCAGATTGGGCAGTAGCCACGAGATTAAGTTCGCGGTGCCCATCAACCGGGGTGTCAACTGCTGAAAATGCGGCAATTAGGGACAAGTCCCAGGTACTTCATCGTCGACTCGGATCCCATCTACGACCCCAGAACTGTCGCCAAGATACAAGAGACGACCTGCCGAAACGTTTGCCTTCACCAGCGTGTCATCAGCATAACAGATGACACAAACACTATGAAGAAGCTAACCGCGAAGCGCCCAGTCGTACATAGATGATATCTCTATTCCTCCGATAGGCCCTGATTATGCAGCAGAAGTTGGTACAGCATAGGTTTGGCATGGTATAGGAGTGCCTCCAATCTTTTCTCGAGGTAGAAATCCTGAGCTATGGGGAGAGTCGAGGAGTCTGACAACTGCGCAGTTGCTCTGCGAGGCAGCGGCATGTAAGCGGGTCCGCCAGATCCTCAGTAGCCAGGTGCTGAAATAGGCGGTTTACAGTTTAGCTCTCAAAGAGTTTGTCTTCCTCATCTAAATCGATGGGCTAGTATGCATATGGGGTGTCTGCAGGGCGCTCCTTCTTCTTCAACAGGAACAGTTTTCCAGTCAGATAGAAATCAATGAGTTGTATCGTTACAACTCATCATTATCGCAACTTTGACCGTAAGTCAGCCAAGCTTGAATTTGCCGCCCCCTAAACTTGCCGCCCGGGGCATGGGCCGCGGCTTGCCCCCCCCTAGATCCGGCCCTGCCTAGTGGATATTAGTAGGTTTAAGTACGACATACTTATTAGAAGTGTGATGATATCGGTACGATAATGTGCGTAGCGTGGCGATATGTTAAAGTTTGGGAGGCGTCAAAGATATGAAGCAGCCATTAGGTGAATGGGTATAGCGTGAGTTCGTTGACCCGAGGCAGTGTGACGACGAGCCATCGTTGTGGGGCAGGTCGCGGTCGGGGAACACTCGACATAATGCCACGTAACACCCCAAGGTCTCTGAGCTTGACACACAATGCCTCACACTGACACCACTCTGTGTTCACGAAATGCTAGGTACCTACCTACAATTTTAATAGATCGTAGTTGCCTGATTACAGCTTATGCCTGATAAACTGTCTCTATTCTAGGCCGTCTCGTTTTAAAAATCGAATTAAAAAATGCAAAGTCATGTAAAGTTGTCATTCATTGCAAAATAAAACGTTTAGTAGCGAAGGAACCTCAATAATGAATGAGATGAGGTAAATATGCAAAAGTAAATAAAATAATTTGCATTCAACTCCAATAAACAAGATGGTCTCGCTCTCGCAGTCGTATCGAAGCAGACCTACCTATATATATCATGGTAGGTACCTAGGTCGTTAGGTATTCTAATTTCCAGACTGTTCTTAGCGTGCTCTAAAACAGCCAAGTATTATAATGAAGCACGCGTTCAACAGTTTGTAATTATTTCATCATTGGCTTTACGTAATTTAACTTGAAGGTATTACAAGTGGGTTTATGATTTTAATCATTAATAGGTACTAGGTGTAATCGGACGCTTCACGATGCCGGCAACCAAGCATTCTGTAGGTACATCAAAATATGTATGTAGGTAACCCTACCTAACCTACGCATAAAATAATCATTGTTAGAAAAACGACTTTTTTATTGGGGTAAAGAATCACGTTTTACGATAAACTCAATGTAACGCACTCAACACATTGTTATAATGGATATATTGAATAGTAAACGAGTCATGTACCTACCTAGGTATTTAAAGTTAAGTTATAAAATTTTAAACTAGTAGGTACAGTAAAACGGGGCTATTTGGGTTTTGGGGGCTATTTGGGATGACCTAGAATTTCGAACAAAAAAATCGATAACTGTCGGTTGGTGTTTATTAGAAGTTATTTTACAATGTCTAGAAACACTTTGATTTTCTCCTAACTATGATTCTGTCTCCTGCTGATATGGAGGGAAGTGGAAATTACGGTTTTTTCCTACTCCTCCGCTTTACTTTTCTGATTAATTTCGTTGCGGGATCCAAGACAGTTAAATTCATTCTCTGGGACTTCGTCGAGCTTCATTGTCTCAGCGCTTTTCTGGTGGTCGCCACTGTTGATTCTGGCTTTCAGGAGTTACAGTGGTTTGGGAATAGTGTGGCGGGCATGTCCCAAAAAAAAAAAAAAAACACTGATTGGCTAATACTGAAAAAATCCTGATGGAAATATCCAATAACATTTTGGTTTATATGGGACCAAATAGCCCCGTTTTACGGTACTTAAGTACCTACCTATTAAAAATGACCTAGTGAAAAAGTTGAAAGTTCCAACTTGGAACTTTGACCTCCAATATGATCTCCGTAACCAGGTTCCCAGAGATACCTGGGAACCTGGTTTCCTAGTTGGTATTGGTAGTCCCAACTGACCAATAATTGGGAAAACAGGTGCTTTTCGGCTTCGTTAAGGGTCTATTTACACCCTTTATATACCTAGGTACTTTTTACTTAGCTAGCTTCAAAACCTTACGGATTTAGAATAATGATAACCGTGCTAATCATCAATATTATCAACTTACGTCTTAAAATAAGATAAAAATAGATGAAGGTCAATGTAAGTAGGTGTAGGTAGTAATAAGTAAGTAGGTAAGCTATGACCATGACAGTAGATATATTATTTTAGCTAAAACAAAATAACAGCTTGACCCATGTACCTACCCAGAAATAAGCCAAAATTAAATGAAGTGCCTGGAGTTCTAAACTCTATTCTTGAATTTTAAGTGGGTATTTAATCAAAGGTTAAATTGGCATCACGGTCGTCTAGCCGAATAGTCACCGCTAGCCACAGGGACTTTAACAAAACAGGTTGCATAAAGACAAAAAAGATTTCAATAAAATACTGTCATTTATATTCAAATTCATTAGTCTAGTCATATTAAACTAGACCTGACGGTAATTGTTGCTCAATAATGTATTCAAATAGGTACCTACTTATGTACTTATTTAATTTTCATAGGTTATAAAATACATTAAAGATGATTGTACGCATAGATAGCAGGCATGCCAAAACCAAAATGACTTCCTACTATAATGTAACATTGAAAAGACAGTATCTACACAGAACGTTAATTATGATAATTTTATGTTCGGCTCACTTCATACACTATAACCACGTATTTTTGTGTATAATATGTAATCATCAAAAAGGTGCTTGCATAAGAAACTCATTATTAATATTAGCCTTCAACCCAATAGCGACAGATCAACATTTAGTTTTTATAATTGTAAAACATGTTATCACCACTTATCTACTAACGTTTTGCAATAGTAAAAGAAACCAGTGGCGCCATCTTCAGCTAATGATGCAGTACCAAGTAACCAAGGACGTTAGACTCGGCGAAAACATATAACGTTATATAAACGAATAGTTAGTCATCGCGCTAACGTCGTAGTATATAACATATGGTCACAGAGGGCGCTAATAGTCTTGGAAAATGACAACGATCAAGTCTTGACTCACTGACTCCCAGAGAGACTGACGATAATGATGAAATATTATTCCACGACGAATGGACGCATTGTTTATTCATAAAATTAACTTGTTGATCTTATAAATCTGTTAATAAGAAACTAAATCAATGCATTCGAGAAAAAGTGAAAGAAGTTAACTGCAAAAGTAATAGCCTGGAAGCTCTTAGGGAGCATACATATTTGCTCTTTCTTGATTTCTTTGTGTAAGACTTGTGTAATGTTGATGTATATAGAAGCGATTGTCGCGTAGCACGCTGTACGGTCTATGAGGCGGCGCCTGCGCTTGTCGCCCAGCGCCATCGCCAGCCAGTCGCACGCAGCCACTCGTCATTTCGATGTAATAACGAGCAGTCGTGTCGCTACAGGGCTCATTGTAGTTCACGCGAAAGCCCTTATAAGTGCCTTTTCAAATGTAGTCCTTTGGTGTTATTCAGCGCAAAGGCTTAGTTTCTGAATTTCGAGAGGAAAATCGATGAAATCGTAAGTACATCAACATTATTTAAACATTATTTCCCAGTAAGTCATTGAAAGCATATTGCACAATTAAACGTAGTTTTCAGGAAATAATCGCTTTTCCGAGAAAATGGTGATACCATTCATGTTAGGTACGTGTTAAATTTGTACATTTGAAGTCCATCTCAGTAACTTTCTCTTCATCAAGCTGGAACTTCGCCTGCGACCTTTAACTTTAGGAGAGCGAAAGAAACAAAAACTATTTTGATAATACTCAAGTTAAAACTCTCTAAGCACCTTCAAAATAGCTCACCACGTACAAGTCATTCATAAAACCTAGAGATGCCGACTTACACGGCGAGATATTTGTGTCACAAACTCACAATGGTGTCTAGACGCACGGCATCTGACCCCAAATCAGTTTATGAACCGAATAACTCCGAACATTGTCCCCTTCACGTGCACGTGGTTGTTATATTTAGACCACGCCGCCGTAAAGCAGACAGCCGATGTGCAAACTTATTGGTGCTAAAAGTAAAAATACTCAACTTGTAATGCTTCAGTATTTTGAGGTCAAATGTGCGAAAACTCCTTCGCAAAAACGAGTACGCGCGTTCAGGAAACTTTTTATCTGCTTCTGCCTTGAATTAAACGAAATGCCATTAATGTCTGGTAACGGTCTTTGTTAATGAGCTGCTGGCTCGGATCAACCACTGCATTAAACTATGTACAATTTGTACATTATTGGTTCTGTTGCTAGGTGATAAGATTACTCGGCCTGATAAGTAAATGGCAATGAATCATAGTCCTAAGCAGTTATTCAGATTTCCAGAAATTACTGTTCATGGACTTAATAGCTCTAACTAATCTGTGAAAAGGATAGATATTTTGGAGGATAGCCCTAAAGAAGTATAAGAAGAAGTATATCTTCTTATAATGGGATCTAATTACAATAAATAAATACACATAGAAGAGTGGAGAAAGGGAAGCTTAATTCCAATAAGCACGAATCGCTCGCATGATAGTTGCACACACGAGTCAGGGTACCTAATTATACAATACTTCATAGACCATATATTATTCATTATTCACGTTATTAAACGTGACCTATGATTGTATTTGACATACGCTACTGCTCTTATATTCAGTAAAGAGTCATTTAATTTTAACGTTAGATATTTTTGTGCCTAGGTCTCCTAGATCCATGACGCAGAACAGTTACATCTTTTGAATCAGGCAGATGTTCAATTGCACTGCGTGTGACTTATTTATAAAGTGTGTAAACCGCACTAACTGCGAGTGTCACAAAACGAGGAAAATACTTCGGCCCGTACAATTGATTTCCGTTGTGTATGTTATCGATAAGGATTGACTACCACGGAAATCAATTTTGTTTGTTATTGCAAATCAATTCTTTGATGCATTGACCTGTGTAACACCATGCGTCGTTCTGCTTGTTAGCTGCGAATTATAAAGTGCACTTAATTTACTGTATGAGCAGGAAACCCGCTACCTCGTCTTCGATTTCGCTTTAAATAGTGTACTAGCTTATCCCTTTTGATGTGGGGAAATACTCAATGATACTCTCCGTCTGGGGAGAACGGAGTGTTATGTCGGCCAACCGGCTAAAACTCCACCGTCCCAAACTAATACGATTTGTTCTAATCCTGCTCATTTAAAGGTAAGACTGTCTTTACAAACCCACAGGCACTACCAGCATCATCTATTTTTCTCTTCTTCGCCGCTTAAACAAGTATGCTGTCTTCATTAATATTCTCAACTCATAAACAACTATTATATTCAATATTGTCCTTTTATCCTGAACATTGGAATGTTATTATAAGCCAGCTGATATTGTTTTAAGTTATCTTTCATCATCCATTGTTATTCCCGTCGTGGGTAATAATAAAGGTTTTTACCTGTTTCTTGCTTAGCTTGTATTCAATACTCCACGATTTTATCATCTACCAAGAATCTATAGCTGTATTATTCTTTTTATACTCCATCATTAACTTCGTCTGCGTTATCAATTGGCGTTTAAGCCGTGTGGTATCCGGCAGAGTAGAATAGAACCAACCCATTACACTCACGGGTGTCGTATAAGGCGACTAATGTCTGAGGCAGAACACCTTGCGCCTCCGTAGACCAGAGAATGGGCAGCAGCGTTTTCTGTTAGTCTTTCATCACTGCGATCTCCAATCCGCCTGCCAAGCGTAGAGATTACGGCAAATTCCTCCCATCATGGGAGAGGCTTATGTCCAGCAGTGGACGTTATGGGCCGTTGTTGTTGTTGTTGTTGTGTTATTTTAGATAGAATTTACCTAAATTAATGAAGGTTCGACAGCATATCCAGAACGTATTTCGATGCAGTGGGTAGGTATTACACCATAAATAGCCATTCTGGTGCAAACCATGACGTAGTATTACTTTGCATTAAGCAACTTGTATGCAAGGTGTACTAACTGACAAGAAAAAGTAAAGCATGTTTTATTACTGGATTTGCTGGTCCTTATCTTTACTGGTTTATAATATATACATTATTTCTTAAACTTATCTTTCTCATCCTCCTTTTATCTAGGTGTAAGGATATCAAAGTGACTTATTAAAATTTTCAAACTAAAATTCTTGTAAAATCTTGACGCTAATCTTGTAATCCTTGTAAAATATTGTTCTAATCTAATGTCAACTGATTTCAAACCGTCTTCCTCTTTCACGTTTTGCCTAGATTGATGGTCATCATCTTCCTGCTCTTGTCCCATTCTACTTGGAGTCAGCGCAACACGTTTTCTTCTTCCATTCTCTCCTGTCAGACGTCACGGCATTATTATTTACTCCTTTCTCTTTCATTTAATTCCTCACACAATAATCTGATGTCTACTGATGAGTATAAAATTTTATTTTTAGTAAAATATTCAAATTCAATTCAGTATTCCTCCAACGAATCTCGGGAGAGCTCGTGGGGAATAACACAACATTTGCGAGTGCTTTAAATTGTTACTTATTTTTCTGTGACCATGGTTGCACGTGTTCGAATTTAGAACTGTAAAATAGCTTCACGTGAATGGCAGAAACCTATAAGAAAATTGCTTTATTTTTTGTTTTAACATTGCGAAATCAAAACAAGTAGCTAACAATATACCTGCAGTTACTAGTTTCTATTTTCAAAGATACGGTAGCTTTACAAGTACACTTTTAGACGTTAATATCTTGTCTTTCTGTTACGGTTTACTTTTGTATATTATGTGTCTCCATAGAGAAAAGAAGAGATGAAGGATTTTCCGATCCTTGTGGCGCATGTAAATATACACCGAATTATTTACGTAAGACTCTTTAGAACAACTTGATGATGAATTATGAGGAAAGAATGTTGAGTGAGTATGCTCTACAATCCCGGTCACAATTATGATATATCTATGAGTAGGTAAGTACGGTAATTATTCACATGTGAAATCATCTGAAAGTGAAAATTCTCCATTACATACGAACCATATAGGTATTCCATGCATATGGCAGCCTTTTTTTTTCGGATGGGAAATCATCAAATGACTCCTCCCGCTCTGGGGGGAGCAGGAGGGAGTGTCAGACTTTTACTGACTAAAACCCATCCATGTTCCTTCATCGCCCGGGCCACGGTATCTCTTTCGAACAGTCCCGCAACCCCGGCTGGCATCGGCCCTTGCGGACCCCTTCCTATTGCTGACTCTGTTTGAGGCGCGCGTGGAACACGAACGCGCCGTCAACACGGCCTGTCCTCATGTATGAGACGGACGGACGGCGGCCTTGATTACTGATTGATTAACCCCTATCAACGTTACCATATTTTTGTCTTATTTCAGAAAAAAGAAATCGTGGTTAGTGCGTATGTAATATGACGTCAAATTAGCGTCTTCTAATTGTTATCAGTCGCCGGAAAGTTATTTGTCCCAGGGTCTCGTGACACCGCCCATCATTCAGTCTTATTGCGTCACATCGCCATAAGTGTTAAATGAATAAAAACATTTCAGTATTCCTAAAACGAATGCCATGTTTGAATGGAAAATATGAATGTTAATGATCTATTCTGATAGTTCATTCATATGCTAAGGAGCGGGTCGTTCACTTCGCCAAAAATATCGCTGGATGACGGTGGAAGTATACCAGATAGCATTTAGAATTTGTAGAAATTCTCTAGGCACCATAAGATAATTTGTTAAATCTAAAAGCTATATTCATTATCTGCCTAGCCTTTTCCCAACTATGTTGGGGTCGGCTTCCAGGCTAACCGGATGCAGCTGAATACTATAGTATTTTACATGGAGCGACTGCCTATCTGATCTCCACAACCCAGTTAGTACTGGGTAATACGATACCCCTTGGTAAGACTGGTTGTCAGACTTTCGGTCCACCGACTATCAGATAAATACTTAGAAAATGCGTTTTAGTAATCATCAGCTATTCAATGAAAAATGAAAGCTATATTAAACACAATTAACATGAGCGCAATAAAAACTCAGACATTCAGAACTTTTCTTCTTCCGTACTAGGTACTAGGTATGTGTCCAACAAACGTGCAAAACAGGCAGTTTTCATTAAAAGTTTGCTAAATTATCCACAAAGGTTCACCGCGGATCAGAGCATAATGTCAGCATCACATTGTAAAAACCGTTAGATTGTAATCTGTCTTGAGAGATTGTAAACTGTCGAAATATTGTCAACTGAACGTACGCTTGCAATATGACGCATTCATTATTTTTCGGTAGATTATAATCTGTCGAAGTGAAATCGTCAAATTATGAAATGCATGCGATCAATTAATTATCTTTGCCCCCATAATCGGGACTTGAGCACCCCGACGTTAGGTTAGTTAGGTTTGACAGAAATTAGTCGTCAGCCGTCGTCTACGCTTTTTAGGCGAATATAAAGTGTTTTGAGGTTAGGTTACAAGCAACACTGGCATAATGAGAGGTTTTCTTTTTGAGGTATTAAAAAAAAACTTAGTTTCCAAAAACTCTATAAATGGCGTTGAACTTACTATGATAGTTGGTGCCAAAGCCAAAACGCTTGGAAAAAAAACATTGTGTCACGTCACATACTGTCGTTGACTGACACTTTCATTTGCTTATCCTTCCGAATATAACCTAGTTTTCTCGCGCTTTGTTAAAATCAGTTTTTTTAGGTTCCGTTCCTTGCATTATCATACTAACTCCTAGCGCCATCTATCCAGCGACTAGGGAAGAGCTAAAAAGAAAATCCCTCATTGAACAAAACTCTCGACACACAATAGATAGTCACGTTCTGTTGTCGTGGCGACGACTTGTGTCAGTTTTCAGTTATAATTATGGTGTCTGAGTAGGTACGTCGGCTACTTAGCAATGGGGCCACCCTCAGAGTAACCCGTGCACCATTAATGGTCCTCTCATCTCAAGTCGCAGACGTTTGTTTATAGCGACAGGTGATTACCGGCTACTAATCGCTACCTATGGTGTCCATTGATCGTCGCCACCGCCGCCATACCTACTACCTACATACATAACCTACACATTAATATTATCAGACAACATTGAGTGACCATCAGGTCGATAAGGTCGAACTGGTTTTTAAGGAAACCGAGTTTAAAATACATTGCCATTGCGGACTCGGAACGTGGAAAATCCTTGACGCGGTTATATTTATTTTTGTACTTATCTAAACAATTTGCGAGAATAGCTATTTTTAGAAAGATTACAGAAAATTACAGCTTTTAATCAGGTTTTGTTTTTCAGTTTTACAAAAGAGATTACAGAAAAAAACAATTTTCGAGTATTTTCTAATGAAAATAACAAACAGAGTTGATTCCATTTCTCAGAAAACGCTGCTATTTTCTTTCGTCTCAGAACTGGAACTTGTTGGGCTGTAATATTAAACCCTTGTAATACCGGTCAAATATAAGTTTCTGAAAAGTGAACTGTGAAAGGAAAAATACTAATATCATGAAGAGTTAAAATTTGTAAGTTGGTATGTATGGGGGGTAATCTCCGGAACTAATGATCCAATTCAAAAAATTCTTTCACTGGCAGAAAGCTGCATTATTTGCGGGTGTCGGCGGGCTTTATATTATTATATTTATATCATGAATATTAGAAGAGCTATCACAATTAAAAAAACAAGGTTATAAAATAAAACAAAAAAACATCATCTCTTTCGCATACTGTCGGTCTCCTTGGGCTGTACTGTACCTATGTGATAGTGTAGTTGAGAACCTGACAAAGTTTACTTTGGCAGTGTAGGTACATGTATGTACTTCAAGTGATCCCTTCTAAATTCAAAATTTTATACTAAAATAGCGTTGCCGTGTGGTATCCGGCAGAGTAGAATAGAACCAACCCATTACACTCACGGGTGTCGTATAAGGCGACTAATGTCTGAGGCAGAACACCTTGCGCCTCCGTAGACCTGAGAATGGGCAGCAGCGTTTTCTGTTAGTCTTTCATCACTGCGATCTCCAATCCGCCTGCCAAGCATGGAGATTACGGCAAATTCCTCCCATCATGGGAGAGGCTTATGTCCAGCAGTGGACGTTATGGGCTGATGTAGTGTAGTAAGTTCTCAAATTCAAATCTTGAACACAGAAACGTCTTACTCTTAATTTAGTTGACTCTACTACATGAAATGAAATAAAAGCTTGCAGTTTGCTTAGCCCAACATTGTACACACAATATTGTAAATAGATTATAGGTAGAGGGGTTTCCCCCGACAATTATTAGACGGTAAACTTGTTAGTTATTATTAGGTTTATATTTAGTGGAGATGACATTATATACCTTTGTATACTATAATGTTGTCTTTGTTCATTAAATATTTTTAATTTTACAAGACAATGTGGTAGTGTTCATAGAAATTTCGTTTTACTTTGTTGATAAGCGCTGAACATGGTGCTGAATTACCTAATCATGATTCTGTATTTTAAATACCCGCTGAAAGAATGTATCAATTAAATAGGCAATGTTCGCTTGATAACATAAAATGTTTTCATTTTAATTAGCAGCAGGCAGAATGCTCCGTTATGAAAATTCTAATAACTGGCAGAATAGAAAATCAGTTGTGGGTTGCCAGTTTTATATAAAAAAAAGCTAAGCTCATAATCCCATAGGCAGCGTTTCTACTAGAGAGAGATATACGAATGCGTAGCAAGGGTGTGAAACTTTCCAATAATATCGCTTCTTTAGAAGTGATTAGTTTTACCCACATCCCTCACTTTAAATCCTCGAAAATTTCTAGTGGAAACGTAGCCTTATTTCTGTGAAATGTTTTTCTATTTATAAATGTATGTTTCTCGTGTTGTTTCAGATCAATTGCGGTCTAGATCAGTATCGACCGTCTCCCACAGTCTACCACAGTGTTCTATCCCGATGGGTTGAGTACGCCGACGTTTTGTGATAGTGGTCACACCACTCACGCTGTAAGTTACCGTTTGATTATTACCTTTAAAATGCAAGGCTTAGGCCTATTTTACTACCTGCTATCTTCTTGGCAGATTATTTCATCTACCGGTCTACGTACTTATATAAAATGATGGTCCATTTTAATTTTTTGGTGAATACTGTAAGTGAATAGTGCATATTCAGAGGTAGAGTAATTGTAACCTTAATTTAAGAAGTGCAGGGGTTACGAACGCCTGGTTTTTCAGTTTCCTTTAATTTTATTGACATTTATAAAATCTATGCCTCGCCTGTGCCTGAATTATGAAAGTGTGTAAAAGTGGGGGAGGATTGTAATGTTCTCTGTTTCATGTATTGAGCAGCTTTATTTTCTGACAAAAATAAAAATCAAGTAGAGAAATATTATTTCGTAAATCATAATAATTCACGACGATGCAATTGAAACGCTGACGCATTTTAGTACAGTTAACCGCAAATTCAGTGGCATAATTAGCCTCATTATTAATGCTGATTTATTAGTGACATATTGACATCTTCATTGATCTACTAACAAGTAAGTTATTGAAATGAAACAAATTGATCATTAGATTAGCGTTATTGGGTTGCTGTTTTTAACATATCGAGAGTAGGTATAACGTAAAACCCACTTAAAAGTACCTAGGTACTAGAAAGAACATGGATTTGAACGTTTTATGGGCCAAAGGAAATGTAATTTGATAAATAACGCCAGTTTATAATACCATGACTTAAGTATATAATTTCTTATTTATAACATGTTTATAACGATAAAACTAACAATGGGCCGTGTGATATGTTGGCATAGTGGGCAAGTAGAACATGATATTATTTTATTCAACACGGAAATGAAACGAGTCTAGCTCTACGTTTGTTTCCTGAATATTGTCATTGGACAATGTAGACTTGCAACTGTAATCATCAAAATCAAAAAATCACCAAAATCATCAAATCTAATCATCGGTATCATTGTCACTATTGTAACTAACTATCTACGACATCTTCAATTCATCTTCACTAATATTTTAAAAAGGTAAAATTTGTTTAGTAAGTATGTATACGTATGTAGGGGGTAATCTTCGAAAACTGATGATTCTAATAAAATGTTCTCTGGTAGAAAACTACATTTTTCGTGGGTGCATTAAGTTATAAATTATGCTAGCTGATGCCCACGGCTTCGCCCGCTTAACAAAAAATAAACTAAAACCTTCCTCTTGAATCACTCTATGACTCTATCTATTTTAAAAAAAATCGGAGCAGTCTTTGGGGACTGCAGTCGTAGCACTGGTAATGCCCCGCGCATGCCTACGTGGTGCTACGCCGTAGCGGATGCTACGAGTGCTACGAACGGCTACGAAGCGTGACCGTACGTTACGTACGTTACGTGACGATGAGTAGAATGTTTTTCCTTCACCCAAAAAGTGCTCAACGCGCTTAAAGAAGTTTTCACTTCAAAAACCCGCATCAAAATCCGTTGCGGAGTTTTAAAGATCTCAGCATAGTATAAAATTGTTTTATAATATTAGTGATGTATATCATGCATATGTTAGCCGAGCTATCACAATTTTTGCGGACGAAGTCGCGGTCGAAGTGCTATATTATGTAATATTTTAAAGTTGATACTGGCCATCGTATTTATAATTATTGTATTTTAAATTTCATCTAGTTTCTTTGGTACTGTCTTAGAGCTAATATTTTGACATCATAAAAACTGACGAAAAATAAGATTCTTGCATAAAAGACTACGATTAAAAAGTCGACGAATATCTAGTTCGGAGGCCAGTCGGTGTAGATGATATCCTGTGTATGATGTAAAGGACCTCAAGCATTCTGTACATCAAACTAAGTAACTCTACGCAAAAATTATTGCCGGGAAACGACTTTTTTTTTTGGGGTGAAAAATCATGTTTTGTGGTAGAACTCAATGTAACGCACTCAAAATATTGTGCTGATGGATGGATTGAATAGTACGGAGGTCGTGGAGGTTTTTAAAGTAAAAATCTAACATTAAAAACTTGTATTAAAAAAAAAACTTGTCAAACAGTTGGAACTTTGACGCCCAATATCTCCGTAACTAGAAGGTTCCCAGGTATGGTGTAGAACAAAAAAAAATATCGCAATGACGAGGAGAACACGTGCCTATCGGCTTCGTTAAGAGGTGTTTTACACCCTTTATAATAAAATTAATGTGCTTGCAAATAAAAAACAAAAGACATTTGATTCATTGAGAAATAGCTAAAGGCCAATTCATCGAATTCTTTCACGTCCTTAGACAACACGATGTGAAGTGATGCGAATTGATTTATATAGATTTCTATAAAAACGTGTATACAAAATTACTGTTGCCCGTATGATGGGGTCGATTCCGCGCAGCCGGCACGGTCTTATGGTGGCCAGGCGGGGGTCGTTGCCCTCTCTCTGTGATCCATTCACTGTTGCAACTGCACTTACTGAACGACACGCAGCTTTAAGTCGAGTGCATTCTCCGGACATAATTAGTTTGCGGTTGTTTTCTTTTATTTGACATTAAAAGGCAGATCAATTGAAAACATTGTTATTATATTATGGTACTTAACAAGAATTTGTGTGGTATATACTACAATTTACTAAGAACCTGACTACTGAAAAATCATGCTCTAATTAAATTTGGGGTTTAAAATCGATTCCTATTGTTCAAGTAGGTTAAAATGTTACCCGGGCCCTAAAACGAATCGATTGACACCTTATTCATCAAAATCGGATGAATATTTTAGGCGTTACGGAGGAAGATACGTAAATACAAACATACAAATGTAAAATCATAACCCTTCCGTTCTGTATGGTGTCGGACGTAAAGAATAGCACCATCCCATATCTTCCCGAGGGTGTCGTAAGAGGCGACTAAGGGACTTACCGGAGAATGGGCAGCAGCGTTCTCTGTGTTTTGTAACAACCGCACTGCGATCGCCAACCCGCCTGCCAAGCGTGGCGATTATGGCAAAAACCCCCCTTTGGGGGAGGCCTATGGCCAGCAGTGGACGTCTTTTTGCTGAAATGATGATGATGATGAACCCTTCCTTTTGGCTTCGCCGTAGTCGGGTAAAAAAGACATAATGAAAGCTGTCTTGGCTAATAAAGTTATGGCTGTGAAAGTAAGATGCATATTCATACTTGGTATAAGTAATTCTACATTTAACATGCTGATCAATTAGATACACAAAAACTTTCATCATTCATTGTTGAAAGTGAAACTAATCTATTAGATAGATTAATTTCTAGAAACACTAGATGTAAGATACATACTTTCATACAATGTGTATTTGCTCTAGATTGTTGCTAAATTATTTATGAGTTACAACGAGCACTAGTGAGAGAAAGTAGGGAAACTGACTGTCTATAAAATAATACAGCGACTCGGCAAAGTTCGGTTGAACTCGGGTAGTCTCGTCAAATTCTAAATAAAAAACGTTATTATTGTTCTTTGAACGTTAGCAAGTATGCGTCGGGTGGGTCGGGCTTCATGCTTCTATAGACAGGACTTTTTTATCCAGACAGGAATTTCCGGTCGTGCGCGAAGTCCCTTTTGGGGTCGATCGAGGTTAAAGCTTTCTTAGTGATGGGAATCGACTGATGTTCTTATCGATAGATTGGAGTACCGAGTGGATCAATCTATTGTTTTACAAATAACAGTGTTTTTTATACAATCTAGTTTAAAGGGCTGATGAAGAATTTTTTGCATTAAAAACACGAAAATTAAGTATGGACTCTATACTTAATTTTCGTGTTTTTAATGCGAAAAATAGAGCTTTGTTTTGACTAGTATAGTAGATAGGATTATGCCAATGCAATAAAAAGTCATAGTTATACTCATCGTCATCAGCCTATTAATGTTCCCACTGCTGGGACACAGGCCTACGCTCTATGAGAGAGAATGGGCTATAATCCACCACGCGGGCCCAGTGCGGGTTGGGAGTTGGTAGATGTCACATATCTTTGAATTTTTTGGTTCTAGGACATTTCGGTTTCCTCACGATGCAATGGTTTCCTTCCCGTTTTGAGAGCAGTGGTGATGAAATAAAAAAAAAAAACAAAGTAATGCGCCTGTCTGGGGTCGAACCCACGAATTACTGTTCGTAAGTCGGGGCCGCCACCACTGGACCACCGCCGCTCTCACTGTCATAGTCTCATAGTTGTAACAGTGTATCTTCATACATTTACTTCACACATTAGTTTTCATTATCACTAGCAAGCAAGAAAGCAAAGCAACGTGTATATAAACGTGAACAGTAACAATCGCTGATCACTACTACAGTCGGTCTCGGTGGTAATTAGCTTTGTAGTAATTATCATGAACTGTTGCACGATATCTAATTGGTCGTCTTATCGGCGTCGTACGTGGCTTCATGCTGCTCAGCGCATGAGCAACGCTTTGAACGTGCCTCCACAGGTATAGGAGAAAATAATATTAAAAGACACCGACGCAAACACTTTATCTATGTATACTATACATAGATAAAGTGTTTGCGTCGGTGTCTTTTTGTATACTATACATTGTATAGTATACAAATTGAACACCATCGAATGCCAAGGGCAGACATTTATTTATCTCCACCGATATACCAGTGCTACGTAAGTAGCAGTGCTACGTAAGTAGTGTTTTCAATATACAAATACCGCAGCGATACATAATGTATACCTACTAGGTACATCAAATATGTAGTAAATACATTTTTGATGCCAGAAATAGCGCCAAAGTAATGTACCATTCGCACAGTACCGCGAAGCCATTGCCTAGGAGTGCGCATACGTTGATCTCGCCAATATTTCATGAGCCTGTGAGCATTAGGTACTATCGGGGTCTTTTCCGCCTGACCATTTTAATTTTTTTTCGCTTAAATCATGCGGAGGCGCCGAGCCGCGCCCTCTTAAAGTTTGGGCCTATTAGGAAAGCGTCAACTTTGGCGCGCAAAGTAACAATAACTCTCGTTTGGCGTGCGTCGTCAATGCGCTCGGCCGATTCGGTACGGTATCTTTTCATTCATTTTTTCTACACAAAGTCAACGGGGCGGGGCTAGAGAGCGTTTTAATGTTGCGAGTGCAAGCAAAAATGAGCTTAGTGGTGGTCAGGCGGGAGTGTCCTCGATAGTACCTGCTATGACGCAAATTAATATTTCTGTAACAGTATTGCAACCATAGAAGTGTGGTCAGCAACTCAATTGATATTATTCTTTATTATATAATGATGAATTTACATAAATCTTTAAGTAAAGCGTGGCACCGGCTGCAGTTTTTGTAGACCGCGCAACAAGTGAAGGAAAATACGTCGGCTTTTCATTTGGTGACGTCACATCACACTTTATAGATTTAGATAAAATTAACTCATATTTATGAACTAATATTCCTATAAACAAAGTGATTAGATTTCATGGCACGAGTACTTAGATAGGTAGCTATTTCTGGGTAACAAATATTTTGATGTATAAAAAACTATATTTATAATTCTCAGCTTGCTTTCAATTTCATGTAGGAAGCAGCACCCTCAACTCAGTGGCGTAGCGTGGATTTTCGCCAGTTGGGGCCAACCAGAAACACGTCGCCCCTTGTTTTTTATTAACCCCAATAACTTGGGGTCTAAACTAGGTGGTTCTTAAGAAATTGAACTATAAAAGTTTTTTTTGAAATTATGTCACCTCTCCAACATAAAGTGCTGATTATGAGATATCTACGCCGTTCAGGATGTTATACTGATACTTTTCTGATAGCTCATGAACGAATGTATCCTTCGAAAACTAATTTGGCAAAAAAGACATCTGCCTTTAGAAAATAAGCGCCATAAAGGTCATGTACTGAAAACTTCTTGAAACTTCCCTTGTTTTTCGAGGCAGGTTTCTCAAAATAAATGTAAAACACTTGTCGTGCAAATTGCAGTACCGAGTTCCTTGTCTCATTAGTTTTCCAAAATGGTGCCACAGTACACTTTTTTTTTAGTAAGTGAATAACCTGAAAACAACGATTGTTCCCGAGAAGGTATTATTTAAAAAAAACTGGATAGTACCGTTTTTTCGATGCACGTTTTACTTGTTGCAGATTTTCTTGTTACCGCTATGTGATGTTAGCTATAATTGACTTAATCCTGGTCGATTAGATCAGGTAAAATCTATCTCTCAGGTGTATTTTAACATAAATATCCAAGCAGACAGTTAAAGTTGCAATTTCCTGGTATCATAAGTATCAGTTTAACATCCTGAACGGCTTAGATTTTGCATTGCACGCGCGATTTAAATTAAAAAATTGGCGCTTCCTGCAGCCCCTTTTCATATGCCGCCCCCACCGTAACTACGCCACTGCTTCAACTATAATAAAAACATGCGATTGTGTAACCATCTGAAAATCTCCCACGACTCAAACCATTCACCGTAGCGCTGGTCTACAGGAAGTTCAGGGCTACCTACGTCCACGGGATAATGCGCTAAACTTTTGGCGAACAGAATGTTATTTACCTTGGAACAGCCAGAGACACGTACGAACATAAATATACACTTGAGCATCATCATAAAACTCATAAAACCAACCGCATGTGCTGTACCTCCCGACCGTATTGATTTACTTTAGAAATGTTTACGTATTCGCCGTACGTAGTTTTGCAAATTCGGTTTTAATATTTATTATAAGTAACATAAATTCACAGAGTGCTACCAGAATAACTCGCCTACGATTAGGTGTTGCTCTTATTTCTGTACCACCTCCGCGGTTATACGGAGCTTGCAATATATTCGCTAGTAAGGGAATTGTTTCAGTGGTCTATTTCCTTGGCTGTGAGCGTCGTATTACGAGTAATCAGTGCTGTCCTCTCACGGAGCTCGGGTAAGTCGATAGATACTTTGGATGATTGTTTAGAAATCTTTCGTATACATTTACCATAAGAGTAGCTATAACGGCGCGTTCTTTGTTAAAAGATGATGGGATATGGTATACTATAGTGCAGCCTTACTCAAAGTGTGCTCCGCGTAACCCTAGGGTGCTCCGTGGAACCTCTGTAGGGGTGCCTCGAAAATACTGGTCACAATTAAAAAAGTATACCAAAGAAAAATACACTGTAATGTATGAAAAATAAAAAATAAAACAGGGTCATACCTCTCACTACCTCTCATCAGATGTAAGTAATTGAGTTAGTTAAATGAATAAGTAATTACACATAAACTTGTTTTGTGTTATTTTAGGCAACAAACGTATTTTAGGGCTCCGTCAAATATTTTGTTTCCAAAAGAGTTCCATTGCTAAAAAAGTTCGAGAATCGCTGCTATAGTGTAATAATTGGATCTGTCTTGCAACGAGAGCCGCGGCCTGGTTGCCATGGCGCTAAGTAGTCCGTGGATGTACCTACAGACGACGCCGCCGCTCGGGTTGCACCTCGCCGCACGATAAGGACAAAGTACGGAAGCACTAATAAGCGGCTCTAGTGCGTGTGGCCGACTCGGTGCATCTGCACTCAACGTGCCACACAAGCACTTTTACCGTAAACAGAAGGAACTTTCCGTATAGTGCGTTTACCTTGCTAACGTTTTATTTTTCGATGTGCTCGTATTGTGATGATTATGGCAATTTATTATGACTAATGAACTAAATCATAATTAAAACAATGCCGTATGCATCTATGCATCTACTTTCAAAAAGATTTTCTTTTAAATTATTGCCAAGGGATTCTGTCAACTATGAATCCCTCTAATCCCAGAATAAATGATGGATTGATTGATGATGAGAATGGTAAATTAAAAAAACCAATGATTATTCCTAATTATTAGATACCTACCTACCTAGTGTTTGGACAAATTTTCTATTTTCGTTAGACTTATAAGTTACAACATACGATTCGAATGGACCCTGATTTAGTATGCTCATCGGAACATAGGTACCATTGTGTTTTTGAAAAGCGTAAAGTGCGGATCTAATTTTAAAATACACGCAATTAGGCATAATTTATGCTATATTGGTCCACTCTATTCCATGATAAGGTCTGTCGATTGTTCATTGTGAGTAAAAACTTGTAAATATAGCATCACGTGCAGCCTTACCATTATAGCAGGGACCATCCATTAGGTACCTACATGATAAGATATAGGTACCTTTCATTTTTCTGGTAAATTAAAACCAAGTCTCACCAACAATCTCATACGTAAAGACGTGGAAGCTCAAAGACAGCGCTGCGAACAATAAAGTGAAGCCAGCGCAAAACTAAGCTCCGTTCTGTGCGTACATGCTCACACGCACACATATACATCAAACTACAATTAATTACTAAGCTCAAAAAATGCACACATGTTTACGAAACCGGCATCACTTTATTGTTCACAACGCTGTGTCTCGTGGAAGTGAAAATGACTCTACATTTTCCATCTACGCATTACTTGCACAGTAATATTGTGGTAATATATACCTAAATACCAACTTAGGTACCTAGTATACTGTCTGAGTGCCCGTTTTATTCAAATACAAGTAGTATTATTTATACTGCCCGATTTATCAAAAAAATTGGAACTGTCTAAAATAAAAAGAGAGCGTTCAAAATCCCCCAAATTATTTTCGAAATAAGAACAAATGCTTTTGCAAAAAGCTTTCTGGCCTGTTGCTAAGATTGAATTTAGAACAATGGCGTCTGGCTACTGGTGGCAACTGGAATAGGGTAGATGACAAAAAAAATCGAATTTGTCCTCCGTTAGATTTTCCCAGAATATTTGACCCGTATTTTTATTTTGCTACGTAAACCAAAATTGATGAAGATACGACGCTTTTACAATTCTCAATAAGTCACACCGTGGTATAATTTTATTTTTAGTGCGTTCTGACGTCACGAGCCCCCGAGTTTTAATGCGTTTTATCTTTGTCAATATTCATTGATTTACAAAAACAAAAAATACGTGTCCATTATTTTCCAATACTCTAACTGACGGACTAAATAGATTTGCAATTTATTGATGGTGGAATCTAGCCTATTGGAGCATGCCCGGAGTGCTTGTAGACTTTGACTAGTTGATACTTCGATCAATGCTATTATTGATCGAAGAGTTGACACTTCAAATGAGTCGTCCCAGTGATCCGAATTGGATAGCAACTGGAGCCGAAACGAAACGTCGAGCGCCGCCCTTAGTACCTACATCCCAGACAAATATTGAAGACTTTTTTCACACGAGTTATCCGAGTATCCGACATATTGAATATTTTATATTAAACATCAATTTTCGTTACTCCATCTAATCGGATTTTCCAAAACGTCTGATACAACATTTTTCCGAGCGTACGCGAGCAAAAATTGATTCGTTGGAAATATTATTGCTTAGATAGGCATAGTCAAGTTATTATTAGGCGTTCGTCTTCTTGCTCCACGTGTACGCTAGTAAATAGTGTATGATTTCAGGTTCGGCCCATTGTTGCTAAGTTGCTGGTGGATTGCCTAGTGACAGTGACCACGTCCGCGTCAGCACATGTCTTGGGAACTAGGGTTTTTGTGTCATGCCTCCCATTCACACACTGCATTGTGATTTGAGCTTTCTATATTTTAATTAATGTTAGTTATTTCATATTTGCAGTTCTGTAGTCAATTATTTACAAAACATAATGGTGGATACAAAATAAATTGTGATATACCTAGAAAGAAATACGATAAAAATGTGATTTATGAACTTAAATTTAACTGTAAGTACATATATTTAATTTTTCTATTACGATTTTGCCTTATCTATTGTACAAATATCGCCTGAATTAAAATATAATTTAAAATAAGAACACCCAAAGCTTGTTAAAAAAACACGTTTGTTGGAAATGGGAAGTCCCAGCTTATAATTTTTAAGTCTTATTTATGGCAATTCCATCTAAGATAAATTTGTATTTTTGTAACATTAAGAAAAAAAAAATTTTTTATAAGTAATAATAATATGTTTATTCTAGTTTCACAGATATTAACAAATATCTTTTCGGACATTTTTTTTCCTATGCAAAAGAATTTAAACATCTGTGGCCGAACTTGACAAAAGCCTGGATTTCGGCTATCAGCGCCAAACCCCTCAAATTATATATTTTTTTAAGTTTTAACTTAACATAAACGTTTAACGCAATAAAGCGGTTATTTTATGTTTTAGTTTAAATTAAATCATGATTAATTGGACCATAGACAATTATAGAATATTAAAATATTGTTCTTATGATATAAGCAAAGGATTATTCATCCCATCTATTCGAAAAGGACGACTTGGTTCGCCTTTAAGTGCACCCAAAGGTGGTGTTTTCTATAAGAAACTTTTAGCGGGCAGTAATGAGTTTTTAATCCTCTTTATAGATGTTCCAAATTCAAAAAGTGCGCCGCAAAGATAATTGCGTCACACTTTTTGAATTTGGAACATCTTAGTGTTCAGCGCCGAAAGAAATCGAACGCAAATATATTGTTTGCATAAAGACATGATAAAGACTGGCTGGTACGACGGCCCAGTCGCGCTGCCGGCCGCCGCGCTGACTGAATAAAAAAAAGAAATCAAATTAAAAACGCGCGAACTACAGACCGCGTTTTGGTCAATTTTCATGAATTGTTAGAAATTCATGGTTTTGTTTTGAAAAATGAGTTCTTCAAGTGACAGTGAATAAAAAATACAATAAAGTGAAAAATAACTTTAGATCTTCAGAAGTGACCTTTGTTTGACTCATTTAGTTTTTTTTTTGTCACCGACTTCTGAAGTTATTTTTAACGTTTTTGTGTTTTGTGACGTCGGTTTTATTTTTTGCAAAAAAGTTTTTTAGTTTTAGTTGTAATATCCTATCCAAATATTAGATATGCATTTATTTTACATGTTGAAATTAGACCACACGACTGAAGTAAAAATGTTCATAAAATGAAAACTACTGGGCCAAACTATGTTACATTTTTATAGGACCAAATGGCAACTATTCCGCATTAAACTAAAGAATAATCAAGTCAATCGGCTCATAAATATCAGCGTAATCGGTGTAACATAAAAAAACAGTCGAATTACCTCCTCCTTTTTGAAGTCGGTTAAAATTATGAGGTGCCTTTTATTTTCTCATAGCGGGTGATGAAAAGTAGAGTGTATCACTCGGGCGCAAAATATATTTTTGGCTCGGGCGACGTACTTTGAATCCCTCGCTACGTTCAGGATTCTATTAAAGAATCCCTCGCTACGCTTGGGATTCTACTCTAGAATCCCTCACTTTGCTCTGGATTCAAAAAAGCGCCCTCGCCGTAAAAATATTATTTTGCTCCCTTATGATACAATCTACTATTTCATTACTCATACTCTGAAAGTAGGTCTGAAGTTGCCTGAGGAGCGGGTTGAAAGTAATACTTTTCAGCCCTAGGGAGAATCGTTTTCAACTGACAGCTATCAAATTATTTAAAAAAAAATTGTTAAATTTTCTATTGAACCATGTTCCAACCATGATACAGCCATGATGTAAAATGGAAATAACATTAAGTTAAGTATTAATTTAAAAAATATATTTTTTAAATATCTTTTTTTTACCATTGGTATAATTAAGTTTGAACTATTTCTTTAAAATAACATAGATTTGGGCAAAATATTTACCATTTTTTCGATGATGAAAATGAAAAATAGGTAATGGCTGAATAGCTGGCCGACCACAAAAAAAAAGCAAATAGGCGGGAAAGCGGCAAACCGACCTTCATTTGTTTTTTCGAGTTGATTCATGTTTTTATTAAGTATTAATTAGAGAATATATATTTTTTTAAATAACTTTGTTATAATTAGCTAAGTTTCAACTATTTCTTTAAAATAACAGATTTCGGCAAAATATTTACCATTTTTTCGATGATGAAAATGAAAAATAGGTACCTAATGACTGAATAGCTGGCCGACCACAAAAAAAAAGCAATAGGCGGGAAAGCGGCAATCCGATATTCACATCTTGATTGAATGTTTTTATTTTTACTTTCCTTGTATTCGTAATGAAAAGCACAGTGTTTACCTCGGGTTAAAGACTTATTTAGTCCCTCGAACTATTAGCGCCCTCGCTTCGCTCGGGCACCAAACCCCGTCTTGAGACTAAATAAGTTACTTTCACCCCTAGGGTAACAATGTACTATTTCAGACCAGCAGTCGTCTGTCGTACGAACGTCCCCGAAACTTACCATAAGTGACAGCTCTAAGGCTGTAAACCTTAACGCCACATAAAAATAACCAATTTATTTGTCAACTATTCCACTTTTAGTAATTAAACACTGTTATAGATAACGCGAGAGCGCAATCCATAGACATTAGAGTATCTTTTATTGGTACAGTGATAACGAAGTATATCTACCTGACTACCGATGTTCACGTACCAGTCAACCACTAGTAATAGTGAGGATATAGGGACGTGCATACAAAGTGTATAGTTCAGTGCAGGAGCACCTAAAAGTGCCAGAAAGTTATATAGGATCTCTTGTCTTTGTAAGTAGAAGTCCACTTCCATCGATGCGTTTGCGCTGTCTTCCATATTCTTAAAGATTATCAGTAATATATTTGTATTATATTGCGTACAAACCTGTGTGATGTGATGTTTGTGTTGCTAACGTATGGAATAATATTATTGCTCCACATCAAGTTGCAGATAATTGTCTTATTTCCTGTCGTATAATTAAGTTACTTGGCGCCAGTGAAAATTACTGTAGGTACTTAGTTTTGCGCAAAGTTTTAAGCATGAATGTGGACTTAGTATAAAAAAGGAAAACAGCAGAGTAATTTAACGATGGATCTACTTAATGCCCTTCTAACCTTCACACATAGGACTTAGCATTGATCCTCAACTTTACCATATTATATTTATTTTAAAATTAATGCTGTAGTGTTTTAGGCGTAACGGAGGATCATGCTAAGCCATTTGAGGGATATATAGCCCTTAAGTAGGTCATGAGATGAGAGTTTTTTACTGTTGGAAATGTTGTTAAGAGCCTATACTACCTCAGGTTCGCAACTCTATTTGTGGTGGTTCAAACTTCGTTTGTAATACTGTTAGAATAACGTTCTAATCAGCTTGCACTACAACGCGGTTGTTACGTCAGTCACTGCGGCCGAATAGTGTGAAATTAGTGAATTTATTCTTTATAAAATCAAATTTTCGTCTTTCGGAAAAAATAAAAAACATAAGACCTGCTTTATAGTTAGTTCAGTTAGTATGCAAAGTTTCATGATCTAATCTGAAGTACTTTTTGAATACCAGTGGTTTATTGTTCGATTTGGAGGTAACTTTGGATTTTTTTTCTACCAAGAAAATTTTATGGAATCGTGTTTTCGTCACACATACATAGGACTTAGCATTGATCCTCAACTTTACCATATATTAGTATTTTAGGCGTAACGGAGGATCATGCTAAGCCATTTGAGGGATATATAGCCCTTATGTAGGTCCTGAGATGGGAGTTTTTTACTTTTAGAAATGTTGATAAACAAACAAATTTTGTACTAAGTGGAATGACAGATACATTTTAGGATAAACCAGTGATAGCGTAGTGGTGTGATCATCGAACTGCCAAGTCATATGTCTCGAGATCGAACCCAAGACACGCACCTCTGATTTTTCGGATTCATGTGCGTATTGTATAATTATCACTTGCTTCGGTGAAGGAAAACATCGTGAGGAAACCAGCATGTCTGAGAGATATTTCTCGACGGTATGTTAAGCTAAGTCAGAGGCCCATGGGCGGCTTAAAAACTCTGACACCAGGTTAGGCACTAACCATACGATAAAGAAGACGTTTTTTATTTTAATTTTTCATTTTATTTATTTAAAGAAGAATATTAATTAGGATAAAGGCAGGGAGTTTCAGACACACACACACACAGACACACTATTGGACAGACTATTTCCCTACTAGTGCGAACGAGACAGACTATTTATCTCTCGCTCGCACTAGAGGGAAATAGTCTGTCTCAAGACAGTTTTGTCGCAAGTGTGCGGTAGCCCTAACACAACTTCATACTTTCTATTTGTGTAAAGTGCCAGCTTCGTTTTGATTAATTAATTACATTGCCTGATGACGACAATATAAACTTTTTATCTCTAAGACCAAAATAGACTTACTACCGTACACTCTACGTAAGACGAAGGAGATGTTTGTCCAGACAAACTGTCACTGTATATTTGTCTAAATAATGCAATGTAATATATTTTCCATATAGAAACGTAACTTGGTACATTTTACTTAGCTCAAGAGATACGCGTACTGTTTGGTAGAGTGATTTATACTTAAGAGTCCTATTACATTTTTTACGTAAATTCATGATTTTTGACGCAGTAATTCTCAGCAGCAGTAAGATATTTTAATTACTTGCTTAAGAATAACGATAGTGCCATTCTCTTTCTTGTAAGTTGGAGTTACACATTTTCATTTTTCTTTTCGTGTAATTTACTATAAATATTTTACGAACTCAGTTTACAAGAAAAACCGTCAACGATGGAACTTTAACGCTCAAATTCACATAGTTACATTCAATTCTTATAAAAGCTAAAATTACTAAAAGATAAGTTGAATGTTTTACTTGTTTATTGGAGTTTTAGAATCTCTTTAAATTCCTTGAGTTTTCACGGAAAAAATCGTAAAGAAATAGTAATTTAAGCCATAAATGTCTTAATTCAGCGTCCATTATATTCCAAATAAACTCAATTTTATCAAACAAATTAATATTATATAAAACTTCAAACTACAATGACTAAGTTTCATTAGTTTTCGTTTGTCAATATAATAAGACAAAAATACAATAAATTAAATTAAAGTGCCTACTATAATTCTCAATTCAGCTCGCTCCTCAGTCTCATGTCAGTCTCGTCTCTAATATTCGTCAATATCATTCGACAATCGTCCAAATATCGCTATTATTATCGACTCGTGTACGCCGACCGAAATAATTTGATCCAGGAAGTAAAAATCAACAATTTGCCTAAAAAATGTAATAGGACTCTTAAGGTACTTACGGGATAATATCCGTGATTTTCTTTTTCTATGAACTCCCGGTATTCCCGCGATCATGATGCTTGCAACAGCGTCGAAATATCGGGAGCTCATTGATAAAGAAAATCACGGATACTATCCCCCGTAAGTCCTCTAAGTGTAGTGAAAAACCGTGAAAGTTTAAAACAGTGCAGAGTGACTTATGTATGGCAATATACTAAAACTAAGTCCATCAAGGTATTATTATAAGTACAGGGTGGAAAGGACAGCGACGCAAACGGTTACCAGGAATTCAGTATATAATATATTATTATCATTTTGAACCCCCCCCCCCCCTCCCCCCACAACGAAATAACCCCTTAGAACACTTCATTGGTAATCGTGTTTGTGTCGGCGTTCCATCAACCCTGTATATTTCTCTAATACGAAGGTTTAAGGCATAGGGCAAAGATATACATGTCTGGTTGGCTCCCAGATTTGGTTAATTTTTTTAATAATTCTTATAGAAGAGTTTAAAACTCGTCTTGATTGACCGTAAAGTTCGTATCAGATAATACGTACAGTGTACAGATTCCTTTTGGAAGGAAACATGGAGTTTATTTTCACACATTTTTTTTAAAGTCGTTTTTATAAAACTATCGACAAAGTCCACTGTACAATATTCCAAAACAAATGACTTATTGCATCAAACCGTACCTAATGAAAGAAATAGTAGCCAGTTTTTCCGGATGAGTCGTTCATCAACTCGTCCCACAAGCCTATGGCCCATAGGGTCTTGTAGATCAAAAAATTAAGAAACCTAGTCGCACTATGCACATGATCAAGTTACCACATATCGGACTACAAATCAGAAGCAATAGCTACACAAAAAAGCCTCTCATTTGAATCATGCCGATCGGTAAACTCCAGTCGACTTCATCATCGCTTAATCATGTTCGAATCGGTTTGGTTGGTATACGTACAATCCGAGCTAATCATTGTACCTTATTCCTGAATGTAGGTATATCCACATGACCGAACATTTGTGTAGCAGTGGCACTCACTGCTCAAACAAGTGAATAGTGTTTATAGGAGATAAGTTAGTGCATCGCTCTGTGACCTGGACCTTATCTGTCCATGCTCTGATCATTGCGTACATGATCTACGATCATGATCTACTATACGATCATGTTGGGTGAAATTTGAAATGTTGGCTTGAACTTTCTCTATCATTACCTTTGTCTCTAATGACATTCATGTGATTGCCGATGATGGTATCTTATGCGACGTTTGTACAATGAACTGTAAGATGCAATCATAGGATGTGGTTGTAACCACAGCAGGCAATTATTTAGTAGATCTGCCATATTGATTCATTACAGAGTTCATAAATAATTTCCTTCATAAAATTTCAAGTTCAGTTCGAACAAAATGTGCATTTTTTAAACGTAAAAGTGTTTTAGAAACTCTTTCCCCTCTTCATAATTATATCCTATCGTATGACATAGATATGCGCATAGAAAACTAGTAAACAAATAAAACATACAGGATACAGGAGCTTCGAATAAAATGCCGTTTCTTTTGTTACAGACTAAAAGGGAATTAATTGAAAGTGGTGCCAAAGTACACCTTAAAAATACTCGGCCGACGAGCTATAACCAATGAAGACTCCGAGCGCAGCATTCGGAGCACCGTCAGTAGACCCGTGAACACCTGGCCACACCATCACAATTTTGATGGTCACTCTCCCGCTGGAGAAAATCATCTATACGCATTGTCACTTCATTATTATTAAGTTTCTTGACATATTCTTCATTTTGTAGCCTATCTATCTATTTACATATATTTAAACTTGTAATCAGTTTGAAAATGAGCAAGATTCTTAAAGTCGTCGGGGCCTCGTGGCTCCAGACGAAGATAAGCTCCTACATCCTTGGGATTCTCGGCATTCTGTCAATCTTGGCCTTGTTCGTGGGACAAATTGAAAGGTTGGTACAATAATAGCTCTAACTATCAGTAATCATTTAAGTTAAAACACGGGAAACCATCTCAATCTCGTGGCCATTATTAGCGATTATTGCGATAGCATCATAGCATCTACGGAAGGAAAACAATCTCAGACAAATTGCGTTGCGAATAAACAAAACATCTCGCTTATTGCGCTACAATTACGTGTCTTATCAGATCTGAACACTTAAAATAATTACGAAATTGCTTACAATTTTACATAATCCATAGGTTTGTTTACAATTTTACGTAAATAAAATATGAATTTATAAACTGTTTGTTTCGTTTCAGAATTCAGGAAGATGGAAATTACGCAGCCACAGTATTCTTTTCAAATAAAACCGGATATCGTATCGAGTACTGGGGACAGAGCAATGAACTAGCAGATATACCTCGAGGGGTAGCACGCGCTTACTTCAGGATGGATATTGATACTACAGGGTAAGATTGCTTTCGAGGCTTACCATTTTGCAGAAGTGAACTTTGATTGGAAGGGCTTAGTCTAACTCTATTTTTAACTAGTCAGAAAGACTAATCGTGCCTAGTCATCGCATCGTATCATTCTCTAAACTTCTGAACGTCTTTCTAAAAAAAAATGGACTCAAATATTTCACCACTGCAGAAATAATAAAAAACATTTCTTATTTTCAGCTGGTCTCTCCTGGAAATAGAGACCGACCCATCATATTCAGACGAGCACCAAGCATACGCGGCCGGCATTGTCGAAGGTGCCCTGACCTGGTCGCTGATCCACTCGCACTTGGAGAATACCATCCGAGCCAGGTGCGATGAAGATACCTCGGCGATGAAGCAATGCGACAAGTTCAAGGACGCTCTGGACAAGTCTGTAGATATCTGGAAGGCACGTGCAGCGGAAAAGGGCGGGGAGGATCCATTTTGGCATCATGTAAGATACACCATGTTCAATTTTGTCTACTTATTCTAAAGTCTTAACTAATCACATGCCAGAAACCAGCGTTAGATAAAAAGGTCTTCGTGATCAATAATTTAGGAGAAAAGTGAATCCGTTAATCAAGGAAAACCTGACTGAATGATATGACGTCATTTGTCGTTTACCAAAACTTTCAGGTAATTGAACACGTGGTCGTAATTTATTACCTACGTTCCGATAATTTTGCACTCCGTAGGAAAGCTAAGCTAAGGAAAATAACTAGGGATTTCCTCTGTTTATCTCGTAATCACGGCTCCTGCGGAAAGTTTTCGATAAATAGATAGGTATAATTAGGTACATCTAACTGCATGATACCAACAAGCGGCATTTAATCGCAAATGTATGGGTTTAAATAAATAAATCATGTGTTTTCCTGTTTTCAGGTATCTCTGCACTACACGCAAATAAGCGGAATATTTACCGGTTGGAAGCACGGTGTCGACCGCGGACTGAAAGAGTATGAAACAGACCTATCAGAGTTGTACTGGCTAAACTCCGTATCAGAAGCGATTGATATCCAACGCAAAATGAACCTTACCTTAGAAGACGAAGCTCTTGAAACAGTTCCTCATCTATCTAGTGCCTTTTTGAGAGTGGTTGATGATAAAACTAAAGACGGAACTCCCACAAAAAAGCTTTATGTTTCGCAAAACGCTGCCGGAAGGTGAGAGTAACTACTTATTTTTTGTTATACCCGGCTACAAAATTAAGGGCCTATACTACCTCAAATGGCTTAGCATGATCCTCCGTTACGCCTAAAATACTTCAGCATTAATTTTGAAATAAATATACGGTAAACTTGAGGATTAATGTTAGGTCTTATGTTTGGCGAAAACACGATTCCGTAAAATTTTCTCGATAGAAAAAAATACCAAACTTACCTCCAAATCGAACAATAAACCACTGGTATTCAAAAAATACTTCAAATTAGATCATGAAACTTTGCATACTAACTGAACTAACTTTAAAGCAGGTCTTATGTTTTCTATTTTTTCCAAAAGATGAAAATTTTATTTTATAAAGAATAAAAACCACTCATTTCGCACTATTCGGCCTGCAGTGACTGACGTAACAACCACTTTGTAGTGCAAGCTGATTAGAACATTATTCCAACAGTATTTGAAACGAAGTTTGAACCACCACAAATAGAGTTGCTAATTTGAGGTAGTATCGGCTCTTAAGGCGTTGAGCAGACGATAGAACATTTGCCCGCCGCACAGAAATGATGCCTATATTTTTCATACAATGGTTGTTTAAAATTGTTCACGGACAAATCGTCCATCGTTTACTGAGCGCCTAAAGCGCTGGACTGGAAAAGACGTAGGTAAGACGAGGACGAAGCGCGGACACCGTCGCTCGCTACTTTTTAAAACTTAGAAAACACGAGGCACGGGCGTGACGCCTGGCGCCACGAGACGAGAGACGATGAGCGACGCGACGCTCGCGCCGCACGGTTCCCGGCACCCGCGCCCCACTCCACTCGCACCCTCGTTCTCGCTTGCCCCTCATCTGCTCGCGCCCGTGCTCCGTCCTTGCTATCTGATTTACAACAGGGCGCAGACAGGCAAGCGTCCGCGTCGTGTCCGCGCCCTGCCTTTTTTTTTTTAAAGACGTAAGACGCAGACGGAGCGCAGACATATGTCTCTTCCGCATCTCTTTCATACAAAATGTATAGAAGCGTCGCGATGCAAAACATACAGAAAAGGCAAGGCGCGGACACGACGCTTGTCTGTCTGCGCCCTGTTGTAAAACAGATAGGAAGGACAGGGCACAGTCGCGAGCGCACGATGGGAGGGCGAGAACGGGGGTGCGGGCGGGGTGAGGCGCGGGTGCCCGGAATCGTTTGCCTCAATCAATTGCCTCGCTCGTTGTCTCTCGTGGCGCCCACCACCCCTAGCCAAGTTGACAATCTACAATCGTTAACACTAGTAGAAAACTATTCAAATGAATGGGAATGACATCATCTCAACGTTAAATCACGTGATCAACACAAACGAATAGAAAATTCGTAGACAAGTTACATCGTTCAAAATGATAGAATAGAATGTTATCGTTTCTACAATGCTGATCGCTAAACTCTGGTAGGAACGTTCACCACGTAGAAAAAACCTACACTTTAGTTTATTAAAGTGTAGGTTTTTTCTACAGACATTAGAGAACGAGCGATCGACTCAGTCGTGTCAACTTGGCTACCATTTAGCGTTTTCTACAGTCGCTTACGCCGAGGCGTTTACGATTGTAGAAAGAGAATCGATACGAAACGTTTGTAACTTGGCTAGGGGTGCTGGCGTCACGCCCGTGCCTTGTCTTTTCTGTATGTTTAAAAAAGTCTCGACGGTGCCCCGTCTGCACCCTGTCCGCGCCCTGTCCTCGTCTTACGTCTTTTCTGTGTGTCCAGCGCTTTACGTATTTTCTGTGTGTCCTGCGCCTAAGGGTTATCAACATATGTATACTTTCATTAAAAACCTAGATCTCTTCTTGCCGTAGTTCAGTCTCAGTTTAAACTCATATCGGCGTTAAAATTAAAAAATATCTACAAATTATATTTCAGCTACTCCTCAATGACTCGCATCATGAAGAAATATAAACTAAACTACCACGAGACCGCTAAAAGTGGCAAACTAGTTCCTGGCACATCAGTCCACTTCTCAGGATACCCCGGCTCCATTACTAGTCAGGACGAATTCTACGTCGTGAAGGGTGAAAATCATAGGCTGGCCGTAACCGGCACTACACTGCGAAACTACAATAACAAACTGTGGAAAGATGTCAATATAACTGAACAAGTGAGTTGAAATAAAAACATGCAACATGTTATGAGAAGTACCTATACATTCAATGACGATAACACACTATAATATACTAAACAAACGATTCGTCATAGCTTATTGTTTTAGAAATGTACATAATTATAATAACTGTAAGTGCGTGACTAAGTACCTACCTATAATATTATACAGGGTGGAATTTTGTAATGCCACCTGGAGGGAAAGTACTCATAATACTGCAGATAGAAAATTTTACTCAAAGGAAGCATTCCTTTATTTTTAATAAGAAATTATACTGCATTCAAACATTTTTAAAATTTGCTTGCCGCAGTTGGGAATCGAACCGGCTAAATTCCAAAAAAATAACATCCTGTACTTTTATGGCACCAATCGATAGGGTCTAATAAAAGGATCAAAATTTGATCTCTCTAACAAACATGATAAATTAAATGAAAGGAAAACCATGAAATCTAAAGTTATAAATTCAATGGGATCAATTCAATACGATAAAGCACTTTAATTCAAAGGATGGACCTTTACAATTGAAGAAGAAGATTGAAATTTGCACGTGTTTGTTTGTGCAAATTGCAATCTTCCTATCTAAATAGTTCTTCGTCATTTTAGTCAATAAATTACGTCAAAAGATAATTGTTTATTAGATTCTAACATAAATAATTGGATGGACCTTTAAGTAAAAGTGCTTTATCTTATCCCATTGAATTTACAAGTTAAGATTTCATGGTTTTCCTTTCATTTAATTTATCATGTTTGTTAGAGGGATTTGATCCTTATGATTGACCCTATCGATTGGAGCCATAAAAGTACAGGATGTTATTTTTTTGGAATTTAGCCGGTTCGATACCCGAGTGTGGCACGCGAATTTTCAAAATCTTTGAATGCAGATTAATTTCTTTTTAAAAATAAAGGAATGTTTCCTTTGAGTAAAATTTGCTATCTGCAGTATTAAGAGTACTTTCCCTCCAGGTGGCATTACAAAATTCCACCCTGTATATTGCTGTCATTTAGTTTTCTACCGTAAGCCGAGAGGATGTATCTTCAGAAAAGAAACTACCCGTTAAGTAAATCTTCCTGACAAATGTATCTGCTGTGTCTCTTCAAGTAATTCCACCAGGTTTTTTAAGATACGCAGCAAACTCCCTTGTACACCAAAAATCATGCTACAAAATAAGCCAAAAAAAGAAGTACACATATTTATACTAAATGACTAATAGTAATATTCCAACTTTCCAGGTGCCTGTTGGTCCACGAGTATCAGCCGCTAACCATTTGGCATCTAACGTAAGCTCCTGGGGACATATCTTGGCGAACAGTAACTCAGGCACGGCGAGCAAACAGTGGCTCATCGTAGATTTCAACAGATTCGACTACCTGCATGCGCTCGCGCCTCGCAAAGTAGAGGCCAAGCCAGCCCGAAATGAGGTCGTTACTCAAAGCACTGTTGACAAGTGAGTTTCTAACGACAATAAATTTCAATCACTAGTATCATTTTTCGACCAAATTTCCTCAAAGCATAACAAATAAAAAATGGTATTTTTCAACCAACATTTATTGGGTCAAAGTTATGCCTGACGTAGCTAAACATTTTCCTCAGAAATGGCTGAACGAAACAAACTGTAGCTGCAAGTCTGTAGTTAAACAGCATGAACCTTTATCAAGCCACAAGGAAGACTGTGCCTTGTAGTCAATAATTTGTCTTTGGAAGCCCTGTACGTATGATTGGTATGGGCACGGGTTAATAAGCCAGTTCTAAACCGGACTCGCAACGATATAGGAGTGCTTTCAATAAGTTAATGGTATGTCTCTTCCTCAGGGACGTCAGGCACATCGTGGTGTACCGCAACAACAACGGTCACTCAAAGGGTCTGCTTGCACTGGTGGAGCAAGTTCCTGGGCGGACTCACTCTGCTGATTTGTCTGACGCTTTCTTGGAACAAGGCTATTGGGCCACGCATGGATTGCCGTTTTTCCCAGTAAGTTAATGATTTCAAGGTTACTGCAAGATCTAAGTACAGACGCCAGGACATCAAGCTACTCGATACTGTAAAATTTTTCCAATCAGTCTTGACCTAATGCTTTAGCAATTACATTGAAAATGTAATAACATTCTGTACATAAATCTCGATTATTTTTTAATACTTACATAAATTAAAACCAGTATTTCACATTATTTTCAGGATATCGCAGAAATTACACACGTTAACCAAATGAAAGAGAAACATGGGAACATTTTTTCCGAGTCGGAGTCACCACGAGCTATACTGTTCAAGCTAGGTCACAAGAACGCTACAACACTTGAGAGCATCGTTGCGTTAATGAGGCAGAACAACATGACAGAAGCTAACAGTACTAATCAAGAAGACATTGACGAATGTTCCGGAGATGCGAGCTGTATACTTAGCGAGCGAGGATATTGGTCTGTTGTTGGAGTTCGAGGGGACATCACCAGCCTTCATAAAAAAGCCTACGGAGTTATCGACACTAAAGTCGTAAGCGGTGAGTTGACTTCTTCAATGGTTGTTCCTTTACTTAAACTATAAAGGGTGTAATACATCTCTTAACGAAGCCGAAAAGCAATTTGTTCTCCTCGTCATTGCGATCATTTTTTTGTGCTACACCATACCTGGGAACCTTCTAGTTACGGAGATATTGGGGGTCAAAGTTCCAACTTTTATTATTATTACAAAAAAACTTTATTACTTATTAAAAGCTGTGGAAAAAAAAAACCTAAGTATGCCATTTGCTTCTACTCCGTTCACCTATTATACCCACTTTTTTTGGAAAGCGATAAAAAGTCACCCGTATACGATCTGAATAGTTCTTTGGCGATTAATGTAAAAAAATATAGGTAGCAGTACCAATAAATAACATTGAACTTTTAAACATTGAGAAACGGTATTAAAACTTTTTCATTTTATTTACAGGCATTTTGAACGAGTCCAATTTAGTTTTCGTCGCCATATCCGGTCCACCGTACACAGAAATACAACCGAACGCAACTAGAATTTTGCTTAACAAGGGAAACGTAGCACCTATCTATACAGAACTACTTAACAACAAGCCTGACGTTAACGGCATTGAAATAAGAGACCTTGTGATGCACGAACAAGAAAAGGCTGAAGAAGATAAACTAGAATTGTTGAACAAAGACCTGATAAAGCCATTCGATTGGTCAGAGGGCGAGTTCAAGAACGCTACACACCAAGGTCTACCCGACAGGTGGGCTTTCGGACTATACACACCTAAATGGACGTGGTGAATCTCCAAGTCATCATATCTTTCATAATAATTTGTTTTAATAAGTATAATTTTAAGACCTGGTTCGCCACTTTCAACTATCTACTATGATTATCAGGACTTAACAACTTTCGCATTCCTGTTTTATGTCTGACAAATGTGATATTTTCATCTTCCTATAATGTACTCGTTCTGACTAGAATTGAATCAAATGTTTTATAGCAGGTTCTGTTATCTGTTCGTAATTGTATTTCAATGTTTACGTTAAGGTTATTTATTGGATTTATGTTCGTTTCGTTTATGTTCGTTTGTATATTTGTCTTAAAAGTGTTTTAGCTACTGTGTTTTTCTGTGTCTGAATCGAACTTCAGTGACACCACAGGACTGCCGTGAATCTTATGAGATATTAAGTTTACGTATCCATAAATGGTATTTAATGAAATCTAATTTAAATTCATATTTTTAGAAAAATCACCTTGACTGTTTTATCATATCGACCATCATTGTCGTCCATGCATTATTTGTTGTTAATGTTGTTATCATTTACGTGTTTTGATGAATTCACAAATCGGCTTTGTACTTTATTTTGTACTTACGTTTATATTTATTTACGATACTTAAAATATTTTGATATACAATATGTATGTATTTTATAAAAAGATCATTCTGTACCTCCTCATAAAGAAATGAGACCCTATGGATTTATTGTGATCGTTAATAAAAATGAAGTGACTTAGAAATTCGATTTTGCTCTCGACAATAAAATGTTTCCAACATGAACTATGATTATTTTCTTATTTATTATCAATATAATTTATAAGTAAATAATGTTTCCCGACCCAACTCCTAACCTTTCTTAAAACCACACTGAAATATTTATTGTTAAGCAGCTGAACTACAAACGGGTCGGTCAAACTGGTGATAAATTGCAGAGTGGCCAGCACATCAAGGTACCCATCATCATCATCATCATTTCAGCCGAAAGACGTCCACTGCTGGACATAGGCCTCCCCCAAAGGGGAGTTTTTGCCATAATCGCCACGCTTGGCAGGCGGGTTGGCGATCGCAGTGCGGTTGTTACAAAAAAACACAGAGAACGCTGCTGCCCATTCTCTGGTAAGTCCCTTAGTCGCCTCTTACGACACCTACGGGAAGATATGGGATAGTGCTATTCTTTACGTCCGACACCATACAGAAGGTCGAAGTACCCGAAACTGCCAAATTTTCTTCATCAACCTTGAACCTAATGTTTTAGCGATAAAGTTGAAAATCTATTAAATACATTTTTCCAGATTGTAGAAGCTTGATGTGTCTGTACATTATCCGTCATAGTCTGGTGTCCGGAGCCACGTCCGCAGTTAATCCGTACGGTTTGACTGTACTTTTATTTCGAGTTTGTATATCTCGAAGTAAGTCATCCTGTGCAAGTTTGCTTTAACATTCACGAGCCATGGCGATAGTCACGTCATGCCAACAACTTATCGCCGTCTGGAGACACGTTCGTATAGTTATAATAAAATAAAGTGGCACGACCATAATATAGTCGCGATACACTCACTAGTTGAGGTGGCGTCTTAACGCTGTACTACGCAAGACAAGTATCATGCGTGACTTGTGCAATATGGATTATATGCTATGCCTTTCTTGCATTAGACAGACACATCTATAGTCACACATCTAGAAAATAACTGTAAAAATTCGGTCAACAATTTCAGTCAGTACCTACCCGCTGTACGCAGACTCTGAAGCCTTTGCTGACCGATGTCCTTATGCGTTGCGTCAATCTCGTCCATGCCTCCCTGCCACCTCTGAGGCCTTCGCTGACCGATGTCCTTATGCGTTGCGTCAATCTCGTCCATGCCTCCCTGCCACCTCTGAGGCCTTCACTGACCGATGTCCTTATGCGTTGCGTCAATCTTGTCCATGCCTCCCTGCCGCCTCTCGAGGCCTTCGCTGACCGATGTCCTTATGCGTTACGTCAATCTCGTCCATGCCTCCCTGCCGCCTCTGAAGCCTTCGCTGACCGATGTCCTTATGCGTTGCGTCAATCTTGTCCATGCTTCCCTGCCACCTCTGAAGCCTTCGCTGAGCGATGTTCTTATGCGTTGTGTCAATCTCGTCCATGCCTCCCTGCCGCCTCTTAGGTTTTCGCTGACCGAAGTCCTTATGTGTTGTGTCAATCTCGTCCATGCCTCCCTGCCACCTCTGAGGCTTTTGCTGACCGATGTCTTTATACGCTGCGTCAATCTCGTCCATGCCACCCTGCCGCCTCTGAAGCCTTCGCTGACCTATGTCCATATTGTGTGCTTAATTAAAATTTTCCTACCTAATGTAAACAGGAAAATGTAAAAGAAAATTCTATTAACTAGGTATACTTTTTTTTCGAGACTACGAGGAAGAATTTAATGATAGCAAAACATTTTCATTACACAAAATTAGAAGTACTTTTTAACATAAAATAACAGAAATGTATTATCGGCGAGAAAAATTGTGTGCTCTCTCGTCATCTCGATTATGAGACTTAACGCTTGGGCAGACTAAAAACTGACTAGTCAAGTTAGCTAAAGCTAACATGTATAAATATATACAGGATGTAAAAGACCTCATCACGAAGCCGTCAACAAAGCATTCTGTACATAAAACTGAGTAACTTTACGCAAAAATTATTGCTATGAAACGACATTTTTTTGGGGTGATAAATCATGTTTTGTAGTAGAACTCAATGTAACGCATTCAAAACATTGTGCTGATGGATGGATTGAATAGTAGGTACGGGGGTCGTGGAGGTGTTTAAAGTAAAAATCTTACATTAAAAACTTGTATTTATAAAAAGGCTAATTATATTTCAGGCGAATAACAATTTATTATGCGACTAACTACTTGGTTACAAAAAATATAACTTGGTAGCGATTAAATATTTTTAGCACAATCATATTAAATGTTTGATGAGATTGTCTTTAATTAAATTTTTGTTTCAAGACACATGATACCTAAAAAAGGGACATATGACGATATGTTGTCGTCGTCGGAGAAAAAATAATAATAATTAAAAAAAATCCTTTATGTCACGAAAAGCCATCGCAGCACAAGAATCAAAGACTTATGAGCATGTAAGGCATAAAACTAGGTCACAATAATTGATCCTTTATTCGTAAAGCAGATCCAATATTTACATGCGTGCCTATTTACTACAATTATGAGCTGGCCTAAATAAGCAATTACCGAGTAGGTATACCTAAACCATAATAATATAATTGGTAAGTACCTAATATTTTAATGTATTCGTTCCGGATTGTATAATGAATAAGTTATTATATAATGTTAATTTAACAAATTAATGTCCTAACACAATTATTTTCTTTGAATAAAATTGTAAGTTTTGACATATTTTTCTTTACGTAACGGCTGTATTCGTTGCACGTACACTTTAATTTCGCCATGAGTCAGGTCTGCACACAATAAACGGTTAGCAAATTAATATTTATCTGAAATTCCATGGTACAGGGGACCTAAGACCACATTATCTTACTTTTGCTGTGCCCGACAGGATCCACGACTGTTTCCAAAGAAACGTTTACCACCTAAGCCTACATTGTGGAAGGCAATAAAGAATTGTGTATTAAGGAAACGTGATACAAAATAAAAAAAGAAAACGCCAAAAATTATGACAAGCCATATTTTAATGCTCAATGCTATAAAACCATAGGAACATAATTATAAGATGTGGTCGTGGATTACGCAGTTATAGACACAAATGCACACTAATGTAGTTTCGTACAATGCTTTAATTTATAGTGTGTAATTGTTGACCGTCCCTAAAAAAACAACTACCTCTAATGTTCCCCACTACTGGGAACCTTGGAGGAGCGCGTGAGCCCAGTGCTAAACACATTTGCGTCGCGTTGTGTTGTTTCTTGTTTGATATTAAACTTATAGACTCTAGTAATTGTAGTTGGTATTAATATTCTAATGCAGAAAATAAATAATCTTCAAAGTAATTAAGTTGCAGCTATTTGAGGATCCTTGGGTAGTGAGATCTTGAACTGCATCAGAACAATCAAGTAGATGGCAATCATGCTGATAGCCTGGGAACAAGACGTTGCTTAAGTTTAAGAGGTGAAGTAAAAAATATAGGAATAATTTTCAATGACCAGCATCATCTGCCTAGCCTTTTCCCGACTATTTTGGGGTCGGCTCCCAGTCTAACCGGATGCAACAGAATGCCTGTATTTTACATGGAGCGACTGCCTATCTGACCTCCACAACCCAGATAGTATTGGGTAATACAATACCCCTTCGTAAGACTGGTTGTCAGACTTTATGGGCCACTGACTACCTGTAACGACCGTCAAAGATCTACAAATGACAGCCGGGACCAACAGCTTAACGTGCTTTCAGAGGCACGGAGGAAACTCGGTATGTAAGGGTGGTCACCCATCCACAGACCAACCTAGGCAAGCACGGCTTAACCAAAAGATTGACCCCAGCGGCTGTTATTATATTTAGCCACAAGCTCCTCCAACCAATGACCAGCCCAAGTATAAAATTAAGATCTCTTTAATAAACCGCCATCGAGTGTTAAATATTCTAATCAAATACAAGTAAAAAGTAATGAAAACATTCCAATTTTATTTTGAGTCTATTTTGTTCAACACGAGGAGCTCGTGGCTAAATATTAACGGCCTCTCGGGTCGATCTTTAGGTTAAGCTGCGTTTGCCTAGGTTGGTCTGTGGATGGGTGACCACCCTTACATACCGAGTTTCCTCCGTGCCTCGGAAATCACGTTAAGGTGGATGCTCAAGCGTAGCCCGCGAAATTCAAATTTTCTTACGTTTTTTGCAATTTGCAGGCCAGTGCTAGGTTGTATGTTGATTAAAATTTTGTTTGCGACTGTAAGACGTATGTAGTTACAGAATTATATTCATCAAACTCATCAATACAACCCTCAAAGTTCATATTGGTGTCAAAATTACTTTTCCAAGGTCAAAATCATTCTTGCACCATTATGAACTTGGAGGGTTGTATTGATGATTTTGATGATTATAATTGTGTTACTACATACGTCTTACAGTCGCAAACAATATTTTAATCAACATACAACCTAGCACTGGCCTGCAAATTGCAAAAAACGTAAGAAAATTTGAATTTCGCGGGCTACCCTTGAGCATCCACCTTAAGCTGTTGGTCCCGGCTGTCATTTGTAGATCTTTGACAGTCGTTACAGATAGTCATTGACCCAAAAAGTCTGACAACCAGTCTTACCAAGTACTATCTTATTACCCAGTACTCAGCTGCATCCAGTTGGCCTGGAAGCCGATCCCAGCATATGTAGTTGGGAAAAGGCTAGGCAGATGATGTTGTTCAACTTGTAATGTGTATGTCTTTTACATGTTTTTTACTTACATTTTTGGATATTATTAACCTGAAAATTTAAGCATTCGTCCTCCCTAGGTAGCTTCATGGTCATTTATTGGAGGCTTAGCAACGGCTTTGGCCTTTTTACCTTGTAATTCATGTTATTTAAGTTTTTATCTTTATTAAATCTTTGTTTACTTTTGTGATGTCAGTTAGTGGCAACCCTAGTTTTATTTTTAATTTATTGCTGGAGCTAGTTGTAGGTTGTATAGGTAAATCACATCGACCTCATTCGATTTTCTTTTTAATAATTTTCTAATTTTAAAATGTAAATATCTGGAGTTGACAGGAGCCTGGTGGCGGAATGGGGAGTCTACGTTCAGAGCTGAGAGCAGGAACACCTCTGAGAAGCTCCATAAAAGTATATTTAAAAGGGCAGTTCCCCTTATTCTTCTGTTTTAAGTCGGCCTCTCTGCGTGCCGCACCCTCACCAAGAACACCTGGAAACCTTGATGCTTGAGCTACACAAGCCTGATGAAGATTTGATGCTCCTCGGCCCTCCTCCACGGTCGGAAGACAGATGTCCTCGGCCCTCCTCCTACGGCCTGAGGATTGACGGTCCTCGGCCGTCCACCACCGTCTGAAGACGGATGCCCTCGGCCCTTCTCTACGGCCTGAGAGTTGATGGTTCCTCGGTCCTCCTCCACAGTCTGAAGATGGACGTTCTTCAGTTATTTATTCCATTCTGCGTTCATCTTCAGTATTTTCCGCCAGCTTCACTGGCATTAGCGATTTAAGTAGCTCCAGCTTTTAGGTTAGGATCTTTGTTAATAAATTCTTATGACTCGTCCCCTTGTCTATTTCTTTTAATAGTGCTCCCCTCCAGACTGAAAGTTAGGTAGGTGAGTGCTCAGAGTGACCTTACAGTTTTGTGGATCCTATCCAGGAAAATGTAACGTTACAGACTGGCGCCCAAATATTTACTAACCCACCCCTCTTAACAATTTTTCTAGGCATTCTGCACATCTCAAAATTCGAAAATAACACTTCCCCAAGTGAGTATATTTGGTAAGCATTTTATTCATTTTCATCTTTTCACTCATCTCAACTCTTACTCAACTCTTCTACAACTAAACATCATCTAGGTATTCCTCACCTCACACACATTCCATTATCGAAAGATAATTGGCACCCTTTCGGCCTCTTGGTTGTGTTAACCCACTTGTGGGCATTGCCAAGGTTGGAGATTGGTTACTCTACGACGGTTATTGGACAATATCCCGTAATCGTTCATCTTATATTATACTTACTCTCTACCAAAACATCGCTATACTACATCCCACAGACTTGCACACCACTACGTATACCCTCTGGTATTCGTACCCAATGGTCGCTTGATGTGTTAATCCATTCGTGGACACTCCCAAGTGGGTCGTTGGGACATTTCACGACTGAAACAGGAGAATATCCTGTGGATGTTTATACAACCCTAAAATACTACGTTACACCCACTACAAATACTTTACTAATATATTCTGAAAGATTACTTCATTTTATTTTGATCTGATAACACGGCTAGTGCAATCTATACATTTTTACACTGAAAAATTACTTGATCCTAGACTATAAATTTGTCATACGCGAATCTGGCGTAAAATTGAATATTTAGGCTATAATAAAATAACTAAATCTAGATTTTTCTAAGAAATTCTAACGAATTAAATCTAGACTGAGTTATGATAATTTTGGGTGATATTCTTATTCAATAACACCGAAATCTTATAAACATACTCGTTAAAAAATCCCTCATTTTTCGATAAAAAAACGCCTCTCATTATAACACAAGGCACAGTTTTAAGGAATTTAATATCGGTGATACCGTCTGGCGTAAAAATTACGTTCTAAGTAATGCTGGAAACTATTTTAGTGCCAAGTTAGCTCCCAAATATATTAAGAGCACAGTTGTGGAAAAACTGTCACCACTTGTTTTCATTTTGGAGGATCAGAGCGGTGTTAGAGGAAAATGGCACGTCAAGGATTTTAAAGTGTAGATTTCTGAAAGTATTTAACCTTTTATTCCTTGTAAAAACATTAGATTTTAAGTTTTGTAAATACTCCACAAGGTTTACCTTCCCTTAAAACTTTTGGCTTTGTTAGATCCCTTTATTTAATTTCGTAGAGCGGTGCACCACTCTTTAAATAAGCCATTGTGTTGAGCGGTGCACAACTCATTAAATAAGCCGTTGTGTTGAGCGGTCTCACAACTCGTAAAATAAGCCTTAGTGTACTTTTTTAAACTTAGATAATAATTTTTTATCCTTGACCCTCCTTGACCCTTGACTTAAAGCTTAAAGGCTTCTCTTAAGCGCTTTATGCTCTTAAACCTTGGCTGCTTTTCTAAAGCAGAAAAACTTTGTAAATATATTCTTTTAATTTTAACGGGTCTTAGAACAGGTGCGGATTACGACACCTAAATTAAATAAATAAGCCTTCGTAAACCTTAAAAATAATTCCTTGTGGAGTATGCGTCATTGAATGTGAACCATATCCCCTAAGTATGCTGGTGATGTATGATTGAGGAAGTGTGTAGGGTAGGTTGATGAAAGGTGTATGAAAGATCAAGGTCTTATTTACAACCTCGAAATTTTTTCTAGTTAGTAATTTTCTGGGGTTATGGGGAATCTTAGTTTTAAACTTACTTTATCACTGTATATACTCATTTAGCTTAATTTTTTGTTGATTAACGCTCTCTTAATGCTAAATAAGAAAATTTTTTCATTGTATTCAAAAATTTTCCGGGGTTTTCGGGGTAATGTAATGTGTATGTCTTTTACATGTTTTTTACTTACATTTTTGGATATTATTAACCTGAAAATTTAAGCATTCGTCCTCCCTAGGTAGCTTCATGGTCATTTATTGGAGGCTTAGCAACGGCTTTGGCCTTTTTACCTTGTAATTCATGTTATTTAAGTTTTTATCTTTATTAAATCTTTGTTTACTTTTGTGATGTCAGTTAGTGGCAACCCTAGTTTTATTTTTAATTTATTGCTGGAGCTAGTTGTAGGTTGTATAGGTAAATCACATCGACCTCATTCGATTTTCTTTTTAATAATTTTCTAATTTTAAAATGCAAATATCTGGAGTTGACAGGAGCCTGGTGGTGGAATGGGGAGTCTACGTTCAGAGCTGAGAGCAGGAACACCTCTGAGAAGCTCCATAAAAGTATATTTAAAAGGGCAGTTCCCCTTATTCTTCTGTTTTAAGTCGGCCTCTCTGCGTGCCGCACCCTCACCAAGAACACCTGGAAACCTTGATGCTTGAGCTACACAAGCCTGATGAAGATTTGATGCTCCTCGGCCCTCCTCCACGGTCGGAAGACAGATGTCCTCGGCCCTCCTCCTACGGCCTGAGGATTGACGGTCCTCGGCCGTCCACCACCGTCTGAAGACGGATGCCCTCGGCCCTTCTCTACGGCCTGAGAGTTGATGGTTCCTCGGTCCTCCTCCACAGTCTGAAGATGGACGTTCTTCAGTTATTTATTCCATTCTGCGTTCATCTTCAGTATTTTCCGCCAGCTTCACTGGCATTAGTGATTTAAGTAGCTCCAGCTTTTAGGTTAGGATCTTTGTTAATAAATTCTTATGACTCGTCCCCTTGTCTATTTCTTTTAATAGTGCTCCCCTCCAGACTGAAAGTTAGGTAGGTGAGTGCTCAGAGTGACCTTACAGTTTTGTGGATCCTATCCAGGAAAATGTAACGTTACAAACTGTATCGTGTTGTTACGATTTCCACAAGATCACAAACATAAAAATTGAATCTATTTATCGATTGAACTGAATCATCTCTGAAGAACTAGTCATTGAAAACTAACCCTGTTTAATATGATAATTTCTTCTTTCAATGTAATTAATGTTTTGGATTTTATAAGCTGCTTACTAATTCGCTACCATCACAAGGGTAACGAAAAGTAGTGCAGTTACATTTCACTGGTTACGTTTAAGGCTGATGCTCAAGGGTAGCCCGCGAAATTCAAACTTTCTTACGTTTTTTGCAATTTGCAGGCCAGTGCTAGGTCGTATGTTGATAAAAAAAACCGGCCAAGTGCGAGTCGGACTCGCGCACGAAGGGTTCCGTACCGTTATTTAAAAACATTAGACAAAACTGCAAAAAAATCACGTTTGTTGTATGGGAGCCCCCATTAAATATTGATTTAATTCTGTTTTTAGTATTTGTTGTTATAGCGGCAACAGAAATACATCATCTGTGAAAATTTCAACTGTCTAACTGTCACGGTTCATGAGATACAGCCTGGTGACAGACAGACGGACAGACGGACAGACGGACAGACAGACGGACAGACAGCGAAGTCTTAGTAATAGGGTTCCGTTTTTACCCTTTGGGTACGGAACCCTAAAAAGAAAAAAAAACATCAATACAACCCTCCAAGTTCATGTAACTCGATTGAATGACTATTTCATGAAAAAGTCATTCTATCGATTTACATGAACTCGGAGGGTTGTATTGATGATTATAATTCTGTAACTACATACGTCTTACAGCCGCGAATAATATTTTAATCAACATACAACTTAGTACTGGCCTGTAAATTGCAAAAAACGTAAGAAAATTTGAATTTCGCGGGCTGGTTGGAGCTTTCACCTTATGTCATTTGTAACAGACAGAAGGTTGTTTTTCTATTTAATTCCTTACTTACCGATGTAAGCAGTTCTCTATTGACATGCGCGTACCCCTTCAGGCTCACGACGGCTGGATTCATCTCGATGGCTTGGATGAAGTGATCAATCTGTGAGGATATGGGTCATATATTATGAATTGTATGATAGGTAGATTTAGTAGTTAATTTTCTTATTCAAATACGTTTTTTAATCTTATTCTTCGTCAAGTTAATTGTTTTTCACGACTAATAAATCAAATCATTTAGTAAAATACGTATAGAAAACATTGTACCCAAAAAGTGATTTTTTTACCAAGGTTAAATACAATTAAATAGATTATATCCAAGGTATCAATACCGAATAAGACAATATTCAAGAAATATTTTTTTCTAAAATACATACTCCAATTTTACCACTATATTTCATTAATCATGATATCGTAGCACAGTGTCGGCTACGCCGTAGAGCCGCGTAGCAACTGCGTAGGCAGAGCGTATAAGTATACGAACTTTTGAAAAACTAAATATTATATTAAATAACATAAACATTCATGTATTATTCATTTACTTAAGTTACAAACTTCCCATAATTGACTACGAGCCGAGTTAGCCCAAATATTCATATAAGATTCCGGTGTGCTCGTGTTGTTCGTAATTCTTCTCCTCCTATTCGGCTTGACCGATAAAATCTACGTTTTGTACATTGAGCTATTACTACTACGTATAGAGAAGACAGCGCGAACAAAATCTGTGCGCAGTGCGGGGCGCGCGGGGGGCGGCTAACCCCGTATAAAGATGCTGTGGCGAGCGAGCGACTGAGTGAACTGCAGCCGGCCGACTGCAGTTGAACGGAGCACAGATTTTGTTTGCGCTGTCTTCTCTATACGTAGTAGTAATAGCTCAATGGTTTTGTACTTATGTGATGGTACTTAGCTCTACTTGGACCCGGATGGAATAGTTGTCGACATTCAGAAAAGACGGGACAATATCGGTCGGGTCAGCTAGTAATGATATAGATACATAATTATGTTATATACTGAAATGTAGGTACCTCTTTTTGTGTTGGTCTGTCAACTGCCAAGATGTCGATGGATAAAAGTGTATCTTGTACACCTGCAGCTACCTGTAATATACTATAGTTTTATATCTCGTGTAACAATGGTGCCGATTCCCTTGTTCACAAACTAAACTAAATTTAAGTTCAGTGCATCTTTTTCTTTCTATTTCATTAAAGAAAAGGACAGAAGATAAATTTAAGTTATGTTCTGTCAAATTAATCAGCGCCATACAAGTTTTAGACGCGATTAAAAAGTTGACTACTAAAATTACATCAAATTACGTCAGGTGCTGACTAATTTGACAGGATTAAACTAATATTTATCTTCTGTCCTTTTCATAATGAAATAGAAAGAAAAAGATGCATACAACTCAAATTTAGTTTAGTTTGTGAACAAGGGAATCGGCACCAATGTACGAGTCGTTCATCATCTCGTCCCACAAGCCTACGGCCCATTTGGGACGAGTTGATGAAAACCAAAATATGTAATATTTTCGTTCTGCAACTCGTCCCACGTATGAAAAAGGTATAATCAGTAGTAAAAGTGTTAGTGTAGAAAAATTATTGCCTATAAAATATTAATCATCACAACATTGCAATGTACTAAATCAGAATTAATAAAACAAACGATATATGAATGTTCTGCACCAAAAACGCGATTTCGTTATTGCAATTGTACAGTACCGTGAGGGTAGCCTTATGCGAGCAGTCGACGAATATGAAGAGCAGAGTAGAGCAGTACACTGCATCGACAAACAGCCCCATCTCTTTGAAACTGAACCCAAACCCGTGGTCCACTATCTCTGACAGGGCTCCGTAAACAGCTATCGTGATGTTCGCAAACCTGGACAGTAAATGTGGTCATCAGATTTTATCTTTTCTTATTAAAAGTTTTCAAAAGACCTTAGAATAATCTTGACATAATAAAGTAGGTATATAAAAAATCACGGTGTCACTATGATCGTACGCGGTAACCTTCGAAACCACCCAACCGATTTCAAAGACATTTTGTGAATTTGGATGGTTGGATCCAACTTGAAAGGAGAAAAAATTGCTTTGAATTAACAAAACACGAACTTGACGAAGATGAATACTTCGATGACTTGAGATTTATGTAAAAAGTTTTTTACTTCGGTAGGTAAACGAAAACTTGGTAACTTACATAAATAAACAATAAGTAGAGTAAGTCCGCGCATAAGCGTTTCCCAGAGCCTGCAGCAGCTCGGACAAGTTGAGCCACAGGTACCGATACCGAGATATCAATTTCGCTGTACACTCAACTTCGACGTCCTGATGATGTAAAGAAGTAATGAGTCATTAATTTTGGCAAATAACAACAAATTAAGCCCTCTCCGTTTTATTCAAAGTTTATACGAGAGTTATCAAATGCTCTCTTTCATGTAAAGCTAAGCATTACCTAAGTGTATCTGAAAAATGATGGAATTAAACTTAATTTTTCTTGTCCTTACAAGAATAGGAAATTTAAGTAAAAGTCTAATCGGATCGGATTACATCCAGCTGGCATTCAATACAAACATGTGAAATTCGGAGCAGCTGTGGCCCAGTGAGCAGCGGTGGCCCAGTGAGCAGCGGTGGCCCAGTGAGCAGCGGTGGCCCAATGAGCAGCGGTGGCCCAGTGAGCAGCGGTGGCCCAATGAGCAGCGGTGGCCCACTGAGCAGCATTGGCCCAGTGGTGCCGCGATGGCGGCCCGACTTACGAGCAGTAAGTCGTCGGTTCGAACCCAGATAGGCGCATTACTTTGTGTAATTTATTTCATCACCACCGCTCTAAAAACGGTGAAGGAAAACATCGTGAGGAAGCCGGCATGTTTTAGAACCAAAAATTCGAAGACATGTGACATCTATCAACTTGCACTAGGCCCGCGTGGTAAATTACAGCCTATTCCCTCTAATAGAGAGGAGGCCGTGTGCGGTGTGTTCCAGCAGTGGGAACATTATAAGTTGAATATGCTTTGCTTATGCTATGTGAAATTCGTAGTTAACATTATTAAATACATTACCCTGCGAAAACATTCAGAGAGACTTTGCGATGCGATCTTAATTCCTTTGCAGTTGATATACCACAGAGCACAGTTCATGTTGATCATAGTTATGATATGGTAATATGCGGTGGTGTGTCTCAGCAGGAACCCGTCCATGAGGATACAGAGGCTGAGCAGGAAACACAAGGCCAGCAACAAGCAACCCACGCTTATGATGACGATTGTCGTCTTCAGGTTAGGGAACCGAAGGTTTTCGCCGGTAACACGGTAGTATCTGACCTACAATATTAAATTTAAAGTGAGTTAGGTTAAGTGTGGTTGTTGGCGGTTGGTCGGTATTATAGGTTATGGCATTTGATCTTCTTCTTTTCTGAAGGCTACCACGATTTGTGAATAATGCCAAACTTGCCAACTATCGATGAGTTTTTTCTAGTTGATAGACTCCGATTTTATTTAACAACCATTGTATAGTAACTGATTAATTATTTACGCTTACCTGAAATTTCCCCCAATTAGTTTTATAAATAGCCACTTGATGAGCCACTCCCCACCCTACAAATGGTATCCAGAAATGCGGAACAAGGAAAATGACGAAAAGAATGGCATAGATGTAGTCGTCAAAGCGTCGAATTGATCGCAATATCATGACGCGTTCGTATCCCACTATGAGAACGACTACCGTGGCTGCGATGTAGAAGCATACGGCATACATGGTAGCTGTCGACCTCCAGCTAAATGTGATGGTGCCTGAAATATTAGAAAGAAACGTTCATTGTTACTTCCATTTAGAATGCATCATGGATCTCTGAACTCCTAACTCAAAGTACTACTGTTCTACCAGTTGGGCAGTAGTCGTGAGAGCATTTCATTCAAACCTGGTCGCGAACGCGTGATGGGCATGACGGCGAGTGCTCGGAACAGAACCAGCAGCAGCTTGTGGTCCCTGTAGAACTGATCGTGGATCTCACACGTGTCGCCATTTTGAGATGACAGCATGTCGCGTTGCTCCTGTTCCTATTGGCAGGAAAAATGAGAAGTACAATACAGTAATAATACATACTGGAGTATCTAGTTATTTTACTGTTAACAATTGCTGGTTTGAGGCCCCTCTCTAAACGTTGAGATGGCTGTTGCCAAGACATCAGGGTTTATTGCTTAAAGTTACATTAGATGGGTTTCTGTCAGCAGCACACGTCATTCAGTGATGTCGTGATACGATTGTAAACAAAGAGTACTTACGGGACTATTTCTCTGTAAAGGGAACCTAACCTGCATCTATATGCAAGCACCCATGGGCGTACCCAGGCGGGGGCAGGGAAGGGCAGCTGCCCCCCCTGGAAATCTCGCAGAAAATGTAAGAACTCGCCTAATCACTAATCAAAGTGTAAACGAGGCCTTATGTGCTAACTTTTGAATAAACCGTGTAGAGACACTGGCAAAGAGACATGCACGGTGCAATTGCCAGTGTTTCTACACGGTTTGCAATAGCAATTGCAATTATCTTTGTGTAGTATGTATTATGACAAAACAGCCGCGGACGATCTGACCTAAAAAAATCTGACTTGCCCCCCTAGTCCAGGAGCTGGGTACGCCCATGAGCACCCGTTGAATCATCCAAAGACACATTTATTTAAAGATTTACTACTTACATATTCTCTCTGTGTTTTCTCGTACACTGATTTATTCTGTTGCACATGCCTCATATCGTAATGTAGGAGACTGTTATTGATGCCTTCATCAAAAAGATGATCTGCAATCATTTTCTACTTCGTCAGTTAACTATTTCCACTACAAAACAGAGAGTAGGATACTACCATACCACTACATTCCTTCCTAAACTGTGAAGAACATTAACCATGACGATATTCAATAGCAAATACACTGAGTCAATTTAATTAAATTTTAAAGTAAATGACTATGTCGCTCAATGGCGCGGTCACCCTAGCAAGCCTACCTTATACTAATGTGCGGATCACACAGTAAGCTAAGCTAAGCTAACGTAGCTTAGCGTGCTGTCAGCAAAGGTAAAAATGTAACAGATCTAATTATCCCTCAAATGGCTTAGCATGATCCTCCGTTACGCTTAAAATACTGCAGCATTAATTTTGAAACAAATATATGGTAAAGTTGAGAATTAATGCTAAGTACTATGTGTGACGAAAACACGATTCCATAAACTTTTCTCGATAGAAAAAAAAAATCAAAGTTACCTCCAAATCGAACAATAAACCGCTGGTATTCAAAAAGTACTTCAAATTAGATCATGAAACTTTGCATACTAACTGAACTAACTATAAAGCAGGTCTTATATTTTTTAGGGTTCCGTAGTCAACTAGGAACCCTTATAGTTTCGACATGTCTGTCCGTCCGTCCTCGCTTAATCTCTGTGACCGTTAGCACTAGAAAGCTGAAATTAGGGTAGCCCCCTGTATGTAAAGCGGGAAGTGATTTTTTTTTAAATTTCAACCCTAACGTGTGATATATTGTTGGAAAGGTATTTAAAAATGAATAGGGGTTTTCTAAAATCATTTTTTGATAATGTCAATAATTTCGGAAATAATCGCTCCAAAAGTAAAAAACAATGTCCCCCCCCCCCTCTAACTTTTGAACCATAAGTTTAGAAAATATGAAAAAAATCTGAAAAGTAGAACTTTATAAGGACTTTTTAGGAAAATCATTTTGAACTTGATGGAAACAACAGTTTTTGTACAAAAAAGACAAAAAGTTGTACAATAGTACATTTTGATACAAGTGGAGAAAGTTTGTTATTGCAATCGAGGCGGAATTATAACTCCCGAGCCGTAGGCGAGGGTGTTTTTGAGCCGAGAATTGCAATAACAAATGTCCACGTGTATCAAACGACGTTTTTCAATACACTTTTGAAGAAATAAAATAAAATAACGAATATTTTGTCACGAACTATGAAACTATGATTTAAATTTTCTTTTTTTTCGCGCTTTGGTCTCGCCAGGTTGAAAGAGAGGCAATGGTATGAAGTCGCTAGACAGCCTAATATAAAAAATAGATTTATTTTATATTTTTGAATTCAGAACACAAATAAATGTTAATTTGTGTATAAAAGTAACTATTAGTTATAAATAATCATGTTTATCTATGATATTCTATTTATAAACACAATTTGAATATTCAAAAAATATTTATGCCGTAAAGACGCGTAGTGCTTTGCAAAAATTAAAAAAAAAAAACGTTCACCTCAGACTATAGGCATTGAACCAATTTGGACTAAGTATAGGTATAGTTATCTGTGGCAATTTTCATTCCTGCACACGTGCGGGAAAGTGGAAAAAATCGCACGCGTGTGAAATACATTGCATGTTGTACCTAATCGTAGTGCGTTAAGGACCAGTTTTCGAGGAAGTGTATTGAAAAATAATTTCTGGACTAAGTTTGTAGTATATTCGTATATGCAAGCATTTTTACATAATGGATACCCACCTTTAAACTCATAAGTGGGAACACTTATTGTGACGGACGGGAAACTACGGAACCCGACACGCTCTTGCCCGGTTTTTTATTTTTTCCAAAAGACGAAAATTTGATTTTATAAAGAATAAAAACCACTCATTTCGCACTATTCGGCCTGCAGTGACTGACCACTTTGGTCTTCGCCGTAAGTCGTGATGTTTGTAAGTTAGGTAAATTATGCTAAGTTAGCTTATCTGTCGATGTAATACCTGCCCAGTTTCAAGGTATGTTATTAAAGTATTCAATAAAGACTTTTAAATTGCTCTTACTTAGGACGCTAGCGAACCAAGCGGTAATTGATGTTTGTTCGGAAAAGTATTTAGGTGCAGGGCCGTAGTTAGCATTTTTTATCCATGGTAAAGTAAACCCCCCCCCCCCCGGGTTTTACTTTACTATGGATAAAAAATGCTGATCTGGGTGGAGGGTTAACATAGGTTAACCACGAAAGGAATTAGGACTTTCGAAAACTGTGTTAATAATTAACGAACTTTTTCTATTAAACACTATTAGGGTTCCGTACCCAAAGGGTAAAAACGGAACCCTATTACTAAGACTTCGCTGTCTGTCCGTCTGTCCGTCTGTCCGTCTGTCTGTCACCAGGCTGTATCTCATGAACCGTGACAGCTAGACAGTTGAAATTTTCACAGATGATGTATTTCTGTTGCCGCTATAACAACAAATACTAAAAACATAATAAAATTAATATTTAAGGGGGGCTCCCATACAACAAACGTGTTTTTTTTTTATAATAATTGGTACGGAACCCTTCGTGCGCGAGTCCGACTCGCACTTGGCCGGTTTTTTTTGATAATAATGGTACGGAACCCTTCGTGCGCGAGTCCGACTCGCACTTGGCCGGTTTTTTTCTCCATAATAAATACTATTAATTATCGAAAGTGAAATAGCGCTGAACAACAGTTTCTGGATTGACCCCAACATTACAATCATGGGGCGGGATTCTTTCCAGGGGAGTGTATTTTTAGCTTCAAGAAAAGAGCTTGTACTATAGTGGGCACTCCCGCCTGATCACCACTAAGCTAATTTTTGCTTGCACTTACAACATAGAAACGCTCTCTAGCCCCGCCCCGTTGACTTTGTATAGAAATAACGAATGAAAAGATACCGAACGGCCGAGCGCACTGACGACGAACGCCAAACGAGAGTTACTGTTGTGTTGCGCACCAAAGTAGCCGCTTTTCTAATATAGGCCTAAACTTTACACTGTACCTGCTCCACAGCGGATGTGTTAGGTTTCGTTTGTCGGTGTCGATTCTCACAAGGAGTAACTTTACAGAAAAGACCACGACTGTACCTGTTCCACAGCGGATGTGTTAGGTTTCGTTTGTCGGTGTCGATTCTCACAAGGAGTAACTTTACAGAAAAGACCACGACTGTACCTGCTCCACAGCGGATGTGTTAGGTTTCGTTTGTCGGTGTCGATTCTCACAAGGAGTAACTTTACAGAAAAGACCACGACTGTACCTGTTCCACAGCGGATGTGTTAGGTTTCGTTTGTCGGAGTCGATTCTTACAAGGAGTATTTTTACAGAAAAGCCTAGCATGAGGAATTTTCCACAGACGTTTCTCACAACGCTTCAGTTATGCCAATAGATGGCGCTGATCAAGTTTGGCAATTTTTTTATAAGCGGCATTCTAGTAAAATCCAATGAAAAAAGAATTTACTACGTAGGTATTATATTAGGTCAATGGTTAAATCTTTTAGCAGGGCAAAAAAAAAACACATATCAAACTCATTGTTTATTTAAAATTTCTTTAGGTGAATGCTTCGACCAGCCCGCGAAATTCAAATTTTCTTACGTTTTTGGCAAATTGCAAGCCAGTGCAAGGTTGTATGTTGATTAAAATATTGGACGCGATTGTAAGACGTATGTAGTTACAGAATTATAATAATCAAAACCGTCAATACAACCCTCCAAGTTCATAAAGGTCTAGCAATGACTTTGACCTTGAAAAAATCGTTTCTCGACCTTTATGAACTTGGAGGGTTGTATTGATGGTTTTGATGATTATAATTCTGTAACTACATACGTCTTACCTCTCCGCAGCTATCTGGGTCATTTGCGTTATGGCTGCATTACACTTGATAGCTATCTAGTACATTTGTATGGCGCGCACCCGCCTCCCAAAAAACTGCATTAAAAACCGTCTAAAACTGTCTCCTCTAGAGCTTATACCTCTGTGTTCAATTCGTTACTAAATTCCTCAATAATAAAATCGAACATCGCAACACTACTCCATAGACAATTTGCCGAAAAAAAAAAAAAACTTTCATTTGACAGACGGTGAACACTCGAATTTACCTGCGCAGCAAATGTCGTGATAACTCTGGTATTTTTAATGGTAGCTGATACTATTATAATTATATCAAAATTATCCTTGTGAACCGTGCTTCATTATTTTGTCAACGTAAATTCGTTTTGGAATCTCGAAGTTGCAATATTTCGCCCGTGAAAAAGTAGTTATTATATGTACCTATAGTGATTGTGTTGTGTGAAGAAATACGTGATTTAGTGACTAAAACGTGTGTGAAATGGGAAAAACAGTGCTTAATTAGTGAGGTGATTAGATTGTTCAACTATCTACACCAAAAAACATGTGGGTTTGTGTGTTTTTTCATCCAACACCGGCTGGCAAAAATTAGTTCCCAGATGTAAACAAACAGTGAGTATCTAGTTTCATACGTATATTTAGATATGATGCTATTGAGCTATAAATGAGATTGTGGTCTTGTTGGAAAGGAAATATAGTCTAGTTTATTTCTTTAATGTTAAAATGGATAAAAAACTAAGAGAAAACTGATATTTCTAGCGAAATATCAGTTTTTGTAACTATTTTTTGCTATACATTATGACTTGGAGTATATAATTAAAGTATTTCATTTTGATTTCTAGATAAGTAGATTCCTTATCTAATCAGCTTGACAACAGTATTTTTGAAATTGCTCTAGGACTTGTAGTTTTTGAGCTACAGGTGTTTTTATCGAATCGGGCAGAAAATGTTTTGAAAACTTGAAAAAATTTTTGCATGTGAGCGGTTACGGTATTTGCAAATCCGCGCGCTTAGCTGCGAAGTGGTGCTGACCCGCGCAACTTCGTCTGCGTCACATAAGAGAGAGAGAGCTCAACCTTAAAAGATAGACATAATTATAATGTAATGCATGGAAATCATGATATTTAAATGTCAAACACATTTTTAGTCATTAGTACCATTTTAGTTCAACAGATGTCGCTACATGTATGCATCTTACATTTGATGATTAGTTCTTCTTGAACACTTTAAATTCATATATCTTTTGATAGAATTAACCGATTACGATGAAACAAAAACTAAATAATACCTCAAGATACGCTCAATTTTTATGTATAACAGTTACTACATTGGTTGCGTAAATTTTGCGTGATGCTTGATCATCGAAACAGACAAACAGATAAACAGACAAAAAATCCGAAAATGCTGGAAATGTGTTCTGTTGCTTATCCTTTAACACCCTGGCAATTTTTTTTTTAAATATTTACGATGTACAAAAACGATTTTTCTACAGATTTATGTACAAAAACGATTTTTCTACAGATTTATTATATGTATAGATTGTCTATACTAATATTATAAAGAGGAAAACTTTGTATAGGCTCAAAAACTACTAGACCGATTTAAAAAATTCTTTCACCATTCGAAAGCTACATTATCCACGAGTAACATAGGCTATATTTTATTGCCGTACTCCTACGGGAACGGGAACTACGCGGGTGAAACCGCGGGACGTCAGCTAGTTGTATATAAAGTGAGAACTTTAAAGAACCTTTTTTCTGTCAAACATTTGTATAGCTCTTCGATACCCGCAATTACAGACACAAAAATAACAATGCACCGTACCCGATCGGGTACGGCTGGGGACATTCAGGAAAAGTCGACTTCTACTTCTAAAAGGAAAAGTCCGACTTCTACTCCTACTCCTTCACTGTCCACGCCGTGCGGTTGTGGAATTCACTTCCGCCTGACATTAGGGACTGCCAAACTGTTGCAGTTTTCAAGAAAAGAGTAAAAGAACATTATCTATCCATTTCGTCATAATTGCATAAGTATTTATTATTAGTTTTTGTATTGTATTTATAGTATTGTTATATGTTTTTCTTTGTATTTATGAGTAGGTATGTATGTATTGTATATTATATTTAAAATATTTATCTGTTTTATGTATTCCATTTTCTTTTCTTTTTATTAACACACTATGTCTACATCTCTTTTTTAGTATCTCCTTTCGCAGGTATGCTGGAAGAGATTTCTTTAGAAATAAGCATCACCTTTGTACTATTTTCTGTTCCTTTCTACTTTTCATTATATTTAGTGTGTACATAAATTGTTAAATAAATAAAATAAATAAATAAATAAATGCTGCAGTATTTTAGGCGTAACGGAGGATCATGCTAAGCCATTTGAGGGATATATAGCCCACACTTAGATACCCGCAATTACAGACACAATTAAAATAACAATGCACCGTGTCCGGTCGGGCACGGCTGGAGACATAAGTGTAATTAGATCTGTTACTGAATTACAAGTTTTTGCATGGTTTTTGCTTGGTCTTCTGAGTGTTTTTGCGTCAGGTACGTCTAAACTCCTGGTGCGTCGAGCCGAGCTTAGGTTCCTCCGTACTTCAGTTAAGGCTTTGTGGACATAAAAACGAGCCAATTTATTATTCCCAAGGTTGATCAGCGCCATCTAGTTCGTTCATTGCACTGGAAAATTCCCCATTGAGAAAAACCAGTATCAGGTACAGCGTTGCCAGACGTCTCGCTTTTGGCGGGACGGTCCCGCTTTTTCAATCAAAATAAAATATCCCGCGCGGGACGCGCTCAGTCCCGCTTTTCGGGGATAAATCATCCTTGGACGTATTAGTGGGAAATTGCAAAGACACCACTGCCACCACCGCACAGAAATGGCACCAGCTCTTTCAACAGTTTCCAAAAAAAGATAGGAAAATGTTTTTAACTAGTGTCTTTCATATTAAGTATCACAACATCAAACTGTTTTAATGAAATCAGAATTACTCCTCCAGTATAGATTATTATACCTATATAGATTACTAGCTGACGTCCCGCGGTTTCACCCGCGTAGTTCCCGTCCCGTGGGAGTACGGGAATAAAATATAGTCTATAGCATTCACGAATAATGTAGCTTTCTACCAGTGAAATAATTTTTAAAATTGGTTCATTACTTCCGGAGATTACCCTTACAAACTTACAAACTTACAAACTTACAAACTTACAAACATACAAACTTACAAACAAATGTTACCTCTTTATAATATTAGTATAGATTAGTATTAGTATTAGTATAGATCTGCCCACCAGAGACTAAAGAGCAGTAACAGCCCTTTTGTGATTTTTCGTTTTATTAGTGATTCTGAAAGCGGGTTTCTTAAGCTTTCTATTGAATTAACTTACTTATTTCTAAGACTATTAGAATGGTTTTTATTTAACAGTTTTCACTTACTGCAAACGAAAAAAATTAACAATTTGGCGTGATTTCCCAACTAAAATACAGTATAAATTATACTGCAGATTAAATTTTAAGGTTTCATAACTAAAATGCAGTAAGCAATATAATTTTACAGTTCTTTAGATAGTTTTATATTTCTGGAAAAAAATTAAAAAAAAAATTAATACGCAGTAAAATTTACCGCCATACAAGCTATTTTTACTGCAAATTAAGAAAATACAATTTATTGTCACGAACTCCCAACTAAAATGCAGTAAAATCAAAGCTTGTCGCATTTTAGTTGTGAATACTTAACATTCTTTTATCATTATAAACTGACTAACACGCAGTAAAATACAGCATTACTGCAGATTAGTTTGGATAGCATAATGACACAGATATGATTATTCCTAGCTAAAGTGCAGTTAATGTTTTAAACATAAAGATACATTATGTTATATATGTTAATATTAAGAGAAAACTGTCAAAGGAGGTTGTGCATTCTGCGCAGGGTCCTTTATTAATTAGATGTTTTTTTTTTTTTTTGATATGTAAATTTTACATAAGTGAGTTGAATTATTGTGATTAAATAATAAGAAATAAACGGTCTTTAAAATGTGAACTAGCTATTTTTCTTACTGCACTAGTAAATTGAACACTTTTTTCTTAAAAAACTAACTAAAATGCAGTATTTTTTTGACCTTACTGCATGTTAGTTGGGTTTCTTGACAAAATAACTGATCCAAACGCAGTAATAGGGCTTTTTGCTGCATTTTACTAAGTTTAAAATGGTATTTTTTACAAAAAAGGCTATGCAGTAATAGGCACCAAAAAGAATAAATGGCCATAATAAATTCAGTTATTAAGATATATTTTTTTTTATTGCTTTAACGTGTGAACCTATGCCTTTACAACCTTTCTGCATTCAAATTTTTTTGCTTATACATTCTGTTGATTTTTTAAAATCAATTCTTAACTTTAACCTCTCAGACGCCGCGCAAAAAAACGATTAACTCCCCTCCCGCTCCGCCGTCACAGCCGCATTACGTCATCGCATGAGTCACCCGACCTCGGCTCTTGAAACTCTTATTGCTCGCCTTATAGTCGGTCTTATCTTAAGCCGTAAACATTCTCAGAATCGTTTTGAAACATACTTGTGTTTTATTACATAAACAACACTTGTAAACCACTTCAGTATTATAAACAAAGGATATGAGATAGATGACATATGAGAATTTGCCGCGCTCCGTATTTTATTTATTTTTGGTAAAAATACTGATTCAATTTACACGAAACTTTAGAACCAATGTAACAAATACACAAGTAACCTAATACATAATTCATATAAGAGTCTTACTGATACATTCTAATCAGATTTCAACTAGATTGTAACAAAAAACTCGTATACGGCGAACTGTCATTTTATTGTCATTGACCTCGATTTGAAAACACTTGAAATCTATATAAATATGAATATGTATGCTTATTCTTATAGTAAATAATGAATTATGGTTATTACTTACCTTGTTTTTGCTGTTTCCAAGACCATATTTCATTTTATAACAGTCAAATTCACATTTTCAATTGTTAACTCCGCGTTGATAAAAAAAACGTTCGACGAAAATTTTGTTGGCTCACAAAATAATTTTGGTTCATTGTTCTACGTAAATATCTTGCTACAAAGTAGCATTACACAATAGTATGGTGATAAACATTCACTTCACAAAGTTTTCATCCACTTAACTAAACAAAAACACAATAAATCACTCGAGCGGCACCCAATGTTGACATAAACTGACGTTTTTACGACTGACGCGCTTCTTTTTTTTTATAGTGATGCCCCGTTTAGAATGTTACTAAAGTTTGGTATCGTTTAAATCGACTACTAGTTGGACATAGAGTATAAAAAATTGCAAACGGTTTAGAGTTGGAAGTTATTTTTGAAAAATGTTTTTTTAACCCTTTAGATTTGTTCCGTTAACGGTACAGCGGGGCTCAAGGGATGTTCGTTATTTGTGCCATTTACGGATCCTTCGGGCCTGAGAGGTATGCGTTTTACTCGAAATCGTGATTTTGCTGTTACTGCACTTTAGTGTATGGTGGGCAGAGATAGTAGTCCGCCGGTGTCGGGAGCAGGGTCCAAGCCACCGGTGGTTAGGGCTGCAGAGACAGTAACCTCCTCACAATGCGAGCCGTATCGAGGAGTACTGCCTTCTGAATCAGGCTCTTGATCCAACCGCCTAAAGAGAGCTTCGATAGATGGTCATCGAAGCTCTTGGCTATAAGGCCATTGGCCGTCACGACAATCGGCACAATGATAACCGAGTTCATATTCCACATGCCGCGAACCTCGTGTGCCAAGTCGAGATATTTTATTTGTTTTTCTTTCTCAGCTTTCACGAGGTTCTCGTCATGCGGAATGGTAACATCGATTATCATTACGCGGCGCGCTGATCGGTCCATCATCACTATGTCAGGCTTATTGGCGACAATAGTCCTGTCAGTAATGATGGACCGATCCCAGTACAGCGTGACATGGTCATTTTCGAGAACTGGGTCGGGCATACTTGTAGTACGGTACCTCAGATTCCACAAATTTATATTTCAAGGCAAGTTGCTGGTGTATAATCCTGGCTACTTGGTGGTTATGCCTGTGCAAGTACTCGCCGTTAGCCAGACGAGAACAACCAGAAATAATATGTCTGATGGACTCACCCGGAAGGTGGCATGCCCGACACACGTCAACCGTCCCGTCCTTCATAATATATTTCCGGTAGTTGTTCGTCAACATAACTTCGTCCATAATCGCAAAGACAAAACCTTCAGTTTCCCCAAAGAGGTCGCCGAAACGTAACCAGGACACGGACGCTATAAAATCTACATCGGGCCCATGAAGAGCCCGGTAGAAGCGCCCGTGAAGCTCTTTGCCTTGCCATACTTCCTTGCGGTCATCGGTGGTAAGTACCTCAGGTCTGTGCCAGTTCTCTTTAGCCATTGACAGCGGGGTGAGTCCCTTGACCACTGCGACCACATCTCGGTGCATACCGACCTCAGCTTTTAAAAAATATTCTCTGAGACTGCACACCTCGCGGTTGTGGAGGGTCTTCGCGTTTAAAAAGCCTCGACCTCCGCACTTCCGCGGGATGTACAGTCTCATAACCGAAGATCGTGGGTGATGCATCCGGCTTTCGGTCAGCAGTGTACGAACTCTTCTATCAAGGGCGTCGAGTCCGGTCTGAGTCCATTTGAGTATGCCGAAAGAGTACATTAAAACCGGCATGACCCAACCATTGAAGGCGCGCACCTTATTTCCGCCTGACAAAAGACTGCCTAGCACCTTATTCAGGCGGCCAAAGAATCGCTCCCTCAACGATTGTTTCATGTCGGCAGTATTGATACCTAATGCTTCCGACATACCCAACTAATTGTAAGTTTCTGTTGAGGAAAGGGATTTAAGGTGTATGGAATCCGAGAGTTGAGTTCCCTCGGATTCCATAATCTCCCCTCGCTTCACATGCATGACTGCACATTTGTCCACACCAAATTCCATCCTGATGGCGCTACTGAAAGTTTCTGTTACCTTCAGTATCTTCATCAGTTGCAAATTGTTGGGGGCAAAGAGTTTCAGATCATCCATGTAAAGAAGGTGAGATATGACCTGACCATCTTTCCTCAACAGATAGCCTAGACCTGAACGCTCCAGCAGTGTGCTGAGAGGGTTCAAGGCCAGACAAAACCACAATGGACTCAGACTATCACCCTGGAATATACCACGCTCGATCCTTATCGGTTTGCTGTTCCCCAGGATCTGTCGACATCCTGGATAGCGAAGAACCGTTCTCCAGTGTCCCATACATGACATCAGGAAGGTACGTAGAGTTGCATCTATTTTATACAACTCCAGCACCTTCATGAGCCATGTATGAGGCACAGAGTCATAGGCCTTCTTATAATCTATCCAACATGTAGACAGATTCTTTCGGGAGCGGCGAACCTGTTGGCTAATGGCCATATCAATGAGGAACAGCTCCTTTGTGCCACGGGACCCGTTCCTACATCCATTCTGAGAGGCAGACATGATAGAATTACTATCAATATGTTGGTTGATTTTGGCTCTCAAAATGGATGTAAGAACTATAGAGACCGTTGGTAAACAAGTGATTGGTCTATAATTTTTGGGTTCCGCAGCACTACCTGATTTATGGAGCAGGTGGGTAATTCCTGTCGTCAGGAACTGGGGCAGCGACCTGACTCTAAGGCTGATTGAAACTGGGACGCCAAGCGAGCGTGTGATCTTTGGAACCACTTGATCCAGAAGTTGTGCAGTCCGTCCGGCCCTGGAGATTTCCAGTTAGGCAACGGACGGACTGCACGAGCTACGTCTTGGGGGCTGATGATGATTGCCCCCATTTCTGGTATAGGATCACACGCTTGTTCAACCTCCCGGGTCCAATCGCCCTCAGTGTGAGTGACAGGCACCAGATGTTGCGCCAGAATGAACACATGGCGCTATCATCCGGCAGACGCGTGTCAGTCACACCTTGGTCCGGTCGCTCCCAAGCCCTATATACCCACCTTTCATCGCTTTGGAATGTGCGATTCTGAGTGTACCGCTACTCAGTTTAGGTTCAATTTATTGCGACGGATGAAAAGGGATTTTTGTCGAGATGCCCGCTGCACGAGAAACCGTTACAAACAAACCCTTTGTTGCTTTGTTGATTGAAAAATATTTTTGACGTATTGTACTGATAACTGCCCGCGCTGATGGCGCCATCTATGCACCATGTTTCGCGTGTCCATTTCTCTGCTAGGAGTAATAGTGTTCTGTGGTCCATTTGTCTACAAAAGTTATTGGAACTACATGCTAGATTACTGGCCTTATAGAAATAAAATTATCTGTGTTAGTAGGATGTCAGTTTTACACCCATGATTTCAACCATTCAACAGTTCTCAAAGAATTAGCAAAATTCTGGTTTGAATCAGTACCTATATTCCTTCTAGACGCCCTAAAAGTGATGGATCTTAGAGGTATATAAATATAATAATGTTTAGTGTTTACGCTAATGACGAAGCATATTTGTTTGTTTTCTAGAATTTATCTGTAAATTTATGGTAAAAAAAATTGCCTCATGTGTTTCATTACATTGTTCGTGATAGTGTAAACATTCAGCAAAATTTGAAAATCGGGTCATTCGTTGCATTACATCTGCATCAAATCGCTTATCAATTTGAACAGCAATTTTTGTTTTCGCCCTTATTTTATCAAATATTTTTAATGTGGTAACTTTGAACCCAATTAAGTCAATGTCATGTAAATATGAGTCATCTGGTTGTCAATTTGTCATCAGCAGTTTACTTACAGTTTGTTTTGGTTATCATTAGCAAATCAAGAGGCTGTTATATTTTTTAATATCTTATTTTTAGCTTTTTATAATGGACTTTTTCTTTGGGAAACAACCAACTGTCAAAGGTAAGTGCTGGGAATAATTAGATTTGCTTTGGATGACCACAATTATTGATTCTTCTATTTAATCTGAATGCTGGATGATAATTTTCAAATTGTTGGTGCATTTAAAAGGAAAATCTTAAACAGCAGTATTATTAGTGTACAATCCGTGTTTATAGAAAACCTGTTAAAGATATTCTTCGAAATTTCCTAATATCAGCTGATTATTGCTAAAATATGTATTGCTAGGAAACTGCTTAGAATAACCTTGTCTTTAAAGACTAATATAATCAACAATGAATGTAGTTATGTAGATGAGTCACACTTGGGTTATTTTTTCACATAAAGACAGGTTTGACTGGCGAGTTTGATGATGGCTCTATTTCATACTGAGAAACAAGACGTCAGGAGATTAAAAAAAAAACATAGACTAAAAGTAGAACAGAATAGTTGCTGCGTGCTGTAATTGTCGTAGGAGTATAATAGTAGTTAATTGGCCAATCAGATGCTCCAGATGAGACAATGATCTAGATGAAAATGTAATAAACTGTGTTCTGGTCAATGTCTTTAATATGTTTTGGTACCTGTAATTTGTATGGTGTATATGATAAAGATAATTGTATATATCTATAAGTATTGAGCCAATCAAAACTTTAAGAAATCACAAATACTTATTATACAACTCTTTTTATTCTCTCACTCGCACTCATCTGCAGACGTGCGCGAGAGAGACATATAGATCTGAATACAGATGAAGCGTTAGAGAATAGGGCCCCTGATCTTTCAAATATTTTTTTTTTTTTCAGAACAACAGAGGCAAAATGATCGTGAGTTACGCAAGGCTTCTAGAGACCTGGAGAGGGATAAGGCAGCATTAGAAAGAGAGGAAAAAAAGCTTGTAAGTTCTATTTCTAATGATGGAATCTTAAATTATATCTGCTGCATGTCAGAGGATCAATGGGAAAAAACAACCACTCGGAAGGAGATGGCGGGCTGATCTGGATAATTTTTTAAGGGATGGACCTCCATTAGATAAAAAGAGATGGAAGGAAGTTTAATTTAGGCCTTTTCCTGCAGTGGGACAATATTTATATAATGTGTAAAAGAAGACCCCTTAAGGGGCTACCCCATGGCACACTAGCGCCACTTTAGTAAAAAAATCAGAACTCGTTAAATACACAATTAATATAAAATCTGATAGACAAAATCAATGCTTTAGAGTTCTAGATTATTGACGTCTATTTAATTCATTAAAATATACTACACTGTAGTTACAGTTAGAAAAATTGCTAAAAACGGCCGTTTTTTTCCATTTTGTATCTGTAACGACAGCGAGCTATGTTTCAATGAGATAGGCAGACGTAAATAATTTACAAGACCAAAAGATTGATTTTGTCTATCAGATTTTATATTAATTGTGTATTTAACGAGTTCTGATTTTTTTTACTAAAGTGGCGCTAGTGTGCCATGGGGTAGCCCCTTAACGAAGCCGAAAGGCTCTTGTTCTCCCAGTCATTGTGATAATTTTTATGTTCTGGACCATACTTGGGAACCTTCTAGTTACGTAGATATTGGATGTCAAAGTTCAAACTTTTTTACAAGGTTTTTTTTATGGCATAACTTTACTTTGTATAACCTCAATGACTATTCAATGCAGTCTTCAGCACAATGTTTTGAGTGCATTGCATTGCGTTGTGCCCTAAAACGTGATTTTTCACCCAAAAAATAATAACTAGCACCAAGTCGGGCACAAACCACATGGTAAAGTAAGAAACACTAAAAAAAAGTCATTTCCCAGCAATTTTTTTTTTCATAGAGTTAATTGATTTAATGTACCGACTGCATGGTTGATGGCTTCGTAACGGGTCCATTTACCTAGGATATAATTAGAATTCATTTTAAAATAAGAACTTAATGCAACAATTATCTTATAGCACCCTAATTGTATGGAATTATAGTTTTTTTTTGTATTTTCAGGAAAATGAGATTAAGAAGTTGGCTAAAGAAGGAGATAATGAAGGTTGTAAAGTATTAGCAAAACAACTAGTGCAGATGAGAAAACAGAAAGCTAGGATTTACAATGCTAATAGTAAGGTAATATGAATGCAATGCTCTTGACTAAGATAACCTGGCCACATCCAGATTACAGGCTGGTACTGAGAAATTCCTGATGCGACTCTGTATTTTACCTGACTTGGCAATGGAATCCTTAAACTCTTGCGAACCCTACATTAATAAGAAACTCAGGAATACTCATTTACATTATTAGTATACATATTATATGACTGTACACATATGTACTATCGGGGTCTTTTCCGCCTGACCATTTTAATTTTTTTTCGCTTAAATCATGCGGAGGCGCCGAACCACGCCCCCTTAAACTTTGGGCCTATTAGGAAAGCGTCAACTTTGGCGCTCAACTTGACCTGCCTATTAAAAAGTTTGCTGTGTGGGAGGAGGTTCTAGCCACAATAAAGAATCTTAATCAAAATAAAGCCCCTGGATATGACCTAATCACTGCTAGAATACTGCGTGAACTACCTAATGAAGCAATAATTTTCCTCACACCCAAATTATTATGATTCTGAAACCTGGAAAGGCACCGCAGGAAGTATCATCTTACCGTCCTATTACCCTTCTACCGATACTATCTAAAGTAATGGAAAAGCTTTTCTTGAAACGCCTAAATTCGGTAATCAGAGAAAAATGTTCCCGATCATCAGTTTGGATTTAGGGAAGACCACGGCACTATTGAGCAAGTGCACAGACTGGTCGAAGAAATACATATAGCCTTCGAAAATAAAAAATACTGCTGCGCCGCTTTCTTGGATATATCGCAGGCTTTCGACCGCGTGTGGCATGAGGGCCTATTATACAAGATAAAAACCCTGCTCCCAACAAACTACTTTATCTTCCTGAAATCATACCTAACAGATAGACTATATTATGTCAAACAGGGAGAGGAAACGACAAACCTACATACAGTAAAAGCTGGAGTGCCCCAGGGAAGCGTCCTCGGCCCGACCTTGTATTTGATATTTACATCTGACCTACCCTTAACTGATGAGGTAGTAATAGGCACGTTTGCAGACGATACAGCAGCAATGGCTACCCATGAAAATCCAATAAATGCAAGCAATATGCTACAACTAAGCCTAGACAACATCACACACTGGTTAAAAAAATGGCGTATAAAAGCCAATGAGACCAAGTCGGTGCAAGTGACCTTTGCCACAAGACATGCTACATGCCCTCCAGTAATACTGAATGGAGTTCAAATACCTCAAGCAGATGAGGCTCGATATCTCGGTCTTTACTTAGATCGCCGTCTAACCTGGAAAAGCCACATATTTACCACGAAGGGTATGGCGTACCCTTCTAACCTAATCTATCCGTGTCGGGGTGCCCCAAGTCGGCCTAGGCAAAACTAGTTTGTTTAATGATTACAAAAACTCGATTAATCATTGAATAGTATAATATTTTTGGCGTTTATTTTGGATAATATTTGACAAATTAGGAAAAAATCGATTATTGTAAAATAATTGATTATTTTTTAAAGAAAAACCGATTTATTTACTATCGATTTTTTTGCTAAGAAAAATTATCGATTATTTAATAATCGATTGTAATAATAAATCTGACTAGTACTAGATTATCTGTGAATCTGTGCTAAAAATGTGAAAATGGTGTGTTAGTTCGTATTTGTATAGAAACTTTAGAGAATTAAATCTCGTAAACCGTAGGCGGCCGCGTATTGAAATTTTGTGAAAAGCTTTATAACTAAGTGTACTATCTACAAAAAAAATATGAATTTCGAAACTCATGTCCAGTAATGGAAAGTTTATCCTTTAGGCCTATTAGGAAAACGTCAACTTTTGCGCGCAAAATAACAAAAACTCTCGTTTGCCGTGCGTCGTCAGTGCGCTCGACCGATCGGTACTTATCTTTTCATTCATTATTTCTATACAAAGTCAACGGGGCGGGGCTAGAGAGCGTTTCTATGTTGTAAGTGCAAGCAAAAATTAGCTTAGTAGTGATCAGGCGGGAGTGTCCTCGATAGTACCAATTAGTCATTTAATATTTTAATTATCATTATTAATTATTAGTCGGTATTATTAATCAGCAGTGATGGCCTAGTGATATGACTGTCAGATTGCTAAGTTATAGGTGTCGAGTTCAAACCCAGACACGCACCTCTGATTTTTCGGATTTATGTGCGTATTGTATAAGTAATTAACACTTTCTTCAGCGAAGTAAAGTATCGTGAGGAAACGAAACCAGTAGGTATGCCTGAGAGATATTTCTCGATGGCATGTAATGTTAAATCTGACGCCCATGGTCAGCATTAAAACTCTGACACAAGGTTAAACCACACCAAAAATAAAAGAATTATTATTAGTAGATAACAACATGCTGCAACCTAATAATAAGTGAAACTTTCCCTAAAGAAAATGGATATAAAAAAAATGGCATTCTTCATACATACCTCAGGTGATGCAATTCTGACATTATTTGATACTTTGTGCTTGACAATTTATTGATACTGACATTATTTGTTAAATTTTGCATGCCAAAAGTGCCAAAACTCAGGCAGAATGTACCCGGCTCACTATATTTTCTAACAACTTTATTGTACAAATACCTACATTCTATGCGAATAAATGATTTGTTTTTTTTTATTTGCAATATTTTGTAAGTATGGGAAGTCCCTAATTTTTTTTTTTAGCCCATTTTTCTTAGGGAATGTTGTCCAGTTTGAAGGTCTGAATCACCACCTAAGAGATATTGCGCTTATTCTGTTACACCCTGTTTAAGGACCGGGGGTAACTTAATCTTTATTCCGAACTAAAATTTACTTTAATCAATCTTCGTTACATTACAGATTTCAAGTGTACAAATACAAAATAAGGCAATGGGAGCAAATATAGCGATTGCAGGGGCAATGGGTACCACAGCTAAAACGATGGATAGCATGAACAAAGTCATGAACCCACAACAAATGGCCAAGGACATGGAGGCCTTTAGAATGGCCAATGCCAAGATGGATATGACAGATGAAATGAGTAAGTTAAAGTTGAGAATTATTATAACATATCATAACAATCAATCAACTGCTGTATGGTGTCGGATGTAAAGAATAGCACCATTCAGTTGCCTTTTACGACACCCACGGGAAGATATGGGATCTTCCCGTGGGTGTCGTAAAAGGCGACTAAGGGACTTACCAGAGAATGGGCAGCAGCTTTCTCTGTGCTTTTGTAACAACCGCACTGCGATCGCCAACCCGCCTGCCAAGCGTGGCGATTATGGCAAAAACCCCCTTTTGGGGGAGGCCTATGTCCAGCAGTGGACGTCTTGCGGCTAAAATGATGATGATATGATGATCATAACAATCTTGCACATCTATGTAAGTTCCATGTATTGGAGGTGAGCCATTGCCACTCACCAGGCACAAACTCAGACATGGAGACAACTGCTACTGAGCAATTGGGAATATATGCAAGAAATTCAAAACTTTTTTTAATCCTTAAAAATGCCTTGTATTAACCCATATAAATATTGTGGTACACTTATTTAACTTTTTATTACAACACTTATTTTACAATTTAATATTTTATGTTGCGTGTTTTTGGTGAAACGGAACGCAAATTCAAAACGCATCATCGCCGGTAGTGACGTCAAACGTTATGTGTCAAAGAAACACTTTTATTTGAAAACTACTTAAAGGTTCACAACTTCACAAAGATGTTATTATAATATTGTTATTGCAATGTTTGCTTGAATAAAGCTTATACATTTAGTAAAATTATGATTTTAAGGGTAAAAAATGAGATGTAAACAAGACAGATGGAGGGAAATTACGTCAACCGCTATGACATGAATGGCCGCGACGTTTGAACTGTCGTAGAAAATTGTAGAAGTTTTTTTTTTTGAGCGACAAGTAATCATTGAACTTAACTTTTAATTATTTTCTTGGGTTGATAGTACTGTATTGATTGATTTTAGTAAAGAAAAAAATACATTATGCCCTATTCCAGACAAAAACCCAATAACACTTAAAGGTTTCAATCTGTACTACTACAGTACTGCTGAGTGTGAAAATCTGCCTCATGCTAAGCAGTAGTGCTTGACCACAAGACCAAAAAAGCAGTCAAAAAAAGGGCACACATCCACCACAGATAATGGACAAATACCTTTAGAATCAGCTACTACCAAAATGCCTGTTGGAAAAGTGTACTGTTGCACGTTTTTACTAACACTAGGAAACTCCTTAATGAATGCTTAAATATTATTGCAGTGTTTAATACTCATCTCTGCGCTGAGTTGAGCATTGAATTTCCAACAGTGCATTGTTATTCAAGCATTAATCTTTATCAAATAGTGTTAGGGGCTTAGGGGTATATTTCTTGTTGAATTAATGAGTCATTAATAAAACAAATATATGTACTTTATAAACAAAAATAATTAATAAACTTAAGAGGGCTATTACAAATTTTCTTGTTTTTGAGTGTTTTAAGAGTCTAGCACTCAAATATAAGAAAAATTTTGATTTTTATTTTGAGCGCTCCCTAGAGAATTAATCAATCTTTCTCGGGCATATTTTTTTATTTAATTTTGTGGCCATATTTAAACCATAATCACACTTCTAAACTGAGATTTTTGATGTGTGATTATGGTTTAGATATGGCCACAAAATTAAAAAAGATATATGCCCGAGAAAGTTTGATTAATTCTCTAGGGAGCGCTCAAAATAAAAATCAAAATTTTTCTTATATTTGAGTGCTAGACTCTTAAAACACTCAAAAACAAGAAAATTTGTAATAGCCCTCTTAAGTTTGACTACACACAATGAATTCTAGTTATCTTACAAATGTTTGTGTATAGTTTCAGATACTCTTGATGACATTATGGATGAGTCTGGCGACGAAGAGGAGACCGAAGGCATTGTCAACAAGGTGCTCGATGAAATAGGCATTGAAATCAGTGGAAAGGTAAGAATACTGGGTTTTCTTTTCCAGTTATACTAGAGATGCTACATCTGCTTAAACCTTAACATAGTTGGAAAAAGGGGGAGCTCGTGGCTAAATAATAACAGCCGCGCGGGTCGATCTTTAGGCTAAGCCGTGCTTGCCTAAGTTGGTCTGTGGATGGGGGACCATCATTACATACAGATTTCCTCTGTGTCTCGGAAACCATGTTAAGCTGTTGGTCCCGACTGTCATTTGTAGATCTTTGACAGTCGTTACAGGTAGTCAGTGGCCCAAAAAGTGTGACAACCAGTCTTACCAAGTGATATCGTATTACCCAGTACCAACTGGGTTGTGGAGATAGGCAGTCGCAAGCCGACCCCAAAATAGTTGGGAAAAGGCTAGGCAGATGATAGTAGTATATAGTACTCTCAACTGTCATGAATGACCAGATGTATGAATGTACACAAGGCGCAAGAAGTATGTACCTAAGGATCGTGGGAAAAAGGCTTGAGTTTATTGTATGTATAGTAGGTATAAAATAAATAAAGCTAGACTCTCCCCATCCAGGGATGGCCCGTGTTTTGGGAGTAAACAAATTATATCTGTCAACTGTCGGTCAGACACATATTTGTAACGTTCGGAAATCGAAACGAGCTCGAATGTCGTGAGGTAAAGTTTAGTGAACGTTTTTGTAAGAGCGTGCATCAGATTTTTGTCCTGTAGACCCTTGAAATAAAAGTTGGGCTTGCGAAACTTCAATATTGACTATAGTTGGTGCCAATTAAAATGAGTATAGCGGTCATTGACCCACCTACATTTAAAACCAAAAATAAGCCTGTTCAAGTCTGGAATCGTCATCTATCGTGATCTTCAACATTTTTTGTAATGAAAAACGATGCATGGTTTATTTGTTTTGGTTCGTACGAAGAGATATTAGGGAAAGAGCAATGACCGCTATTCTCATCTTAACTGGCACCAACTATACATCTAGCTCAATGTACTCTTGAAAACGAGATGAAACTAACATTTAACCGTTTTTTTTTCACAGATGGCAGGCGCCCCCTCTGTGGCCCGCAACAAACTTGGAGAATCGAGCAAGGACACCGATAAAGACATTGAGGAGCAGCTAGCTAAGCTCAGGTCTACATAAATATGATTATACATAGATAGATAAATATGTTACGTCAAGCACATAGCGAAAGAGCCGGGGTAGCAGCCGATTTTATTTTTTGCAATTTGCTAGGCAGGTTGTTTTTTGATGAGTGATTGTTTTGCGATCGTAAAGAACCTCCTCCATTTTTTAAGGCGGTTAAAAATATGTATTTATAGGTATATATGTTAGTGATGGCTTCAAATGTATTAGTCATCAGTCTTTAGTACTTATAAAAAGAGAGAGTATTATTTATGATTGTATTTTTATAACTACATATTTTTGCGGTCGCAAATCAATAAATCGTCATCATACAACATATGTAAATAAAGTAAATACGTGCGAATTAAAAGAAAAAAATAATTGAATTCGCGGGCTAGCTTAGCTTATACGTAATCGCGTCCACTGTTTGGTTGCAAATTACAATATTTGCAACCTAAAAACTCAGCACTTTTGCCTATAAAGTTTAATCGCTATTTATGAAATTATTTTTATGTTATATAAAGTGAATCATGTTATTTAATTTTAATCTTGCTGTTTTTGCAACAGGATTGGAATGTGATACCAATAAATAAATGGTTTTTGTTATTTTTTAATACAATATGTAAGTAAAAAAATGTGTTTTTCTTTACTTAAACAATAGATTTTCCTAATCTGAGCCACCTGTAGCTCCGCCGACGATTAGTGCGCCCGCTAAAGCAGCGGGTGCATGGAGCGGGCGGGTGCACGCTGTCAAAATATCTTATAAGCAAACCCGCCGCAAGGAGCCGCTCCTTTTAGCGCTGCTTATACTATTTTTCAACACAGACACGGTCAGTTTTAGCGGACGCCCTTATGGGTCTTCTTTGCAGTAGGTATTTACCTACTTTAATAAGATAGACGACACCATAAAACAATAATTCCAAGACACCAATCTCTAAAAAAAACACTTTATTTTGGGCCTGAAAACCCGATTTATTTTTAATTAATTGCCAAAATCAATTTTTAGTTGCTTTCAAATCAATAAATAGTTGAGTCATTGAGTTGAATAAACAGTGACGTCAAAGTTTGCTATTGCCATACAAAATCTACGAGAGAACCGCGTTTTGACAGGTCTTAAAGAGTATCTCTGTGTCATCTACCCCATTTCACTTCTGCTGAAAAGAGATGGAGCTATACAGGACGTCTAGCTCCATCGCTTCTTTATGAGGTGGTGGAAGGCCTTCGGAACCTTCCCCCTGAGTGGAGGCCTTACATTCAAGACACCCACAGGATAGTTCGGTTGATCTGCGAGATGTCATTAAAAAAAAACCTTGACCCTCTATTCTAGCCCGCTAACTGTAGATTTCAGTGTGAATCTAATCACTGCAGACCCACCGTACCCCTGGTGGTACAGTGGGTTTTTTTAAAGTTAAACGATACCACCAGGTAATAGTGTTGTAACTGTAACACTAGTTAAAACCACTTCTGACAACAACAATTTTGTTTAATCATTTTATTAAAACCTGCTACGACTCCATGACGCGCGCTCGCTTAGCTCGCATATTAAGGCTGCGTTCCGAATTAGGCTGTAATCGATTTGAGCGTCCATAAACTCGTACCGAATTACCGTGAGCGCGATATCGATGTCCATTGAATCGTCATAGATGACGTCATGACTGATGACATGCGCCATCTTGCGATTACAGCGACCATGCCCCAAATAAATATCACTGTGAGCGCTGTCTCAAAAATGACTGTAGTGTTCACTGGTTGTGTTGTTTAGTTTGATTGAAAAAAAATTAAATGAGTTTCAAACTCATGAACATTATATTTCATTACCGTTACATCTATGTAATTTGTAATTCGTAGGATTTTTTTAAGGGGTAAATCTTTGCCGGGAGCAAAATACGCTACTATAAACGCTTTCGTCATCTTTTTCATCACTGGACGAATCGTCGTTCTCTATCTCAAAATCTGATTTATCAGAGTAGATAGAGTCAACCAACTTAGAACTTCCATTTTCAAAAATAGGTCTTGTGCATTGTTTTGGTTTGGGGTTATGTTTACTGTCAACGCGTTCACGAGCGTTCCGAATTGATGACAGCTCTTAGCTGTCATAATCGCGATATCTAAATCGGAACGCAAAATATCGATGTGAGCCATGTGAGCGCTGTGAGTGATTATTTTCTAAATTATACGGAATGCACCCTAAATAACACTGACTTCTGTCCCCGAAGTGCCGGGCCTCCGCTGGCCTCTTCGTCGGCCTACGGCCTGCATGGTGCCCATGCCGCACAGGATTAAAAAATATTAAGTAAATAAAATTGTTGTTGTCAGAATATTACCTGGTGGTAATAAAAAACCCACCGTACCACCAGGGGTACGGCCAGGGGTACGATGGGTCTGCAACCAATCTAAAGATGAGAAAACTCCGCAGCTCAGCTTCGTGAGCTTAGCTTCGAGGTGTCGTGGTAAGTTCCGTCACACGCAATCGCATCTTTTAGCGCTGCCCATACTATTTTTAATAGCCACGCGAGCGTGCATCCGCACCCGTGTTAAAAGGGACGCCCTAAGTAGGTAGGTATCTAGTTACCTAGTAGATTTTGCAAACAAATTATGAACAACGGGAACTTATCTGAGAATGATATTCCTTTTTCAGTCGAACTCCATTTTTCATTGCAGTATTTCCTTACCGCTATTAGGATTTCTGCTTTTTAACCTCTTAGTGCAAATATAGACCTGTGTGTGAGAGCTCGTAGCTAAATATTAACAGCCGCTCGAGTCAATCGTTAGGTTAAGCTGTGCTTGCCTAGGTTGGTCTGTGGATGGGTACCACCCATTATATACTGAGTTTCCTCCGTGCCTCGGAAAGCACGTTAAGCCGTCGGTTCTGTCATTTGTAGATATTTGACAATCGTCAGGTAGTCAGAGGCCCAAAGTCTGACAACCAGTCTTAAGTACCAAGGGGTCGTATCGATCGTATTACCCGGTACTTACTAACTGTGTTGTGGAGGTCTGATCATGTAAAATACTGGTATTCAGCTGCATCTGGTAAAACTGGAAGCCGACCCCAACATAGTTGGCAAAAGGCTAGGCAGATGATGATGTGTGAGACCTCATCTACCTACTTTATGTTTCAAGTGTTCTGTGTTTGTGAAACAAAGTATGGAGGGAATGGTGACGTGGTTTGTGACGTCAATGTTTGATAAAACGCGTTAGAAAATCCGAGTGAGTGCAACGAACTTATGGTCGTATCGTTGAGCTCCAGTCGAGCTACACGATAACTAAGAAAAGCTTGCACTGACTGGACAAGTCCACTCATATCTGTGTGGTTCTTTCTTCAAAAGACCATCTCAGACACTAATCTGCATAGTCCTCATGTGAATTGAGCAAGATTATGTCTGGACTTCAAAAGAGACTCTTCCGCCCCCCCTCCTCCTCTGAGTTTGTTTTGGCTGTTTCTTCTCAGGGTAGTCATGTACGAAACACCGGCCCGTAAACGTAGCCCATGACGTGTAAAAGTGTTTGTAAAACCTTGCAAAATAAACATCATTTATCATTTACCCGGTATACAAATGGGAACACAATATTTGACACCTAAAGTGGTTTAGAAAAAGGTTTTAAAATCGTCTGTACGTATATAGGCATGACCCTAAATATTTACGTGAGAAATGCTACTAATAACTTACTAGAGAAGTTAGCATAAAAAGTATGTCCGGTCGACCAAGCTATTAGGTTTACATTTTAACATGCAAATTACATTATAAAATGTAAACCAATTAGCTTGGTCGACCGTCCAGACGCACTATCAAATTGTCCCAATCAACCTTGTACATAATACTTTAGCGAATTTGAAAATCTATTAAAGAAATTGACAGTGTGTACTTAACCGGATGACATCGCGAGACTGTTTCAGCAGCACTTCAGGGTTGAACCGGTTTTGAGGCCTGCACAGTCTGACCTGTTGTCGGTGTCCGGTGCTGGGGCGGCATCTGGAGATATCAATGTGAGGTTCACTGCAAAAGATATAGCTATGGTCATAAAATCTATGAAAAGAGGAAAGTCACCAGGACATGATAGCCTCAGCATTGAGCACCTGCGGCATGCTGGGGTACACTTGCCTCGGGTTCTAGGTTTGTTATTTAACCTGTGTGTTAGCCACTCCTACTTACCTGACGATCTCATGTTTACTGTCGTTGTCCCTATAGTAAAAAATAAGACCGGTGATGTCTCGGATAGGTCCAATTACAGGCCTATCTCGTTAGCTACGGTTATAGCAAAAGTGATGGACGGTCTGCTTGACGGCCATTTAACTAACCATATAAAATTGCACGACGGTCAGTTCGGTTTCCGGACTGGTCTGTCCACGGAAAGTGCGATCCTGTGCCTCAAGCAGACCGTGCACTACTACACTGCACGTAAGACGCCAGTATACGCGTGTTTCCTGGACCTGTCCCGGGCATTTGATATGGTCTCATACAACCAAATGTGGACAAAAATGCGTCGAGACACCAGGGCCCCAAGTCTGCTATTTTTATAAAATTCGTCATTCCTACACGACGCCATTGTCATTTTGGTAAAAGTTCATAGTCTGCTAAGTTCATAATGATAGATCACTGGTCGGTCAATGGTCTCGTAATAGAATTGTGTTGGAATGATATTGTTGTATTGCCATTTTTAAAACCCGGTGGTAGAAATGATTTTCGAAAAACTACTATTAAAATTGAACATTTATTCATGCCAGATTTCATTTTATATATTTTTACATATTGTGTATTAGTGTTTTAAGCCATCTGAATTAATAAGAAGTTCGTAAATAGGAAAAAACATTAAAATGTTCAACGCGGATTAATGTAAAACTTAATATTTTATCTGTATAAATGTCAAAGTCAAATGTGACATTATAGTTTACTCTCGTGTATCTGTTTTTGTTTCTAGCGGCCGGTGTTTTGTTATTGTATTTATTTTCATTTGAGTGTTCTAGTTAGATTTTAGTTTGTATATTTTAACCCCTAAGTGGAGGAGCTCGTGGCTAAGTAATAACAGCCGCTCGGGTCAATCTTTAGGTTAAGCCGTGCTTGCCTAAGTTGGTCTGTGGATGGGTGACCACCCTTACACACCGAGTTTCCTCCGTGCCTCGGAAAGCACGTTAAGCTGTTGGTCCCAGCTGTCATTTGTAGATCTTTGACAGTCGTTACAGGTAGGTAGTCAGTGGCCCTTATAGTCTGACAACCAGTCTTACCAAGGGGTATCGTATTTCCCAGTACTAACTGGGTTGTGGAGGTCAGTTAAGCAGTCGCTCCTTGTAAAATACTGGTATTCAGCTGAATCCGGTTAGACTGGAAGCCGACCCCAACATAGTTGGGAAAAGGCTAGGCAGGCAGATGATGATTTTAACCCATAGGTAACATGCATTTACAATCTTGCCTGCAGTTGTTGAACTCTAAAGGCTGCTTTACGCCGGGGCAACGCTATGCGATATTGCAGCATGCCACATGGCCGCATGCTACAATATTTTAAAATGTTGCACATTGTGGCAAGAATCGTGTGGCTTGGCAACACCTTGTTAAGTTACTTCATCAGCCATAATCTACGGTGTCTTGTCCCCTCAATCAATCAAGTTGGGAGACCAAAACACTCCAATAAAATATACAGCATGATACTTTGAAAAAGGCACGATGTTGCCTCGGCGTAAAATACGCTGCCGCATACCGCAATTGCTGCATTGTATCGTTATTTGTAGCACACCATAATACGACGCACGCCACAACATGTAGCATGCTGCAATGCCGGCCAGTGTTGCCCCCAATGATATTCTAAAAGTAGCTTTACGCCGGGGGCATCACTGTGCGGCATTGCAGCGAGCTACATATTGTGGCGTGCGTCATCGTTTGGTATGATGCAATTAACCACGGTGAGCGGCAATTGCGGTATGCCGCAGACTATATTACACCGAGGCAACATCGTGCCTAGATAATTTTCAAAGCATCCCAAACATAACCTATAAACTGTATGACGCACCAAGATTGTGGCATGGAATCCATAGTGTTTGGATAGAAGCTGTGACAGTCTGATACATGACGCAAGTTGTTGCAATGCCGCACAATGTGCAACATTTTAAATTATTGAAGCATGCGCCTTTGTGGCATGCTGCAATGCCGCACAGTGTTGCCCCGGTGTAAAGTATAAACTAGCCATATTATCAGATATGTTATTACACCTACAAAACCACGGAAAAAAGTGTGCCACGGGGCAGAGCCAGCTCACATACACGCAGTAACGCAGAATAAAGGCAAAACATGCCAATTGGCACGTTTTTGACTCTTCACGATTGCGCGCTCACAACATATCTGTTTAATAGAATATCGTTGGTTGCCCCGGTGTAAAGCAGCCCTATGTAAAGCATGTGTGCTGCAATCACCTGCAAAAAATCAATTTACTTTTTTACCTAGCTGCATTTGGCATTTGGCTGCATTGGGACGACCCGATTGGCGCAGTGGTAGTCAGGCTGCCTTACGTTCTTAGGGTTCCGGGTTCGAATCCCGGTCGGAGCAAATGTTTGTGTGATGAGCATGGACATTTGTTTCCGAGTCATGGATGTTTATATGTATATTAAGTATGTATTTACAAACAAAAAGTATCTATGTAGTATATTAACTATCTGGTGTCCACGATACAAGCCTCGTTGCTTAGTGTGGCACTAGATGGCGCTGTGTGTAATGTCGAGCAATATTTAATATTTATTTATTTAGGTAAACGTAGATTAACTTATATTTAATTACTGTTCTTGACATAAATAAGAAATAGAGCATCTAAATTTATAAAGTAAGAAATTAATTCTATTTTCTATTCTAATAATCACTCATCATGAGTATTTAGAATAATTGCTTAGAATAATGCTCTTTATATAACGCTCTTCGTCAGTCCAACACGATCCTATTGTCATTTTGGTAAAAGTTCGTAGTCTGCTAAATTCATAGTGATCGATCATTGTCCGGACAATGGTCTCGTGTTGTAATGACTTTGTTGTATTGCCATTAATATAAGACCCGTTAGTAGAAATGATTTTCGAAAAACTACTATTACATTTGAACATTTATTCATGCCAGATTTCATTTATTTATTTATTTACATATTATTTATTAGTGTTTTAAGCCATCTGAATTAATAAAAAGTTCGTAAATAGGAAAAAACATTAAAATTTTCAACGCGGATTAATGTAAATTTAATATTTTATCTGTTTATATGTCAAAGTCAAATGTGGCATTACTGTTTACTGACGTTTATTTGTTTTTGTATCTAGCGGCCGGTGTTTTGTTATTGTATTTATTTTCATTTGATTGTCTAGTTAGATTTTTGTTTGTATATTTTTACCCCTAAGACGACCCACTGACCGAGAAGCCTATATTTATTGATTTTATACAAAATGGTGATAATTGAGCAAATTTCGGCTCCACTTGAATAATTGGAAAACCACCAATGAAGGGCGAAGTTTATCGAAGGTAAAGATCTTGCAATTATTTGTTTTGACCATTAACGCCCCACTTTATGGGCAAAGTATGTCGCCCGATGTTACAAAATATATATTTTTTTATAGAAACAGACCATGTACCCTCTCGATGTTGCTCAATCAAGGCTGGATGCTATTGAAGCCAGGAACGAGGCGACTTTAAAACATGCTCGGGCAGGCCATCAACAACTCAGCTGCTGCATTGATGGACAGCTCCACCACAGAAAAAATGGTGAACCATAGAGGCCACTGTGTGCCAAAAAAGGTAATTACTAATTACTGTTGATTTATAGGTAAGTCATTCACCTTTAGGTAATGGTTTCCCCCAAAATCGGAACTTCTACTCATTGTGTGTGCTACCAACATACCCACAATAAGTATAATGGAGCATTGAAAACAAAACAATAAAAATTATAATAATTAATATGACCCCTCCATCTAAGCTTATGTTAGGTTTAGGCTCAATCAGTAGTAGTACATTGGCCAGAATCTGACATCTTGATTGTAACTCTGATACTAAGCGCTAGGTTACACAACATGCTATAAAAGAAGTTGCAACTTTTGTATTAAACTTAATTTTGTTTTCACACAAACTCTGCAGAATTATAATGTCATGACAAAATGATTAAATGAAACAGTGTTTATAAAAAGAGTATTAATTTATTTTAACCTATAAGTATACCCGTAATTACAGGAATAACAATGTTCTGTTCCCGGGCTTGAAACGTTAAATCATATTTTGTCAATACTGTGGTCACTGTGGATCTGTAACAAAGAGTTAAATCATTTTATTAATACTTAGAGCATTTTCGTACTTCATTAGAACATTAAGGTAGGTTTACAGTACATACCTGCTAATTTAATTTATGCATTTCTCCACAGTCTGTCAAGAAGAGCCTGCTGCAGTGCCCGACCTTCAAGAAGATCCCGATTCACCCTTTGATGGTTTTGATAATTAGGTGCTGCATTATTATTTTCCTCCTAAATTAAAAGACAGATTAGTGATTAATGACATGAATGACTGTTATTATTTTTATTAAAAGGTAATATTTGTGATTGTTATTCAAATGATGATTAAAATTAAAATATTGAAGATCTTTTTGATTTGTATGAAGACTGATTTTGTTATTATTATTACATTAGATATTGTAACTTGTCTTTTGTTTTATGTAGTACTTATATTTACATTTCAGGTTTTTCAATTGACTTGAAATTCAAGTTTAAAATGTTAAATAAATATTTAGTTTATGAAAAATAAAGATTATTTTAAATGTTGATTTTTAACATAGCAGTATTATTTTAAATTCCATCTTCATTCTAAGTGAAATGTGGAATGTAAATCACCTATTGCAAGCCAAGTACTTCTAGATAAACTTCATCAGGTGGCAACGGTGCTCTTGCCATGTATGGAATGTTGTGCAATATGTAACATGCATTCACAATCTTGCCTGCAGTTGTTCGACTATAATGTAAAGCATGAACTGCAACCTGAAAAAATCAATTTACTTTTATAAGTACAACCGCAGGTAACTTAACTTTTATTTAATTAATACTGTTCTTGACATAAACTATTGCATCTAATCATTGTTATTGAGTATCTAAAACAATAAATTGCTTATAATAATGGGTCTTTACCTGAAACATGCTTCTAATACGCTGCAATGGGGAATGAGTTCTTCAATTTATTAACCTCCCTACGAGTTCTTTCCAAGGCGAAACGACTTTACAAATTCCGCCTCGGGAATATCTTAAAAGGGTTCAAATAATCCCTTTAGGCTCAAAACGTCTACTCTCCCAAAACATCCACTCTCCCAAAACGTCCATCATTCGCGTCAAGCGAAGGGCACGACGACGTCTTCTGCATTCCGCCCATCTTCTTTCTCTAGCATCCACTGCGTTGGCTAGCTCGAGAACATTTTGTTCGTAGTGAATTCATTGTCTCCATTCAATATTCCACAAACACGATCGAAATAAAAGCAATGATTGCACAATGACGTTCCACTGATAGGTTAGTGATCAAAAGAACTGTCAAAACTTTAGCAGATTACCGCTGTATGTTAGTCATTGTGTACGAGATTACCATTCTAAAACAGTGGTTGTTCATTGGAAAGCCATAATGACGCCATTATATTAGTAGATTACCAAACTTGTCAAAATCAACAAATAGAAGATCAACGATAGATCATTCTGACACTATTGTAATAGCAGACTTGATTTGCGTTGGCTGGCTCGAGAATATTTTGTTCGTAGTGAATTCATTGTCTCCATTCAATAATCCACAACCACGATCGAATTAAAAACCATGACCGCACAATGACGTTTCAATGATAAGTCAATGATCCAAAGGAACTGTCAAAATTTTAGCAGATTACCGCTTATGTCAGTCATTCATTTGTCATTGTGTACGAGATTACCATTCTATGCCATTTCTTTCAATGGAGTGTCAGTGGTTGTTCATTGGAAAGCCATAATGACGCCACTAAATTAGTAGATTACCAAACTTGTCAAAATCGACAATTATGAGATCAATGAACGACTATTCTGACACTATTGTAATAGCAGACTTGAGGCCCAGTCTGCTCCCTGAGATTGGATCGATATTTGAGTACTGGTACAATAATCAGAAAAATGCTGTTAGGTGGGCGGAAAGTAGATCGGACGAGTACAGGTTAGAGTGTGGGGTGAGGCAGGGGGGTTGACCTCACCGAAACTTTTTAATTTGTATATGGACCGCCTGATTGGAGAGCTGAGCAGTACAGGAATCGGATGTCATATAGATGGGATTTGCGTTAATAATATTAGCTACGCGGATGACATGGTGCTACTCAGCCCTTCAATCGGCGCGTTGCGTAAGTTGCTTCGTATCTGTGAAAGGTATGCGGAGGCCCTGGGCTCAGATACAATGTGAAGAAAAGTGAGGTTATGGTTTTTAAAGCACCCAAAAAAGATTTCTCAGACGTACCACCCGTCTCACTCTATGGTACACCTTTAAACAGAGTCACTCATTTCAAGTATCTGGGCCACTGGATCACCGAAGACCTCAAAGATAACTTGGATGTGGAGAGAGAGCGTAGGGCGTTGTGCATCCGCTGTAATATGTTGGCTCGCAGATTCGCTCGTTGCACAGAACAAGTGAAGGTCACACTATTTAGGGCATTCTGTCAGACCTTCTACACGTGCAGTTTGTGGGCTAAATACACGCAGGGGACGTACAACGCCCTGCGTGTACAGTATAATAACGCGTTCAGGGTGTTGATGGGGCTGCCGCGCTACTGTAGCGCGAGTGGCATGTTCGCAGAGGCGCACGTGGATGGCTTCCATGCCATCATGCGTAAGCGCTGCGCATCGATGCAGGCTCGGGTGCGTGGTAGCCCCAGCGCCATTCTGGCCGTGTGTGCCGGCCGCTGGGACTCGGTACTGATGGCACATTGGATGAGCCTTCACGCGAGACCAAGCGCCTGACTTTTTTGTACCTTTACTAACACTAGGCTAAGAACAATGTTACTAACTATTTTAGATTTGTATTGTTACTAACACTAGGTTAAGAACATTGTTACTAACAAATTTATGGACCAAGTCTGAAATAAATTAATTTTATTATTATTAACCATTTTTCAAAAAGGGTAAAAACGGGACCCTATTACTAAAACCACTGTCCGTCTGTCTGTCACCAGGCTGTATCTCAAGAACCGTGATAGTTAGACAGTTAAAATTTTCACAGTTGATGTATTTCTGTTGCCGCTATAATTTATTTCGAGAGTTTGAAGGTCGTTCTTTTTCATAGCCTTTAAAAATATCCTATGGAATAACTTCCTTGTAATGCAATCTTTACCTAATTAACTTAATTATATATATGTAGGTAGGTATATAATGCAACACAAAAGAGTAGAAATTAAATGAGGGCGCTGCGATCGCTCAGGTGGCAACCCAGTTAGTACGACCTAGCTGATTTTGATACTTGATTATTATTATTGGTCTAATAGCTATAAATAATGAGAAAATAATTATTTTAAATAAGTATGTTTATTAATTAATTGCTTTCAATAAGTTCCTCATAGATAATAAATAGATTTGGTACGTAATAGTAATAAAACTACAAGTTCACTCAAATATATATTATGAGGGGCGACCTTTTCTGTGTATAGCTGGAGTCGAGAATTTCCCGCCGTTTTGCACAATTCTGCGCACTGTGCTTACAGAAACACCTAAAACAAACAAAGCATGTTATTAACATAAGCTTATAGATACAACTTTAAATTAGTGCTCTATCTTCATAAATAATATAACTGCTGTCAGTCCGACGAAAAAAGTCCCGTGCAAATATGTTCATAACGTGAAAATATTTTAAAATTGTTTCTTTCCATTAGTCGGTTGCTTCAACAAATATGGTATAGCAAAAAACATATTTCGTAATACGCAATTAATTACATTAAATGTTGTTGCCTTACTATCAATGTTGTTAAGTCGCGCTATAACTACAAGGGTATTTGTTTATCTTAGCATAACCTCAAAAATGGTAGACAACTAATTTGTAAATACTATTTAGATCGAAAATTTTGCTCCCTGAATGTAATAATCGTTTGTAATTAACGTTTACTGCAACTTTCAATAGTTACTTACCAGTAAAATCTGCTGTACGATGGCAAACATCTTCGAAGTAGGATAGCAGCTTCCCAGCTTGTAATTCGGTCAAACACCGCATGAAAACTTAAACATTATATCACGGGCACCTCCACGAATTACCTTATTCATGATATGTCGCTGTTTTCCTGTCCACACTCAGAAATAACACACAAAAACCAAAATTCTAATGAAAAAAGAAACCGATCGAGAAGAATTGACAGCTCAAGTACTAATTTTAGATGTTGCCAGAAAATGAAAAATTTTAGTTCCCAAATATTTAATTTCTACTCTTTTATGTTGAGCTATACCTAAGCCTTGTACCTGTTGAATGGAAGAAAAAAAACCGGCCAAGTGCGAGTCGGACTCGCACACGAAGGGTTCCGTACCATTGACTATATTTAGTATTTGTTGTTATAGCGGCAACAGAAATACATCATCTGTGAAAATTTCAACTGTCTAGCTGTCACGGTTCATGAGATACAGCCTGGTGACAGACAGACGGAAAGACAGCGAAGTCTTAGTCTTAGTAATAGGGTTCCGTTTTTACCCTTTGGGTACGGAACCCTAAAAAAGTGTTACGCCGACCCCAAGTAACATGTGACAAGGGCAACCGGCTAGATGATGATAATCATTGTACTTGCTATTATACCGTGTTACTGACTCCTCGTGGACATCCCTAGCTGAGACCACAACGTGTGACTGACACTGGCTTGGCCACCATCAGGGATTTTAATTTTGATAACACAAAAACAAATTGTCGCTAATTAGTCGAAATTTGTCGCCAAGAATCAGAATTTGTCGTTCACTGGTTCAAAAGATATAAGGGTTTATAGGTGGGCGATCTGGAGAGTCTCCCCCCCAGCTTGGCCACATTTATGTCTCAAAAACTAGGGCACCTAGCGAAGATCTGTTTTCTCCCATATTTTGTCGCCAATTAGTCGCAATTTGTCGCCACGTCACAGATTTAATGGGGTCTAAGGCGCGGGACAAATACAAGAGGCGTCGGGCGAGGAGAGGCGCGGGCGCGGCGCGGACGTGGCGCCGGTGCAGCGCAGAACAGGCGCGCTAACGGAGTCGAAAAGGCGAGGCGCCGGCGTACACAGGGATGCATTCGGGGAATTCTAGTGTTTAAAATTCTATATCGTCACGCATTTTCGCCGTCTAGTTCAGCCTATCTAGACAAATTTAATAATAATTTAATTAGCAAGTTAAGTATACCGGGTCATATTAGAAACAATGCAAATGTATTTTATGAAGAATTCTTTTCGGTAGTGCACACCGAATTTAATAATACTTTAAAAAAGAAATCTAAAACTATTGGCCCAAAGTTTATTTTCAGTGACTGGGCAACACAGGGTATTCGGAAAAGTAGGGAACGATTGTTTGAGCTGTACGGCCTTAAGCCTTACATCAACACTGAAGCTTTTAATAAATATGTTGCTACTTACTCGAAAATTTTTAAAAACACTTGCAAGGTAGCCAAATCCTTATTCATTAGCAACAAGATTAAATCAGCCGACAACAAAATAAAAACGGTTTGGAAAATCATCAACAGTGAAACTAATAGAAATAAAAAACAAGGTAATGACTTCACACTAGAGACATCGCGTGGCCTTGTGAGCTCCAACAATGAAGTTGCTCAAGAATTTGTAAATTTCTTTACCAGTATCCCACTTAAAACTACAGAAACCTTAAATTCCTCTCACTTGCTCTCTATTGATTTATTGAAAGCGAACGTTTCAGCCTGTCCAAATGAATTTAAATTTCAGCATATAAACCCCATAACAGTCATAAAAGGTTTTAAGCAAATCAAGATCAAATTAACGGAAGATCTATGGGGTATGTCTATCAAAGCTTGTACCTCAATTATTGAGACTGTAGCGCCGTATTTAGCCTCAATATTTAATTTGTGCGTGGATCAAGGGGTCTTCCCGGATCTAATGAAATTCAGTAAGGTAATACCGCTTTTTAAATCCGGGGACAGTAAAGACACCAATAACTATAGGCCCGTATCCGTGTTGCCGGTTTTCAGCAAGGTGTTTGAAAAGATAATGCTCAATCAAATGCTTAACCATTTTAACACTAATAAAATATTACACGAGCAACAGTATGGTTTCACCAAAGGACGTTGTACAACTGACGCCGGTGTCACTTTATTAAAACACATATTTACTGCGTGGGAAGAGGCACAAGATGCCATAGGAATCTTCTGTGACCTTTCGAAGGCATTTGATTGCGTAAATCACGAAACCCTGATCTTGAAACTTCAGCATTACGGTTTAGGTAAACTTGCGCTCAGTTTAATAAAATCGTATTTGAATGATAGACAGCAGCAGGTACAAATAAATGGAGTCAACTCAATGGGTTTAAAAGTAAAAATGGGTGTACCACAAGGTTCGATATTGGGTCCCTTCCTCTTTTTAGTATATATTAATGACCTACCCCATCTATTTAACAACCATCCGCATATGGTGTTGTTTGCTGACGATACTTCTTTAATATTTAAAATAAACAGACGTGCCACTAATCTTGATGACGTAAATAACGCCCTACTGCAGGTCCACGATTGGTTTACCGCTAATAATTTAGTACTAAATGGGAAAAAAACTAAATGCATTAGATTTGCTCTACCAAGTGTCAAAAGTAGTGATTGTGACATAATATTGAATCAAGAGAAACTAGAATTTGTCGATAAAACGGTTTTCTTGGGAATCACGCTCGACTCAAGGTTACAATGGGGTCCTCATCTAACATCCCTTGCAGGACGGCTAAGCTCAGCAGCGTATGCTGTTAGAAAAATCCGTCAATTTACTGATGTTGATACCGCGAGGCTGCTCTATTTTAGTTATTTTCATAGTATTATGTCATACGGTATTTAACTATGGGGACGGGCTGCAGACATCGAGTCTATATTTATTCTGCAGAAAAGAGCCATCAGAGCCATTTATGAATTACGTAGACGCGATTCTCTAAGAGAACTGTTTAAGGAAATTAATATCATGACAGTACCTTGTCAATACATCTATGAAAACATCATGTACGTTAGAAAAAATCGGCATTTATTCAGTAAGAGAGGGGACAGACACCACTATAACACTAGAAATAGGGACCAACTAGTTCAGCCAGGTTTCAGGCTTGCTAAAGTGGATTCATCTTTCATGGGGTACTGTTTGAAATGTTACCATAAAATACCTCCCCACATTCTTCAACTGAATGAGACGAAATTTAAATCTTGTATAAAACGCACACTATGTAGGCAAGCATATTATAAGTTGGGGGATTACATTGATGATAAAAATGCTTGGCTAAATGCTGGTCCTGCTCCACAACCATAGGTGGGGGGGCAAACTAATTGTTTGTACTGGTCGGGCATTATTTGAGTCCATCGACACGTAAAGAAGAAGATGAAGAATTGATTCCCATGTTAATGTATTGTGGAAGCTGCAGAAGATTGTAAAAATATACTTGCATTGTATAGATTCCAGTTCTTAGTATTATATAATTGCATAGCACATGTGTGAGTACTTTGTACTGTTCAGCCACCATTTACATTTATTTATCTATCATTGACTTGAATATGCCTTGGTGACTGAGAGAATGTCATGCTCACTTAAATGTCTCGCTGATGGTGGCGGGTGTGTCGGGTCATTTAATTCCCTTCAATATGGTTGAGTTGAATGGCGCCGGTACATGCGTCATGTCTGTGAACGGGCGCTGTCAGTTGGGACTGGTCATCTCTTAGCTGCCAAGGTTCATTTTAATTACTTTATTCATACATTTTTAATCTAATCTTTCACTCTGGATGATCTTAGTGTGCACGTCTTTCTACATCGTTCTCACATATATGTATAATCTCAAAATTAATGATGTAACCAAGATTTTGTAACAATATTTTGATTTTAAAAGAGTGTCCATGGAGTTTCTTGCCCATTCTTCTCCATAGAGATCTACGCTAGGGAATGGGCAACTACAGTACTTTCTCAAGTTATTATGCCTTGTGACTGGGACTGTAGCTTTGATTTTCTTTTTTTGTATTTTTGACTTTCAAAAGTGCCGTAATGGTCTAATTGAAATAAATGCTTTGAGTTTGAGTTTGAGCCCTGTGTACCTACACTGTCGGCATGCCACCGCTAACTGCAGGTGCGACGAGGGCGAGGAAGCGGCGCCCGCGCCGTGCCCGTAACTATGTCTCGCGCCTCACCTCTTCTATACATTTTGTATGAAATATCAGAGAAGTGGCGCCCTCGCCGCGCCCGCGCCGCGCCTTCGACTCGCCTGCGCCCAACACTTCTTGTATTTGTCCTGCGCCTTAGTTTAGAAGATATAATGACTTCATTTAGTAAGTTAAAGTCCAAGAGCTAGATCGAAAAAATCATAAGAGTTCATTCGATCTAGCTCTTGGCCACAAATTCTGATTCTTGGCGACAAATTTCGACTATTTAGCGACAATTTTTTTTTGTGTTATCAAAATTAAAATCCCTTAAGAAATATACTCGTGAAATATCGGCTCCTACTTTAGATAAGACCTAATTAAGTAATTATAATACTATATTCGTGAAAACGTAACACTTTTATCGATATAGTAGGAGAAAATCACTTTTATAAAATTATTCTTGTATACATATTAGTGCCCGTGCTCGACTGAACATTAACTCCAGAATACTCAAGATGAAATCGGAAAGAATGTTTGAATATCTTCAGAAGGTAATCAATTAACATAATGTTCAATTTAAAATCAATGCCAGAGCTACACATTTCGTTAATGTAGCTGTAGAGCATGTAGACCTTGCTACCTTTTTCTCGCCTTTTTTCACATACATACTTATAATTTCCCGGAGGATCTCGTGGCTAAATAATAACAGCTGCTTAGGCTGATCTTCAGGTTAAGCCGTGCTTGCCTGGGTTGCTCCGTGGATGGGTGACCACCTACTTAAGTAGGTACCGAATTTCCTCCGTGCCTCGGAAAACATGTTAAGCCGTTGGTGCCGGATGTTAATAGGATCTTTGACAGTCGTTACAGGTTGTCAGTGGCCCGAAAATCTGACAACTAGTCTTACCTTAAGGCGTATCGTATTACCCAGTACTAACAGGGTTATGTAGGTCAGAAAGGCACTCCATCTATCTATTCAGTTCCACGTAAAATACTAGTATTCAGATGCATCCGGTTAGACTGGAAGCAGACCCCAACATAGTTGGGAAAAGGCTAGACAGATGATGACTTCATAATTTCCCAAGTATACATAATGTAATAGCTTCGTCTTTAAGGACTCACGAAACAGATCCAGCGGTGGGTCTTTGAATACCTACTGATGTGTTTCCCAAGTCCTACTGACTCGTAGGACCTATGTGTCTATTTATTTTTATATTCCCTGAGACCCACCAGGAACATAAATGTACGAAAGAAAACAATTACTAATAATCTTTTATGGGCGGCATGGACACCAGGCCGTAGGCCGACAAAGGAGGCCCGGCACTTCGGGGACAGAAGTCAGAGTGTTATTTAATATGCGAGCGAAGTGAGCGCGAGTTTACGAACCCTTTGACGCTACGTTTTCTATTTTTACCCACGACGGAACGATAACGGTTTTTTTGTTTGTTTGTGCAAATACATGTTGCTATTTTTCTCCAAAACTACTAGTCCAAGTGGGTCTTCGAAGACAGTAAAATCTCAGAGGAACTACAGATTCGGAGACCCACCGCGCCGGTGGGTCTGCTTTGGTGAAGACGAACTGCCATATGTTTCCAAATATTCAAAGTATAGCAGTTATCAATAAAAGGATCGATCAATTAGATCTTGAATAAAAGTGAAACGGCTTTGCCACAAAACAATTTTATTATCTGTGTAAACACCAATCATCATGTTATAATCCTTTGGCCGCTTTTTGCAACACGTCGACCTTGGGCACATGTGACTGAAACTGTTTTTGATTATCAAATGGTAAAAAAAAAACATAGAAATACTAAAGCAGTTTGTTAAGGCATGTTCAGCAAAGTCTTGCTACATCACGCCTGAACCCCGAAGGGTTCGGCAGAGGTGTACCCAACTAGTAGGTACGCACGATACAAAATCAGCATGACGATGTTTACGCGGATCTTTCATTGTATTGGAAATTTATACAAAGCGAGGCCATGTTACACTGGAAATGTATAGCTTGAAGAGTCGCCGTGTGTACACCCATATTTCACCAGTTAATGTTAAGTTCCATGTAATAATTGGCGAGTCTATTCCCATCAACCACGCTCGAATACAGACTACGTAGCTGCTACTGAGAAATTCCTGAAGGAAAAACCCAATAACACTTAGCCCGACCTGGGAATCGAATCCAGGACCTAGTAGTAGCGCTTGTGACCACTACACCAACGAGGCAGTTACGTTAAGTCTTACTACTTCAAAGTTTGTGTTGGAATCGAGCACTAGGGGTGCAGCGGGAACGTATCAGGAGAAAATCGAAAAAATAGTAGTCCTGCCTGGTCTGGCCATTCTTGCGCCCCCCAGAGTCTACGCCCTGTGCCTGGGCACCGGTGGCACCGCCCTATTTACGGCACTGACTATACCTAGGTACTTGACAGCCGACTGTGTCTGAGTAGATACTGTAGGTTATAAAGAAACTCACAATAATATTCAATATCTTCATCACTTTTTATTTTGGTAAAACGATATCGACTGTAATTTAATTTATAAATAAAAGAATCAATGTCAATAAGTGAATAACCATATTTGGAATGTATGTCATATCAATCACCAGCGTGAACCAAGAATACATTAAACTCGCTTTTATTATGTCTGGAATACGGTTCATGCAACACGCCCTAATCATGACTTAATTGGGCGTGTTGCACCTATGAACAACTTTATTGCTATCTTATTGTATCTATCTGATACTTAACGTTTCAGCCCCTACACAACAAGTAGAGGTGAAAAATACAATATTTTTTACTTTTAAACCCTTATTTAAACCCTTAACTACGCATTCCCAAAATTTCGTAGAACTACGCTACGAGGTGGGCTACGGCGTAGCACGACTTGCGTTACGATATCTTGTCAATTTCGGAACCTTTTTTAAAAACAGGTATCATAGATTTCGTTTCCCTCGTTCTATCTGGGTACCTAAGATACAATCTACATATTTATAAGATACATAAGTACTTATGTAAATTATACATAAGCACTAAAAGTGGAAATTATGCTTTTTGTTAGTCCTCCGCTGTTATTTTCTTATTCATTTCATTGCGGGGTACAAAGCAATTGAATTGTTTCTCCGGGACTCGTGCTTCATAGCCTCGGGCGGCGCTCACTGGTCGCAACGGTTGATTCTTGCTTCAGACTTGACTTCCACAACCCAGTTAGTACTAGGTAATACCAAAGTTATACATTATTAAATAATGCTTAAAGGACATTTAAATAAGACGTGGCGAGATGATTTAGACGTGCATATTAATATGATTTACTTTTAAAATACAAGTTGAAGTTTGATTTCAATTGGGATGGGGTTCCTTACAGCAGGTTAAATTATCTACATTCATTGTTTATTACATTTTTTCCTCGAGTGTACCTTAGTGACGAGTCAACGAAACTAGCAAATTATGGAAACTGTCAAGTTGACGCAACTGTCGAAATTCACACAACTGTCCATCTAGCGAAAGTGACGAATCAACGAAACTGTCGAATTAAATAAACTGACGGGACGAGTGTGGGAAACTAACCAGTGTTACGCGGACTCAAGAAAATACCTAAATAACACACTTGTAAAATAAGATTCCTAAAATTACATTTTATCATTTGTTCTGCTTAAATTCTTTTAACGTGTAAAAACAATTTTCCATTTAGTTCTCCGTAGCTGCTTGCTGTCACAACACACGCGTCGCTTCAGCCTCTAGTTCGCACTGAAGCAGTTACTTTCTAAGAAATGCTAAAGTAACACGTGATTAATATTCATGATTTGTTAATTATGTTTACACGAACTAAGTTTCGAGTTAGTTGGCTCTTAATTATGTAGCTATATCCTGTAGTTTGCGAGCAGACATGTCAAGTTATGGAGTAATAATTATGGATGACGGTCCAAACCGCAGCTGGGACGATGGGACCATAACTTGTTCGACTTCAAAACAATTTGATTCCTACTGTGGTTTATGTTCAAAGATATTCTAATTATAATTAGGGTCTGGGTCCCTCACTGCAAGATCTAGTTATAAAAATCACCTATTCGAATCACATGGGTAGGTACCTACTTATCTACGCAATGTTTAAATATTTTAGGTCAATAGTTGTCATTCGATTAATTTATTGTCGTGGCTACTCCTTAGTTATCATACCATCAATCTATCAATAACGGGTAGCAGATAAGAACCGAGAACCAATATAGATTGACACGTTTGTTGGAACTAAAACTGTTGGGAAATTCGGATTCCTTGCAAATTGAAAATGACTTTGTGGGAGAGTTAGTTAAGGTGAAGTCGACGCTTGTAAAAGGGTAAAACGATGACGTGGGTCTCTTAAAAGTAGGTAGGCACAGTCGCCAGCACATCAAGTTACTCCAAATGATTATAAACCATTAAATGTTGATGGTTAAGTTCAAAATCAAGTGAGAAAATTGAAACATGATGGGCTGGCGACTGCTGAGCTAACTCATCTGTTTTCGTAATACTTACAGATTAAAACGGCAATGCGCGTCTATCAGTCCACATCTATACTATGTAGGTACTAGGTAAGTTAGTACGTAACTGGCAAGCCGCTATGCGACCGAAGAATAATCGTCAATGACGCACAGCCTAAACCGCTAGCTGAATATGAGCTTGAAATTTTACTCTGGAGTTCCTAACGTGTAGGTAATACTGAAAGTAACCTGCACTAAAGTAAGGTTTTTTTTTTAAATCCCCTAAACGAGTTATATAGGATGACATTTTGTATGGAAGTTCGTAATTGGGGCTAGTAAGAATTTCACAACTGAATTTAAATAGCAATCATTTTGAAATTTTGTTTTCACCTTTACCTAGAATAAATCCTCTGGGATCAAAATATCCTGCTATTCAAAACCTATTGGGTTCGACTAATATCGCATTACAAGGAATTTTTGGCAAGAAATTGAAAGCTCAGGTAACTTATAAAGTTGTGGAGCGTTCAGCCATCCTATTAGTGTCATGCCGTGCGTTTGCGGAGCCGACCAACTGTCAGAATATCAATGACTATATGTACCTCAGTTTTGGATATATATTTACCCATCTTCTTAGATATCTGATATGGCCTTAACACATTTTTGCATAAATTGCAAAGATTTTGTGAAATAGTAACCTAAAGATCTCCTTTTTTTGAAGTCGCTTAAAATCATAGAGCTACAACTAACTGGAAAATTATGTGTAATTGTGCATTTTGGCGCCAGTGTCTAGTTTGTCAAACCTATTGGATTTTCGCATGATCGCTAAAATTCCATAGACGCTGAAATCAACTATGAGTCTAATAACCTAACTTAACCCCTGAATAAAATGGAGAATATTTTGATCATAAATTATCTAAAAGCCAATGACCAGAATTAATGTATGTATATTAATGTAAGATAAACAAACGAAATTTTTTATTTGTTTGTTACATTATTTTCTTCTACAAATATAAGGTTTCGTTATTGGGTGCAGAAAAATATAAAAGCGCATATTTTAGTCATTGGGGCGAGTGCGAGCGCTCGTCTAATCTCGGTGGTCCTTCTTCGGCTGTACCTAGCAATCGCTCTGTCTTGGAGTGTCTCGGTGATAGTGTACAGTCACCAGTAGGATAGGTTTTACCTACTCGATTTTTAATGGCGAAATGATTTTGTTGAAAGGCACTAATAATGTAGTTCTGATTCCAATAAGACAGAATAGAGACCTAGAGCGAATAAAACTAAAATGAAAAGCGTAGAAAAAAACCCTTTTAGTCAAAATAAGCTCCCAAATTAATGTAGGTACCTACTAAGTACGTAACCTATACGTTATTAGGTAATTTGCTTGTGTATTTGGGGCCATTTCTGCTTTCGTCGGTATAATTAGTTAAAAAGTTTTCAACACATTTGCTCAAAGACTGCATTTACGGAGCCTGTATACATTTCGAAAGTTGAAAATTACGCACCATACAACGGAACGTGGCGGTAAAATAGGTACTCTCACCTAAGCCTATTTTATCTATTTTACCGCATACCACCATATAAAGCACCGTGCGTATATTTTTCGGTTTTTTTTTTCCAAAAAAAGTATTATAAGAATTCTACCAAGAAGTTTCACATTACGAGAATAAATAAGCTGACTGATCAAACCTCCTTGGAAGCGCTTTTGCTCAATACGTTTGTCTCACTTTAATACTGAAGAGTAAATGAGACGAAAAATGTAGTTCTAATGTTCGCCACGTGCAAGTGGCGCCATTTGCAAATTCGCGCCATTTTCATATTAGAAATGTCAAAGATTGCTGCAACTTTCCGACTGATAATAACAAAATAATAATATGAGTTCAAGCGAGGAAAGATATATTAACATGGAATCTACTCCACCTGATGAATGTGGCGCAAATTGCAGAAAACGGTCTCTTGCCGCCAAAATCGCGAGAGCGCTAATCAATGATTTATAATAATTTTATAGCATGGAAGACTCGAAGAAATACTCAATCATTATCTGAAAAGTTTGTTTCATTACAATATTGTACTGTTTTCTCGCAAATGTGTTGAAAAACATTGTATGACACACGTGCAGAAATTGGTATTTACAAACTCGTGACTATGGTAAGTTGTCACATTCGTCTACTCGTTTGTAAAAGCAAACTTACCGCACTAGTATCATAAATAACTGTTTTTAAATATTTCGACAAAATTATTTGTTAACATCTTCTTTATGAATAATGTAAAGACAATGTAACCAATCCAAGGATTGGTTCTGTCTTTCTTGAGATTTTGCATTTCATATTCTTTGAAGAACTAGGATACGTAAGTAAGGCTATTATAGCTAGGTAAGTAGTAAACAAACCCTTACATATTTTTTTCTTAACTTCCTGCAAGTCAAGAGCTGGCGACGCCCCTGCGGCGACAAGTCCTCAGGTCTTTAATTATCCGGGGTTGCGGGACTGTTCGAAAGAGATACCGTGGCCCCGGAACACAAAGGGCGATGAAGGAACATGGATGGGTTTCAGTCAGTAAAAGTCTGACACTCCCTCCTGCTCCGCCCAGAACAGGAGGAGTCATTTGATGATTTCCCATTCGAAAAAAAAAAAGATCTTTAATTATCAATTAAGACTTACAAAACTTCATAGCTGAATAAGAATAACAAAGTGAAGTCGAGCATTCGTAAGAGGGGAGAGGAGGTTCCGCCTGTGGTGAAACCGTACCTATGGTTCATCTTCTATTTAAATGCAAACCGATAATGATATCATTAGAAAACTGGTAGGAGACGGACACAACAAAACATTTTGAACTCCAGACATTCATTGTTGCTTACACTCTGAAAGAGTCCCACGCAACGCTCCGATTGTTCCTTCAATGATCAACAAACAGCCTTACGAGGAAAACGTACGCAAAGATATGTATTATAACTACCCACATTTGCGTCGAACTGATATATTTTGTAAGAAAATATTCTTAAAATATCAATGTAATACGTATTACTAAAATCACAAATGACAATCGGGTTTAATTCCATATTCAAGGTCACTCTGCGTGCAATGAAGCGAGCTATGCTTGGCGTTGTTAAGGTTCTGCTTACTAGCACTATTTGTATTTTTACGATAATAACATAGGTAAGCCTTTATGGTACTTAGCTATGGGCCAAAGTTGCTTAAAAATAAATGATGAATGTGTTTTAAGACCCAGAATAAAATTATCCGGGAAAAACCGGGAAAGGACACATCTACAGCATGCAGGGGAAGGGGGCTAGCAAGAGAAGTTGCACAAGATAGACCGGCGACCTGGTGAAGATCATGGGAGGAAGGATTTTGAATTTATCTAAAGGAAGGATGGTTTTGTTTTGTTGTCGCAACACCTGGGAGAGACCTAGATAGGGTAGGCTCCGGCCCATCTCATAACCTTCCCATTTCGACAACTAAACAAAAGACGTGCGAAACAAGTGACAAAGTGTGCCAACTCGTAACTATTTTAATCTTCATACATTGAATCCCATTTCGTAACTATTTTGATCTTCATACATTGAATCCCATTTCGTAACTATTTTGATCTTCATACATTGAATCCCATTTCGTAACTATTTTGATCTTCATACATTGAATCCCATTTCGTAACTATTTTGATCTTCATACATTGAATTCCATAGATGACAAAAACAATCGAATTAGTCCGTCAGATAGATTTCCAAAAAATTATTAGACACATATTTTTTGTTTTTTCACGTAAAACAAAAAAAGAAGACTATACAGTGCGTTAAAAAACTCGTGTGACGTCACATTTGAGTACATTTTTTACTCAAATGTGTTTTATCTTCGTCAATTTTTATTAATATGATTAAACAAAAAATACGTAGCCAATATTATTCGATAACTAGCTGTTGCCCGCGGCTTCGCCCGCGTGAAGTTCGGTAACTGTCCCACGGGATCATACTAAAGGGATAATAGTGTCCTACATGTTAATCCAGGTTATAAACTATCTATGTGCCAAATTTCATCTACTACTTCTACTACAACAGCCCATAACGTCCACTGCTGGACATAAGCCTCTCCCATGATAGGAGGAATTTGCCGTAATCTCCACGCTTAGCAGGCGGATTGGAGATCGCAGTGATGAAAGACTAACAGAAAACGCTGCTGCCCATTCTCTGGTCTACGGAGGCGCAAGGTGTTCTGCCTCAGACATTAGTCGCCTTATACAAATAAATATCCAAAACAAATAAAATTCCTAAATTTCATAATCATCACAATTATAATCATCACAATCGCTATCAGTATCACCATCACTATCACCATCATTATCACTGTCACAATCACAATCACCATCACCATCATCGTTATCACAACAACCATCACCATCACTATTCCAATCACTATCACAATCATTATCACAATCACCATCATCGTTATCACAATCATCACAATAAATCAACAATAATCCTGTATAGAAATCGAATCCGCAATCTTTTGGATCTAAAAATAAATACCATATTCGTAATCAGCACCAATGATAATCTCGGAATCGACACCCATATCGATTTTTAGACATTTCGACCCCATCGCACCCCAACAGGGGATGATGGTATTTCAGGTCCACCACATTAAATCTTAAAATCGCTGCTTTTGTAATACCGGGTGTATTACAAAATCAGCGATTACATCACCCGATACACCATACAAACAATACCAAACCCATTTCCCCCTTTAGGGGTTGAATTCTGAAAAACCTGAAACCCATTTCTACCCATTTATCGATAGGAGTACTCCTGTGAAGTTTCGAATAAAACAGTCTAACTAATCTTGTTTCCCCATACAAACTTTCGGCCCCCGTTTCACCCCCTTAGGGAGTAAATTTTGAAAAATCGTTTCTTAGTGCACCTCATAAGAAACCTACGCGTGCTAAATTTTAAATCTCTAGACAAAGTATAACAAATAGACACTTCAATTTTATTTATTTGTACAGATAAAGCCCCCTTTTCATCTTTCACCCCTTAGGGGTTGAAATTTTTAACAACACCGTTGCGTTAGCCTCCAACCATAAGCCTAGATAATAAATTTAGTGAGTTTTACTTCGAAAATTAAGGACTTTCCATAAACAACTTCATTCTCCTTTTTAACCCTTTGAGGGTAGAATTATGAAAAACGCTGAGACATGTATAAATTAATTTATAATTGTCAGCCTAAACACAACATTTGAAGATCCTAACTTTAAAACTGACGGACTTTCATACAAACTACCATCCCCTATTTAACTCCCTTAGGGGTTGAATTTCTAAAAATCCTTCCTTATTCCTTGTCTACATTATAAAGGGAACCTTTGTGCAAAATTTCAGCTTTCTAGGTCCAAGGGTTTGGGCTGGGCGTTGATGAGTCAGTCAGTCAGTCAGGCCTTTTGTTTTTATTTTTATAAATCTAACTGACGGACTAAACAGAATCATTTTTTTTTTAGTCAGTTATCATCCCTATTCATTTTCATTATATTATGTTCGTATCATTATGTATCATTATGTTCATTATATTCAATAATGAACCTTTTCATTACTCATACTCTGAAAGTAGGTCTGAAGTTGCCTGAGGAGCGGGTTGAAAGTAATACTTTTCAGCCCTAGGGAGAATCGTTTTCAACTGACAGCTGTCAAATTATTAAAAAAAAATGGTTCATTTTTCTATTGAACCATGTTCCAACTTTCTATACAGCCACGATGTAAAAATGAAATAACATAAAGTTAAGTATTAATTAAAGAATATATATATTATAAATATCTTTATTATAATTAAGTTTCAACTATTTCTTTAAAATAACATAGATTTGGGAAAAATATTTACCATTTTTCGATGATGAAAATGAAAAATAGGTATTGGCTGAATAGCTGGCCGGCCACAGAAAAAAAAAGCAAAATAGGTGGGAAAGCGGCAATAGGGTAGATGACACCATAAAACAATAATTCCAAGACACCTTTTTTAAAAAAAAAACACTTTATTTTGGGCATGAAAACCCGATTTATTTTCAATTAATTGCCAAATTCGATTTTTAGTTGCTTTGAAATCAATAAATAGTAGAGTCATTGAGTTGAATAAACAGTGACGTCACAGTAGGCTATTGCCATACAAAGTCTATTAGAGAACCGCGTTTTGACAGCTCTTAAAAAGTATCTCAATTGATTGGTGTGTCATCTACCCCATTCGAATTCCGATCTTCATTAGTTTTTTCGATTTGTATGTTTTTTTTTACTTTCCTTGTATTCGTAATGAAAAGCACAGTGTTTACCTCGGGTTAAAGACTTATTTAGTCCCTCGAACTATTAGCGCCCTCGCTTCGCTCGGGCACCAAACCCCGTCTCGGGACTAAATAAGTTACTTTCACCCCTAGGGTAACAATGTACTATTTTTCAACCAAATAAAAGTGACACTTAGGATGAGGAACTGTTGATCATCGCTTATTCATCAATACCCACTTCAAGACACCAGTTTACTGTTTGCATGACAACGCAAAAATTATATCTACTTATCTTGGTATAATCACTAAGTGCCCTGACGTCACCATAGAAGATTTCCACAGTTCCTATAAAGGTTTTTAAGCATTTTAAGATAGAAATTAGCATGGAGATAATTGCAGACGAAATTTAGCTGGAAAAACTAGAACGAAGAAATATAGCTGGATGAATAAAAAAAGAAAAAGTTATCAATAAGGATTTAATTAATCCTTACTGAAAACTTTTTCTCCTTTAAGTTTATGTTTTCTTTTATCGTAGGAACTGCCGAGAAAAGCAAACTTATGTAAAGACTCATAAGTTCGTGATTTTAATGCACCGTAAAAAAATATTAGAATGCTGTTTAAACAAACCCACAACATTAACATTAACATTCGAGTCCATAACTTCATATCCATAAGTTCAAAATACATGAAACTACGTTACACGAGCGTAATAATGTCACGCATTTTTATAGCACCGCAATAAAATATCTTTCATTTCATTTTAATGTTTTTTATGTTTCATCACGTTTCCTCATTTGGCCAAATTCCTCTAAAGTAGGTATATTTTTTTGCCCAGTTTCCTCTTAAGTTTTTTTTTTATGAAAAGTTCGGTTCACTTTAAAGTTAGTCTGATTTTTAATAAGTGTAGGTATAAGTACCCTGGTACTCTATTTATTATAGACTAGCGGACGTCACGCGGTTTCACCCGCGTAGTTCCCGTTCTCGTGGGAGTACGGGGATAAAATATAGCCTATGTTACTTAGGGTGAATGTAGTTTTCTAATGGTGAAAGAAGTTTTATAATCGGCGCAGTAGTTTTTGAGTTTATTCATTACAAACATACACACAAAAAAATACAAATCTTTCCTCTTGTTAGGCACCAAATTAAAGTCTCTAAAGATGGGCGCAATTGGGTATAAATAATATTTAATCACAATATTTAAAAAAGAAAATATAGGTAAACCGCCCCGTTGCTAGCCAACTACCACAAAACAAGACCTAGCAACGGGGCTGCCAGATCTGTCGCCAACATCTCTCCCCCCTGGTAAGAACCTAAAGTCTTACCAAAGCAACTATGGTGACAGATCCAGTTTAACTAATTTACGTGCAGGACGACGTAGGACCCCTGCACTAGTCCTTACATCCGCTTTTCTTTTTGAAATACTTGAAATTTAATATTATAATTATACCCGATTGCGCCTATTTACAAAGTCTTTAATTTAGTGCCTAACACCTCTTTATAATATTAGTGTAGACTAGCTTTTACTCCTGATAGTGATATGTACGAAAATTAACCGAAAGTTTTAAAAGGCTACATTTAAAACTTTCGGTTAATTTTCGGGTTAATAACACTCGGGGATAATGTAGCATCCCGTAAGTGAAAGAATTTTCGGAATCGGATCAGTATTTCCGAAGATTACCCACCCCTACATACAAAATACAAAAAAAAATGTAGTAGGTATAGTGTTCCCCTTAAAGCACAACTATCCTTTAACCATTTCTCTTACATAATTATAGAATTTTCTTCCCATCATGATTGATCGACAACGTTTATTCTTGTCGGTCAATGGGCCGGGTAAATAAACATTACAACATTATGGTGAATCCCAACTTCAGACATATACCCACGTTGTTTGTTTTTATACATTTCGTAAAGGCTCGTTTGTCTCATAATAATAGAATGAAACCTAATTTAAAGTATTATATTTTTCATGGAGCAGTTTGGGAACTCATTTTAGAGTACTTTGGCAATAACCCACTTAAATTAAGCATAGTAAGAGAGTGATCATTTAGTATTCCAAAATTAGAAAGCAAATCTAATGATTAACATAGGCACGAGTTTCGTAGCCTAAGTGATAAATTCTTGTAGTGAGACGACAATAATTAATCAAGTATTAGCTACTTCGGAGACATCTCACTGGTATCAGTTCTCAGTTGTATTATTAGCGGATGATGCTCGAGAGCGGATGGGCCACCGGGCCGGATGGCGAGCCCGGCTGTCGCCCACAATCTGCTCGGAGATGTTGTGACAGCCACAATGGGGATTCATTAATCAACTTTTCCAATTTCCAACGAATCTATACTATCTCTGTTATCAATAAGTTTAGGGAAAAACCCTCCTCAAGCTAATTCTAACGTAGACTGTCTGAGCCTTCGGACTTACATACTTACATTCCTACATGTAGGTACTTATATTGAATCAGGAAGTGTGCGTTGTTTAAAAATGCAGGACTCCAATATCCATCGGTTTTTACTGGAATACATGAAAAACATCAATTTGCTAATTGAATTTTTCTACATATGCAGAGCTGGTTCGAGGGATAATTCAACTTAGTGCAGCTACGACATCGAAACAGAACTATTTGAAATAAAGCTTCAAAAATACTTCTAAATTGAGATAATATGAAATCAAGACTGCTACGTTGGTCTAGTGAATCGGTCCTCGGTTCGATTTCTGAGTCTATATTTTCTTATGAGGAACTCAACAGCATAGCTATTCACAACCCTTCGATTCGATTTTCGATTCGGAAAGTCGTATGTCTATCTCACTCGATTTCGTAATGTCAAAAAAAGATAGACATACGACTTTCCGAATCGAAAATCCAATCGAAGCGTTGTGAATAAGGGGCCAGATCAGAATCTAGATTTGTGGTCGATTTATGACAAGAGGCTCGCCCCGTATTACTTAAGATTGAAATGTTACTGACGTAAATCTGTTTTGGTTAACCTTGTTGAAATTAGAGACACATTGGTGTCAATTCTGTTGGGCACAAACTAAACTTAATTTAGGCTATTTCTATCTTTTTCTCTCTAATAAAACGAGAAAGAGACGGACGTAATTTAGAGCTGTCAAATTTATTTGGAACTAATATTTCTGTACAAATGAAGGGTGCACGTAAAAACAAGTCGACTAAAAACACGGTGAAGCGAAAAGCATAAACTAGTTTGACATCTCTAGTTTGTGCACTTTAGTTTGTGTCTTCTTTAAACTAAACTTAATTTAGGCTAATACTATCTTTTACTAAAAGGCAGTGCGAGAAAAGGATGGCTATAGCCATGAACTAAGTTAGAGCAAACTAGTTTATGCCTTGCGCTTCACCGTGTTTTAGTAGACATGTTTTTACGTGCACCCTTCATTTGTATAGAAATATTAGTTCCAACTAAATTTGACAGCTCTAAATTACGTCCGTCTCTTTCTCGTTTCATTATACAGAAAAAGATAGCATTAGCCTAAATTCAGTTTAGTTTGTGCACAACAGAATCGACATCTCACAAAATCAAGAAATAACCGCTGAGCAATGATGTAGCGTTTCTAAAAGGCACAATAAAGTAGATTTGTTTTTTTTTTTTAGTTTACAGCAGCGGATTTATTTCAAGGCTTATTTCATCAGTAAATATGTGTATGAAGGTGTGCAGGCCTTCGCCTCATATTTCAGACACGAGTAACAAAAGCAACTAAGTAAGTAAGCGATACAACCGCAGTATTTTACCATGAGTAGGTGAAAATTGAGCGCTTACGCGGGACACGTGATGTGGCACAAGTACCTATGCGAATTTTTCATTGGTATCATCTTACAAACCTCTTTCCTTTCCACATTTTATTTTACCAATAAGTCTAATTCTGAATACAAGAGTAAGAATGTTTTAGAAGAAAATGTTGATGTTGGATGTCATAGCATTTGTTTTAGAAGGGTACGTCCCGTTTGGTAACTTTCCCATTTCGACAACTAAACAAAAGACGTGCGAAATAAGTATTTTTATTACACGACTGCCCAAAAAAAGGAGTGTTATGTTGTCAGGGTTCATGTATGTCCGGGGTTGCGGGACTGTTCGAAATAGATACCGTGGCCCCGGAACACAAAGGGCGATGAAGGAACATGGATGGGTTTTAGTCAGTAAAAGTCTGACACTCCCTCCTGCCTCCTGCCTCCGCCCAGAGCGGGGGGAGTCATTTGATGATTTCCCATCCGAAAAAAAAGAGTTCGTGTATTTAGGTATGTTTGTGAGTTTGTTTATTCCACCATAACTCCTACACGCCTAAACGGGTATCGTTAGAATCCTTGTGTTACCCCGGGTAACGCAAGGACAGCAGCTGGTGAAAAAAAAAACCTTTTTAGGGTTCCGTACCCAAAGGGTCAAAACGGAACCCTATTACTAAGACTTCGCTGTCTGTCCGTCTGTCCATCTGTCCGTTTGTCTGTCACCAGACTGTATCTCATGAACTGTGACAGCTAGACAGTTGAAATTTTCACAGATGATGTATTTCTGTTGCCGCTATAACAACAAATACTAAAAACAGAATTAAATCAATATTTAGGGGGGGCTCCCATACAACAAACGTGATTTTTTTGCAGTTTTGTCTAATGTTTTTAAATAATGGTACGGAACCCTTCGTGCGCGAGTCCGACTCGCACTTGGCCGGTTTTTAGGGTTCCGTAGTCAACTAGGAACCCTTATAATTTCGCCATGTCTGTCCGTCCGTCTGTCCGTCCTCGCTTAATCTCTGTGACCGTTAGCACTAGAAAGCTGAAATTTGGTACCAATATGTATATCAATCACGCCGACAAAGTGGTAAAATAAAAATTGGAAAAAGATGTTTTATTAGGTAGTTTTTTTTTTAATTTCAACCCTAACGTGTGATATATTGTTGGAAAGGTATTTAAAAATGAATAGGGGTTTACTAAAATCATTTTTTAATAATGTCAATAATTTCGGAAATAATCGCTCCAAAAGTAAAAAACAATGTGTCCCCCCCCCTCTAACTTTTGAACCATAAGTTTAGAAAATATGAAAAAAATCTGAAAAGTAGAACTTTATAAGGACTTTCTAGGAAAATCATTTTGAACTTGATGGAAACAACAGTTTTTGTACAAAAAAGACAAAAAGTTGTACAAAATAATTTCTGGACTAAGTTTGTAGTATATTCGTATATGCAAGCATTTTTACATAATGGATACCCACCTTTAAACTCATAAGTGGGAACACTTATTGTGTCGGACGGGAAACTACGGAACCCTACACTGAGCGTGGCCCGACACGCTCTTGGCCGGTTTTTTTTAATTTTAAACTCAAAAGTGTAAAATTTAAAAAAAAAAAAAAATACCCGACTACGTAAAACCATTAAATAAAAACTGAAAAGAAAAAAACAAGAACAAATAATAAATTCTAATACGGAACATATTGACTGCAACAGTCGGGACCCATTAAATAATCTAGACTAAAATCATTACATCCAATATGGGTCCTGACTGTTGTTCCATATTAAAATTTATTATTTGTTCTTGTTTTCTTCTTTTCAGTTTTTTAATCTTCATTCATTGAGTCCCGTTTCGTCAACCATCAAATCAGAGAGGAACGAAGTGGAACCTAGCTGAGGTTCCACCTTGTGGGTTGTGGATGTGGTCTAGAGTACTGCATACCAAATCATTGTTAAGTAAGAACTGTGTGGTCCTGAAAAAAATAAAATAATATGAGGTTTGTAGGCATGCAGTACAAAATGATAAACCAACAGAATACGGATATAAATCCATTGTTCTAGAATGTGTATTTTGAATATATTTGATTGGTATAAATTGAATTGAGAGTTTTATTGAAATGGCCTGTGGCATTTGCCTATCGATGTTTACTGGTTACAATATATACAAAGGTAATCTAAATTAACAAACGAAAACATTTATTTTGATACAGATTGTGTCTGTCATTCAATTGAAAATTTTCTGATTAATGTGGTTCACAGAAATTGTTATTTTAAGGAAAAGAAATCTACAGTTATTTTAAAAGGGGTAAGGCTTTTTTTTTAACGTGGACGAGGTGAAGGAGGTATATAAGAATCGTAGCAGATGACATTCTGTAGTTTCTGCCTACCGAATGGGGAGAAACGAGAATTTCTGTACGTGTTTATGCGACTTTTCTTTGAACTTCAGTCTCCAATCATAGAGTTTGTATCTATTAAGGTACTTATAAATGTAGCAAACAAAAAGTAAAATAATCCTTGAACAACAAGAAGAAGAAACAGCTGCAGCTTTCAGCTTGGTAAACTTGAGTAACTTAGTATTGACGCAATATAGTGACATCACTCGGTAGCATATCACGGGGAGGTTTGTATCACGAGTCCCCGAGTATCGCACTTCATTGAGTCAAGTGCGCTTATTAACTGTCGAGAGCACTCTAGATAATAGAATTGCCACAAAACGCATACATTCGTCACTGAAAATGAAATGTTATCTGACCTTCTTAATTTTATTGATTGTGCCGCTACCGGCTACAGTTATCCGAAGCACTTTATCGAAACTATTGATACACCTACAGACTCACTCGAATGTACTCCTACACATTTACTTGAAACCTTTTTAAGCATTTGAAATAAATAGTGCTAAAACATAATCCTACGACGAGTAAAAAATCAGGAATCTGTTGATACTATAACTACGCACTTTTCAAATTTCGAAGACATGCGTGATATTTATCAAATTAACTGCATTGGGCCAGCGACAGCGTGGTGGACTATGGCCCACATCCTCCCACAGAGAGGAGGCCTGAGTCCCACCTGTGGGAACGTTATAGAGACAACCCTATAACTTATCTTTCTTTCCTTACCATTACCTAAACATACTGTACATTTATTTGAACAAATTATGCAGTGTTCGCGTACTAAACCTTCGTGATATTGATATCCCTGAAAATTACATTTATATATGAAAAAGGCTCTTGCCAGATGCTGGCGCCATATAATAATTGGTTTCAGAAAAAAACCCGATTGATATATTGTTCAGACGCACGCTCTAATAACAACGTTCCATATTTTATCCAGCAAAATGATCTGAATTGATGTTTTATATTGTAATTAGATCCTGTTGTTAAAATGAGAACTTATATAATGATGACACATTTTTTCTATGTGTTGTTTTTCTTTGTTTGTACTTACACACATGCTCAATACGATAAAAAAAGTATATTTTCGAAATATCACCCAGGCATCAGCGCCTATCTACAGATCGCTTTCGTGGAAAAATTTAATAAATAAGCGCTGAAGCCCATTCGTGCTGCGATTTTCATAAATACTTTGAGTGAAAGTGTTCCAAAAAAATCTAAAAGTAACAGCCAAACTTAATCAAGTCTAGAAGCAAATATGGTTCATATTTGATTTTAGACTTGACTGATTATAAAACTTCGCAGAGAAGAAGCTTCAGCGACTCAGCCTTAAACAGTAAACCAAACATAAGGATAATGTCCACTATCAGAACGGTTCGCAAAACGTGAAGTCCTCACAAACACGTTAGGTATGTCCCTCGGCCGTGTGCTCCAAAATCATTAGAGACAGCGTTCATCAGGCGCCAACCGTACCGTCAATTAAGAGGCCGAACACACCGTGATGTAAATATTAAAGAAAAATACACCCACTTCTGTTAATAAAGATGAGGCGTCCGTGACTCGCATATATTCGGACACTCAAAGACTTGCAAATGTTGACAAAATAACCGCAAGTGACCGGCGTGGGGTGAAATATGAATTTCTTTACACGAAGTGCCGCTTAATTTTATACGTGACAGATTAGGGGACCCTCGGAAATGATAAACATAGGCGTTGTGACCCCTGTGACGGATAAACACCAATATTGTGAATAACATCATAAGTATAACAAACATCATCATCTGGAAGCCTTTTCCATGGGCGTAGCTAGCCATGGGCTCAGGGTGAGGCCGCAGGCCCAATTAATATGTAAGTAGCAAACTATACCTGCGGTCTTACCCCGGTTAATTTTTTCATACAAAAAGGTTACCACCCTATAGCACCCTGTATCTGTATGTATAATTCGAATTATCCAAAACACTTTCTTATTGCACACCTACCTACACCACGAAATCTTCCATCCAAAAATGTGTCTCTAACTTCAGCCGTTTGTTCTCTGCATATGCCAGTTTGTTAATCAGTCAATCTAAAGGTGATATCTATCTATTGATAGTACTTTCAGGTATAGTAAGTAAACAATTACACATATGTATTATTGGTTTGAGCATTTTTTTTGTGTCGACTGTTGAGTGTGAACTTCCTTACGAATATTAAGTAGGTACTGTAGTTAGTAGGTACCTAGATAATTTATTTGCGCCCCACCCTGCCCAATAGTGGCTACGCCCATGGCCTTTTCCCAACACAGTTGGGGTCGACTTATAGTCATAAGTATAAAAAAAACAAAGTTTAAAATATAAACCGTTTAGTTGAAACCTCATCTAAGTCCGTCCATTTGAAAACAATGTATGATTGTTTCCTTGAAACATACAAAACAAAACCTCGAAAAGGAAATGAATGCCAGACCACTGACCACATAAGAGCTTCTAGGACACCATTTCCTGTCACTACTTTTTAAACAACACCCACTTAGCAGCTATCCTTTGATGTCGCTAGCTAAAGAGCAAGTTATTGATGTTTGTTTAAGTTAAGGCTTAATTTATTCTTTTTCACACTGTGTCTACGTATCTTGTCTATCTATCCCGTCGCAGGTCCGCTGGAAGAGATTTCTAAATGAAATAAGCGATACCTTTGTGCCCTCTTGTATATATGTTGAGGCCGTGTGGTATCCGGTAGAGTAGAATAGAACCTACCCATTACACTCACGGGTGTCGTATAAGGCGACTTATGTCTGAGGCAGAACACCTTGCGCCTCCGTAGACCAGAGAATGGGCAGCAGCGTTTTCTGTTAGTCTTTCATCACTGCGATCTCCAATCCGCCTGCCAAGCGTGGAGATTACGGCAAATTCCTCCCATCATGGGAGAGGCTTATGTCCAGCAGTGGACGTTATGGGCTGTTGTAGTAGTTTAGTAGTATATATGTTATTTCCTGTATATGTTTTGTGTGTACCTACATAAATAAAAAGCCCTCGTTCACAAAAGCCAAATTTTGCTTAGAACAGTTTACCTTACCTTAATAGTTAACCAGTAGGTAACTTGTAGTGATAACTTTTTAGGTAGAGTCATATCCTTAAAAAGAGTCTCAGGCTTCTTGTGGTCGTTGCACAGACGTGCGGGGAAGGATGGTGGAAGACTGGGCCCTGGAGAAGGGCCTGGTCGTCCTAAATCGGGGTTCTGTCCCCACGTGTGTGCGGATGCGGGGCGAGTCGGTGGTGGACATTTCGTTCGCTAGCCCCGCTCTGTCGCCGCGTGTCGTTGACTGGCGTGTCATGGAGGGGGTGAAGACCTATTCCGACCACCGGTACATCCGGTTCGACGTCTCCACCCAGACCTCAAGCGCGCCGGTCCAACAGGCCCCGAGTGGTCCGCGTTGGGCGCTGAAGCAGCTGGACCGGGAGCTCCTCCTGGAAGCCTCGATCGTGCAGGCCTGGGTGACATCACCGGACAGGTGGTGGTTCCAGGAGGCCATGTCCGACATCTGCGACGTGGCAATGCCCCGCGTTCGGCCAAGAAGCGCCCGGCGTCAGGTGTACTGGTGGTCGCGAGAGCTAACGTCTCTGCGCAAAGCGTGCGTCGCTGCACGGCACCTGTACGTCAGACATCGCAGGCTCCGCATCCGCCCACCGGATGCGGCAGCCATTGAGGCGGAGCTATATGAGGGGTACAGAGCGGCGAAGACTGCTCTCCGCGAGGCTGTCCTGCGGGCCAGGGATCTGGCCCGCGAGGAGATGCTGGGGACTCTCGACAGAGATCCGTGGGGGCGCCCTTACAAGTTGGTGCGGGACAAACTCCGCCCCTGGGCCCCCCCACTGACGCAGAGTCTCCGGCCTGAGCTCGTGGAGGACGTGGTGAGCACTCTGTTCCCTTCGCGAGGGGAACACCCACCCCCGCCTATGGCTCCGCCGCCTGCGGTGCTGGAAGCGGATCATCAGGACGACGACGACGACACTCCGGAGGTGACTGGGGTAGACCTGAGAGTGGCGGTACGCAGGCTCAGTGCCAAAAATACCGCCCCGGGACCCGATGGCTTGCCTGGCAAAGCCTGGGTCCTGGCCTCGGAGGCTCTCGGTCCCCGACTGGAGGGGCTCCTAAGCGCATGCTTGGAGAGAGGCCAGTTCCCGCTTCGTTGGAAGACGGGGAAGCTGGTCCTCATCCGGAAGCCGGGGCGCCCTGCGGACTCTCCGTCCGCATACCGGCCCGTGGTGCTGCTCGACGAGGTGGGCAAGCTCTTTGAAAGAGTCATTGCGAACCACCTCGCCGAGCACCTTGCGGGGACTGGGCCGGACCTTGCGGAACACCAGTTTGGTTTCCGCAAGGGGCGCTCTACGGTGGACGCCATCATGCGCGTGAGAGCCCTCACGACGGGGGATGCGGTTTCCAGGGGTGGGGTTGTCTTGGCGGTGTCTCTCGACATCGCCAACGCCTTCAACTCCATGCCCTGGAGCTGCATTAGGGAGGCACTCCGGTATCACCGGGTGCCAACCTACCTCCGTCGAGTGGTCGGGGACTATCTGACGGACAGAGCCGTCATCTACCCTGGTCGCAGCGGAGAATGGAACCGGCGAGAGATGTCGTGCGGTGTTCCGCAGGGATCGGTCCTAGGGCCGCCCTTGTGGAACATCAGGTACGACTGGGTGCTGCGCGCCGACCTCCCTAGCGGTGTCAGCGTAGTGTGCTACGCTGACGACACGCTGGTGCTGGCACAGGGGAGGTCGCACGAGGCGGCGGCCGAAGCGATGACACGCGGGGTTGCGATAGTCGTTGAGAGGATCCGGCAACTGGGTCTCGAGGTGGCACTGCACAAGTCCGAGGCCATGTGCTTTCATGGGCCTCGGAATGCGCCACCTCCGGGATCCTCACTGACGGTAGGAGGGGTATCCATCGGCGTTGAGTCGACGTTAAAGTACTTGGGACTTGTCCTTGACAGCCGGTGGAACTTCGTAGAACATTTCCGACGTTTGGCCCCCAAACTGGAACGGACTGGGGCTGCCTTCAGGCGGCTCCTGCCCAATCTGGGGGGGCCGAACGCCTCCTGCCGGAGGCTCTACGCGGGAGTCGTGCGGTCAATGGCCCTTTACGGGGCCCCGGCGTGGGCGCGTTCATTGAGGCTGCGAGCCGCTCACTATTTGAACGCGCCCCAAAAGGTAGTAGCCGTAAGGCTGGCCCGGGGGTACCGTACGATCTCCCGCGAGGCGGCGAGCCTCCTTGCCGGATGGCCGCCATGGGATCTAGAGGCGATAGTCCTCGCGCGCCTACATGAATGGCGCGCGGAGGCGCTACGCCGGGGGGAAACTCCGCTGCAGCGACAAATTGTCGCTCAGCGGACAGACTTCCGGCGGGATCTCATGGCGACATGGAGAGAGCGACTGTCGCAACCCCGTGCGGGGCACGCCACGATAGTGGTGATAAGTCCCCTCTTTGAGGAGTGGCTTGAGAGACGCCACGGCGTCCTCACCTTCCGCCTGACGCAGGTCCTCACCGGACACGGAGTGTTCGGGAGGTTCCTGCACCGAATCGGGCGGGAGGAAACGCCCGGGTGCTTCCATTGTGAGGATCGACCGAAGGACACGGTGGAACACACGGTGGAGGTGTGCCCCGCGTGGGCGGAGCACCGCCGTGTCCTCGAAGCGGCGATCGGCGGCGGCGACCTCTCGCGTCCGGCCCTGGTGCAAGCCATGGTCCGAAGCGAGACGGAATGGGACGCCGTCACCTCCTTCTGCGAAGCAGTAATGCTAGAGAAGGAGGTGGCGGAACGTGAGAGGGAGAGAACCTCTCAACGTCCCGGCCGCCGCGGGAGACGCCCCGGGCGTCGGGGGCCACCACCACGTGGCCCCCGGCCACCGTAGGCGCGGGCCTGTGGACGGTGGGCTATGGGCTAGCTCGCCGTCCGTCCGTCTCATGATGACAGGCCGTGTCGACGGCGCGTTCGTGTTCCACGCGCGCCTCAAAGAGAGTCAGCAAAAAGGAAGGGGTCCGCAAGGACCGATGCCTGCCGGGGTTGCGGGACTATTCTAAAGAGATACCGTGGTCCCGGAACACAAAGGGCGATGAAGGAACATGGATGGGTTTTAGTCAGTAAAAGTCTGACACTCCCTCCTGCTCCGCCGGGGGGTTATTTGATGATTTCCCATCCGAAAAAAAAAAAAAGCTTCTCGTGGTAAAATCTATGCATACATTAAACTTTCCAAGTTCATCTATAAGTATAGCTCTATCTTGGACAAGGCCCTTTAGAGCATCAAGTTTCTAGGGGACATTAACAAATGACTGAAACGTGCGTAGTGACCAGTATTAAAAGTGTTTTCAGGATTGTAATATGACTTGCATAAGACAATGGAAGCTGTTTGTCAGATCATTATGGGTAAGGATGGGAAATCGTTTATGATGGTGATGATGATGATGATGATGACGGTGATGGAACCACGGGTAGACCTCCCGTTCGCAGAAGGGAGGGCTCTTGTGCTAGGTGGCTCTGGCTCTAAGTGGAAACATTACAGGCTGATTTTGTTTTCATTTTCATGAGACACCGTTGAAGATTATACGCAAGATTTAAAAGTGCAAAATTGCAAAGCCCCTAAAGATCAGTAATCTTGAAGACATTGTTGGTAGACGACATTTAACGGCGCTCATATTAAAATAACTTTACGGATATTACTTAACATATTGGCCATCCCGGGTTTAATGCTCTTCTACAATCATATTAGTGACAGACTAGAATAACCATTATTGATTGAAGGATCATAAACAACAAACGCACAAACAGTCGACCCAGACGATGAAAAACCAATTTGTGTAATACCTTTCTTTAAATATTAACTTAGTTGCTGAATGACTTACAGCCATTTTCGATAATTTAGGTACTATTCGGGTTCAGTAGGCAGAGCAGCTTACAGACGGTTAGAAACAAAACGGCACAGAAAATCATTCTTTGATTTTTCTATAAATCAAGTGACAGACAGGTGACGCGGATGGGATATTTCAAGCTAACTTTGATTACAGAAACACCGATAGCTGCGAGACGTGGCATATTAACTGACAGTTATAATACGTAAGTAAGCTATAGAAATAATGTTATTGTAATTTGGCTTGGAACACAAAATCTACCATCAAAGATATATTAAGTAATTTTATGGATTTTGTAAAACCGGATAATCGTAATTGATGAATCATAATTTGATTAACCTTCACCCCCTAATCGACAAAGCGTTTCAAATTAAAGACCAAAAAAATAAATTTTAAGTCTGTTAAAATCTACCACGAGGCACGGATTCTCCCACGCCTGCTGATATATGCATGAAGTACACCCGCAAGAAAAATAGTCATCGCATACATCGGTGCATCAAAGTGAAAGATTTAGTACATGGTTACATTAAATATTTATATTTTAAATGGATTTATCCATTTAAATTCCTCCACAACGTATGCTCGGTCACTATTGGAGGGGATAAACTGTACTATCCAACTTTGTAGCTATCGTTCTCTCAAAACTGTCCTTTCATTGTTATTTACCTTTACTTAGCAGTACCTACAATGACCTTGGATGGAATGCAGCGGTGGCCCAGAGAGAGCAGCGGTGGCGCAGTGAGAGCAGTGGTGGCCCAGCAAGAGCAGCGGTGGCCCAGTGAGAGCAGCGGTGGCCCAGTGAGAGCAGCGGTGGCCCAGTGAGAGCAGCGGTGGCCCAGTGAGAGCAGCGGTGGCCCAGTGAGAGCAGCGGTGGCCCAGCAAGAGCAGCGGTGGCCCAGTGAGAGCAGCGGTGGCCCAGCAAGAGCAGCAGTGGCCCAGTGAGAGCAGCGGTGGCCCAGTGAGAGCAGCGGTGGCCCAGCAAGAGCAGCGGTGGCCCAGTGGTGGCGGCCCCGACTTACGCAAGTCGTGGGTTCGTACCTTGGCAGGCGCATTACTTTCTGTAATTTATTTTCAGCACCATTGCTCTCAAAACAGTGAAGGAAACCTCGTCAGGAAAACCGGCATGTCCTAGACAAAAACCAAAAATTTTGAAGACGTGACATCTGCAGGTTGCTACCCGCACTGTGCCCGCGTGGTGGATTATAGCCCATTCCATCTCATAGGGACGAGGCTGTGTGTCCCAGCAGTGGTAACATTTATAGGCTGTTATGCAATGACCTTTATACTCGTTGACGGTTGACCTTGTCAGAGATAAAATAATTACGAAAGGACTGTAGAACACAATCCCATCCATCTGTCAGCGTGAATTTTCGTTCGTGAGACATCCCAAAAACAATTCGATTTTTCCAAACTTTCGGATCGAGTCGTACTCTGGACTCATCACAAATAAAAATCATTAGAACTTCTGAATAACTAAGTTAATTTGATTTTTAAAAGTGAAAGTCATTCCTACGTACTGGTTTGGAACCAACCGGAGTTCTTTAATTAAAACCATAAGTCTAGCTTTGTAAATTCAACTTTTGAAATAAAAGGAAATTTTGCTTGATTGTTGTTAGAATTATGTTTTAAATATATCACGTTTAACGCACTAAATCTATTGAGTAATTCGTTGTGCAACCGAGCCATAGATTCTAACTTGCTATATACGATATATACTCGACATATTATGTCGAGTAACTACATCGAAACCTGTAAACAGTTACAGGTTAAGCAAACTCACGGTTAATTAACTCCAAAGCGAGCACTATGGAAACACTCAAAGTTTATACATACTGTAGGTACCTACTTGATGTAGTACCTTAGTACTTAAAACAATAATGACATAACGTTCAAAAGTCTTCTTATTTTTTACATTATGAAGCAACGTCAAGTAGTTATCCAACATGAGCCTACCTTATTAAATTTCTCGTTAATTTGATATATATTTACCTTTGTTAACTAAACTTTAATTGGTTAGTTGACTCTACCACACCTTTTAAACCAGTCCTCGTGGTACCTACGTATCCAGTTCACCACATAAAATATGTCAGACAATAACTAATTTAATATTACCCTCTCCAACAACCAAATACTTAATAGTTACATCAGCGATGGTGTCGGGTTAAGAAGCCAGATAAAGTAGTGGATATAACCTCGTAGAACTTACCAATAGTCTCGTAAACTTATCCAAATTCAATTCTGTGTGAACTTTAACTTCAGACGCGTTACCTGCTTGCCTAATGTGTACATGCTACATGGTAAAGTTACTACGAATACCCTTTTCGACAAGAAACATGATCTGCTCAACTTATTTTAAAGGTGGGCCAACATTTTGTTCCCGTGTCAACCAGCGGGCCATCTGGTAAATAAAACTTGCCTAAAGAACCTTTTATGAACTAATTTCTAATGACTATTGTGGCTTTAAATACACTTTCAGTAAAAAAAAATGATTTTTGTTTAAAATTGTGCTTACTGAGAATGGGTTCATATGGAGAAACAATTTTTTTTCGATCTGGTTGAAATCTGTTTTCAAAACACTGTCGTCAGTTGACTACTTCAGTTGGCCAATTCAAATGCGTTGGCGGGCCATATTGTGGCCCGCGGGCCTGAGGTTGAGCAGCCTTGATCTAAACCAATTGTTTCGGTTTAGAACGCGATAAATCGTCATAAAGAGACATTTATTTTCTTTCTTTCGTCTCCTAAATGGTTTTTCATGGATTGGTAACTACTTACCTGCTATAAAAGTCTCTAATGGTTAATGTAGGTCGTTTTCTGTGTCCTATTGATTTATTCAAAGATGATGATATAATGGCCAATACTATGTCACGTTGTCAAGCGAAGACCTAGTTACAGTGGTTTAGCTAAAGGGTGTAAATAGACCCTTAACGAAGCCGAAAGGCAGTTATTCTCCTCGTCATTGCGATTTTTTTTTGTTTTAGACCATACCTGGGAACCTTCTAGTTACGGAGATATTGGGGGTCAAAGTTCCAACTTATTCACAAGTTTTTCAAATAATAACTTTCAAGGTCATAACTTTACTTTAAATACCTCCATAGCCCGTTTAATATTCAATGCACCCATCAGCACAATGTTTTGAAGGCGTTTCATTGAGTTTTACCGTAAAACGTGATTTTTCACCCCAAAAAAAAGTCGTTTCCTAGTAATATTTTTTGCGTAGAGTTACTTGAGTTGACGGCTTTGTGAAGGGTCTGTTTACACCCTGTATATTAATTTTGAAGCATAGACAGCCACATTTCCGAAAATCGTAACACTTGGAAACTCAAGCAATTTGTATGTTGTCGAGAAAGCAAGCACAATAAATAAGAAACGGCGGACCAAAATGAGTATCATAAATAAAAATTAGTCTTCAGTGGCTGTGCGCCGAATTTCTGGAAGATGTGAGTCGGTTGCCTTGCAATTGGAAGTGACAGACAGGGAGATAACCACAAAAAGGTCGAGTAAACACTTCCTCAAGACCACTGGAGCAAAACGATATGATAGATGATACCAACGATATTAAGAACCCATAAAACGTTTCAAATTGAATATACTCGGTAGTTTACGCTCCACGTAACTATCGTACGAGTAGGTACGAACAAAATAGTTCAGTTATTGATATAGGAGCTTCCTGCCTCCTCCAAAGATAAACTATAAAACCCGAAACTAAAGTAACTTTGTGTACTAGGTTATTGTGTAGGTAACTACACAGGGTCAGGCTGACTGTGTATATTCTTTTGTTGTTAGGATTGATCTACTTGTATTAAACATCGTATCTCATAGCATCGGATCTTGTATTGAGCATCGCGAGGAAACCAGCATGCCTAAGAGATATATCTCGACGGCATATAAAGCCAAGTCAGAGGCCCATTATTGGCGGCATAAAACTTTGACACCATGTTATAGGGTGCAAAAGCCCTCATCACGAAGCCGTCAACCAAGCATTCTGTACATCAAACTAAGTAACTTTACACAAAAAATATTGCTGGGAAACGACTTCTTTTTGGGGTGAAAAATCATGTTTGTGGTAGAACTCAATGTAACGCACTCTAAACATTGCGCTGATGGATGGATTGAGTAGAACGGGGGTCGTGGAAGTGTTAAAAGTAAAAACCTTAAATTAAAAACTTGTATTAAAAAAAAACAACTTGTCAAAAAGTTGGAACTTTGACCCCTAATATCTCCGTAACTGGAAGGTTTCCAGGTATAGTGTAGAACAAAAAAAATATCGCAATGACGGGGAGAACAAGTGCCTTTCGGCTCCGTTAAGAGGTGTTTTACACCCTTTATAGTCACTAACCACACGATAAGAAGAAGAAACTAGGAGCGTAATAATTAAAATTGTTTTTTCTAGGTACTTACCTACTAACGCACTCACTAACAGTCGACGACTTTTGAACCTTATACCCAGAACATAAGGGTGAAAAGTGGTTGACCCTTACCTGAGGGTCAGGCCAAAATGACATTCTATCTTTAGTAACGATGATAGATGTCAAAAATGTATTTAATTGACATAAGCAACCGAAAAACTTACTTTACTACTGAAACTGGTTGTAGGAATAAGAAACGCTAAGTAATTTCTACTAGTGAATTAATTATAATTTTTACCATACAGTATATTTTGCAAACTCGTGAGGAGTTCGTGGCTAAATAATAACAGCCGCTCGGGTCGATCGTTAGATTAAGCCGTGCTTGCCTAGGTTGGTCCACTTAGCTGACCACCCATTACATACCGAGTTTCCACCGTGCCTCGGAAAGCACGTTAAGCCGTTGGTCCCGGCTGTCATTTGTAGATCATTGACAGTCGTTAGGTTAGTCAGAGGCCCAAAAAGTCTGACAACCAGTCTTACCAAGGGGTATCGTATTACCCGGTACTAAATGGGTTATGGAGGTCAGATAGGCAGTCGCTCCATGTAAAATACTGGTATACAGCTGTATCCGGTTAGACTGGAAGCCGACCCCACCATAGTTGGAAAAAGGCTAGGCAGATGATGATGTCTTGCAAACTCGTGACCTGAAAACACAACACGTGTAAATCCCATAATCCATGTCTTCAGTTATATGTTTATTTACATAATATACCACTTAACTAAATTAATAAGGACAAGCAAAGATCCGGAAAATGTTCAATTAATTATAAAACTGGAAATTGGAATTACCCAGAAATGAGTAACCATGATACTTATATTTGTATTACATAATTGTTCTATTAAAAACAAGATTGTTTTCAAAACCAAAACTAAGTTAGTTAGTCATTAAACTCTAAACATCGAAAACAAAACTGTGTAAGCAATTATGAAAAGGATAATAGTCAGTATTTTCCTACTAACCAAATGATTGTAACATCTATTGTACCAAAGACACAAAAGATCTATCAAATAAGTACATTTTTATGACAATACACATAATGAAACTAATAACACTTTAACTGGCTGGGAATCAAAGTCAGAGTATATTGCTCAAATGCTCAGTATTCTTTTAGATCTACTTACGATGCAGTCGGATGTTCTTGATTATCGATATTGATATGTGATAATTGTTTTTTTTGATTATTGATAGGAGGTGGCCTATCAATAATAAAAAAAACAATTAGCACTATTATAAAAAATATAATAAGCACCATTACTTTCAAGAATGAATAAATAAATAATCCCATGTTACATTTTACACACCATGTTCCTACAGAATATATAGCCCTAAACCCACTTTATGAACGTTCGAGTATTTGGAAGTTCGATGGACTTTGTCGATCAATTGATATTCGATTATTTGGCATTCAATATGGTACTGATATCGTACACCCATCTAAACACATTTTCTTGCAAGTCCGCACATTCATAACGAGTCTCGAGGGTGCTGATGGATTCTTTAGAATGTTAACATACTAAACTACGTAATAATATAGAAGTTTTCACTGAGAACTTCTAACAAGAAAATAAAAGTTTTCACGATTTCTGTGTTATATTTGTTCGAAGAACAAGCACATATAAGTGATTCTGATTACCTGAAACTTTTTAATTGAAAGGTTTTTATTAAAAACTAAAAGGTCTGCGCTCTACTCTCTAGAAATAGCGGTCAGTCTAATTAAACGTCGAATTGAAAAGTTCTGAAAGCTATTGATTTCAAGCATGGCATTCTTAAAAAAAGAATATTAGGATTTTTTTTTAATTCGTTTCGTTCAGTCGTTACGGATAAAACCCGAAATTTTGAAAACCATTCTTATCCAGGACTATCTACCTATCTAGCAATCCCAGTTAAGACTAGGTTTTGAGGTCCGATAGTTGACCCTAACATGGGAAAAGGCTTGGCAGATGATTACCTAATTTTAAATTCATATTCGTATGTTAAAGAGTATAAAACAATTCTATATCCAATTCAAAACGAACGTAAAACACCACTACTATAAAAACACTGTTAATAAATAAACACACTCTTTCTTTTCACTGTTAATAAATAAACACACTCTTTGACAAAGAAAGAAAAGTCTGTCAAAATGTCATGTATAAATTTTGATGTAACAAACTTAACGATCAATTGTCAACAACTAAGATTAGCCTTGAAAGGCGTGACTTTGAAATGCATATTCGGAGAGTAATTTGTGGAAAAAGGTGGACAGTTATTGCAGGCGGCAGCGCCGCCCGCCCGCCCATCCCGGTCCGCCCTAGCTCACGCACCGGATATATAAGGCGCCGGCGAGCCTTCAGCGGCACAACGCAACACAACCAGCGACAACCACGAGCTCTCCTCTCCTCAACCACACGAACACAGGTTGGTACGACTACATATTATTTTTAGTTATTTATTGGAACTCTATTGTTCTCTACATTTTTCCTGTGAAGTTTTCCAACATTTTTGTTTATGAAGTGAACTTTTAACTTTAATTATAACCATTTCAAAGTTCGCTAAATATTAAGTCTTTAGAGTAATCGTAAATAAATATATTTAAGTTTATTCATTGATATCGTATTTCACAAATAACTTCATACTCTGTAGCTCTTTGCTATAATAAAGTTTAAAAGAAGTGTGAAAAAAGTTTAAAATACCTACGCAAAAACTTAAAACGCACTCTGAAAGCTTATTAATATTGTGTACTAAAAACATTATCTAACACTTCGCATAATTTATTCTTCAATAAACTGCATTTTCTAATTGTTACGACACTATAAACAGGTCAGTTTAGTGCAGATCATTCCATATTTACGACTTTATTTCACTGAATTTCTCCATCGCTTCACTTCACTTCCGGTTCAATATGGACCTCATATCCTGTGCTTAATGGTTAAAGCTTCGTTTTATTTTTATGGATCACGGTATCTGCATCTCTTTTTATGCGATGTCTCGTGTTTTAACACATAAAAGTAATTAACTTGCACTATGGCGCAATGGGCGCGTGTAAAGGGGGGAACTAGTCTTTTCTTTTTAGATTCCACTTTTCCCCGTTAGGGGGACTTTTAGGGGGGATTTCAGGAATAAGCCGTGATAACGGATATTTCTATCTAATAGAGAGCTGGCCTAGCTGTGTCCCAGCAGTAATAACATTTTGGGCTGACTATGCTACAGAGGCTTTAAAGTTCATTAATGTGACCGTATTAATTAAACTTCTCACTAATTTATTTACTTAAGGTGGATGACCCAGGGTATAGCCCGCGAAATTCAAATTTTCTTACGTTTTTTGTCATTCATGAACTTGGAGGGTTGTATTGATGATTATTATTCTGTAATTACACACGTCTTACAGCCGCTAATCATATTTTAATCAACACACAATTAACCTAGCACTGGCCTGCAAACTGCAAAAAATCGTAAGGCCACCTTAAAGATTTTTTTTATCGGACCACTCTGAAAATGTTATGCGTGGTCAGCCATTAAAAGAGATACATATTGACACTACATCACGCCTGTATTCCGTGAATGGCGAGACAGAGGTGTACCTTTGTGGTACACCAATATTTCCCCATTTCTGTTCAAGTTGGATGGAATAGGGGTCGAGCATTATGTATACGAGTTGATTTGAAAACCTCCTCCTTTTTTTCGTCGGTTAAAAAGTAGTAGGGAAATAAGACAGACTGAAAACCACAAGATATTCCTAATACAAATATAATAATAATTTAAATATTTTAATAATTATAATATAATATTGTTTTTTTTTTAATCTGTCAATTTTCAGGAAATAATCGTAGAAGAACGTGATCGGTAATCGTGACCTTAACTTTACATAATAGGATTTTGATCTTCAGCAGCAACTGTTCCAGTGGCACCCCATGTATTGTACTCATAAACAACTTTTACTATGGGACCAATCCCTGAATCGCGAAAAAAAAACAGCTGTTCCATACATTTCAATCTTTTAGATATAATTTAATATCTAAAAGATCTTCAGTAGTCTTCCAAAGTGTTAATTTCAACATCAAAACTCCTTTTCAAACCGGTAATACACCCAATAGAAAACTACTTACTCTTGTAATACTCAATAGGTTCTTAATTTCCCACTTTACAGCTGCTTCCGTTAAAAGCTTATTAAACACTTGCAGCTTCACAAAGAGGTGTTATCTTTCGTTCTACTCAACTCTTCTCTAAGCACTTACTTTTGTTTCAAAGTCATAGCATACCTATGTCATCGATACTTGTAGTACTTGGACGGAATAAAACGTATATGTTTTTCTATTAAATGCATGATAACATCTAATTTTATGTGTTCAACTTGGGTCTTCTCTGTGTGATGATAGTTTAAACTTAAAAGCTACAGTGAATTAGAAGTACCTATCTGATAATTTTTAGGGTTCCGTACCCAAAGGGTAATAACGGGACCGTATAACTAAGACTCCACTGTCCGTCTTTCTATCTGTCACCAGCCTGTATCTCATGAACCGTGATAGCTAGACAGTTGAAAGGGAAATGCCCATTCTTGGCCACGTTTTGCCCACCAATGTGTTAAGTACAAAAAATATACTCATTTTTTAACTAAAATATTGCTATTACTTATTTGCAATGAAACTTCCGGAATTAAAAGCCGAATTAATCAAGAAACTCAATCGTTTATTGCCCCATCTAACACTTCCGGTCGTTGTAAATCCTAAAGAAAACAAAAAAAAAAGTCCAACCAAGTTCTATGTACAAAATAGTGTTTGTTTCTTCATCTGATGTCATCCCTAATATCTATAGTTGGTTTCTTTCATGGGCGTCACTTGGCCAAAACCTCTTCATGAAACGGGCATTTCCCTTTGCACAGAATGTGTATTTCTGTTATAACAATGCCGCTATAACAACAAATAATAAAAAAAATATTCGATATTACGGAACCCTTCATGCGCGAGTTCGACTAGCACTTGGCAGGATTTTTTATTCTTTTCCTTTTTCTACTACGTTCTTAAATCGCATTTTTTCTACTCCATTTAGTTCATACTAGACAAGTCTGTAACGTCACTTGTCTTAAAGATTTTGACTACTATCGAGTATCGGCTCAGTCTAAATGAAAAGCCATTAAAATTAAAAGGCTTTCCAAAGCCATATTAATTAACGTCTCAAATTTTCCTTATTTTTTTTATATATACCTTCTCTTTTCTTTGTGTCAAAAGTTTTCAATGACCCTTTTTAATAAAACGGCTACTTTTAAAATACATTCTCATATACTTTTCTCTTATTAAGTAAGACACATATGCATCTAAAAATATATCGTCATGACATCTATTTGTGAGATGAATGCTTTGATTCGTATATTGTTCTATATTTAGATTAAAAATTGGTTCAGTCCAATTGACGAATTGATTGCTTGCACGTGTAGCAGTTCCCACAACCTATTTCTAAGGAAACTCAAGAGGAGTTAAATAAAAGATAATTTGATTGATTCTTACTCCTTTCATGACCTCTATTTGTCATAAAATGAAGATACAGCACCTTCAAAGCAATAAAAACTTTATTTTTAATGTACTACGCGTCTATTTCCCGTACAGCAAACATTAAACACAAGTGTTTTATACCGAACATATTTGTGCGTTATATTTTACTGCCAAAGACCCATATCTCAAATACGTTTTTTTTTAATAAACACCAACTGGATACACAATACAAAGTTGTAACTGTCAAGTCTGCAGGTGCGTTGATGTCTTTCTAATTACGGAGATGTAGAGAAAACACTATTTTTCACACCAAATAACTTGTGCTCGTAGTTAACGATCACAAGTTATTTGGTGTGAAAACGGGTGCGTGCCTCATAGGTCGAGTGTTCGAAAGGGCGACTGCTGAGCGTGAGGTCCTGGGATCGATTCCCGGGTCGGGCAAAGTATGACTGGGTTTTTATCAGGAATTTCACAGTAGCAGCCATGGAGGTTGGATTTGTGCAAGTAGGCTCGATCTCTATTCCATGGGACTTAAAAAAAGACAACTGGCCTAATGTGTATTTTTATATTAGATGTTTTTATTAGATTGTTATTATATTAGATTTAATATTAGATACACCTCTGCTTAACCCTTTGGGATAACAGTCGTGATGTTATATAATAGCTTGTGCTATTTGTTGTTTTCCTCATGACAAAAACATACATTATTCAAGTACAGCCCACAAAAAAAAGATGTATAATTAATTGGATATATTTTCATGTTATATTCGCTACCATTTTCCTGCTTTAATTAAGTACCTACGTAATTTAAATTAAGCGCTCACCTCAATTACATTATACGTAGACGGAAAATAAGAGAAAAAACTGTTTAATAATAACTTGAGAATGTACTGCGTGAGTGTAATCTAATGAAACGTAATGGATTCAAACCGTGCAGTTTTACTTCGCACATACAATAAGTCATAGCTGGATGCAATTTTATATTAATGCATTTCATAATGTGACGTCAGAGCATTGTGATTATTATTAAGACATAGCCGTAACGTGTTCGTGACATCCGCTGTCTTAGATCCACATATTATTTCTATGCAAAGTCAAACGCATACAGTATAGTTTTATATAAGCATTCATCTTATGCATTCTTGCAGTCAGATGACCTTTCACCTTAGCTTAATATAATCTTCAGGTTTGTTATTTGGGACTACATAAAACAATTCACACTAGACTAACAGAGCACTACAACAACAACTACAACAGCCCATAACGTCCACTGCTGGACATAAGCCTCTCCCATGATGGGAGGAATTTGCCGTAATCTCCACGCTTGGCAGGCGGATTGGAGATCGCAGTGATGAAAGACTAACAGAAAACGCTGCTGCCCATTCTCTGGTCTACGGAGGCGCAAGGTGTTCTGCCTCAGACATTAGTCGCCTTATACGACACCCGTGAGTGTAATGGGTTGGTTCTATTCTACTCTGCCGGACTAACAGAGCATTTATGTACAATAGTAATTCCTTCATTTCCATATAAAATACATACATTACAAATATTTCCATACAATAATTCATAAGTGCATACTTTGCCTAATGAGTTAACAATATAGTAGTCATATTATAACAAAATAATATCAAATTCCATGTTCTTTATAATTAGTTTTTCATTATTATAGCTATTGAACACGTTAGCTGTCCGCAATGCAGACACATCTAATAGTTAACTGTCGTGATTTAAAAATAGCCCTTATCTCAATTAATTACGGGTCTGAATTGTATGTCCTTTTCTTCAATACATCTCTTTTCATTCACCAGTGAAGTTGAACGCGATCAACACATCTTATCCACGTTCAAGAGCTTTGGCAATATTCTAAAACAATGATGACACTGAATGCTCTTGAACGCAGTTTAAATTGTACGTGAGAATCACTAAGTTAGTAAAATTGGGTCGGGGGTCTTTCGCCATTCCTCTAGCCATACCATCACTCAGTTCATCCATCGTCTGGCGATCAACACATCTCATTCACGTTCAAGAGCTTTGGCAATATTCTAAAACAATGATGACACTGACTGTTCTTGAACGCAGTTTAAATTGTACGTGAGAATCACTAAGTTAGTAAGATTGGGTCGGGGGGCTTTCGCCATTCCTCTAGCCATACCATCACTCAGTTCATCCATCGTCTGGCGCTCAACACAAATCTCATCCACGTTCAAGAGCTTTAGCAATATTCTAGAACAATGATGACACTGTTCTTGAACGCAGTTTAAATTGTACGTGAGAATCACTAAGTTAGTAAGATTGGGTCAGGGGGCTATCACCTTTCGTCTAGCCATACCATCACTCAGTTCACCCATCGTCTGGTCAAAGTGTTAACAGTCAATTTGTGTGAACAGCTCTGTCCAATGATGCGAGGTGCCGGCGGAGCGCTGGCTGTGGCCGTCGCCGCGCTGCTAGTCTGCTGCAGTGCTGATCCTCACCAGGTAAGGGTTTCTAATCATTAAGACGGCTTGTTGTTCGTTGCGACTGCCGAGCATGGGTTCGATCTCCAGGCGGCTTAAGTTTTATTGTGTTATTTCATCAAGAACTTTTCGGTAGGTAACAGCCTTTTTTTTTCGGATGGGTATTCATCAAATGACTCCTCCCGCTCTGGGCGGAGCAGGAGGGAGTGTCAGATTTTTACTGACTAAAACCCATCCATGTTCCTTCATCGCCCTTTGTGTTCCGGGGCCACGGTATCTCTTTCGAACAGTCCCGCAACCCCGGCAGGCATCAATCCTTGCGCACGTGGCGCGCGTGGAACACTCGCGCGCCGTCGACACGGCCTGTCGTTATGAGACGGACGGACGGCGTGCTAGGCTATCTAGTGCTTCCAAAATTACGGTTTTGCTAATTACGTAACTAGTTACGAATTTTGATGCTTCAATTACGTAACTACGTGATTACGTAACTGTGTTTTGATTTTTTAAGCCACGATAATTTCTGGGCTTATTAGGTATATTAGAAGTAAAAAATCAAACAACTTCAAATAAAAAAAAATATTATATTAAGGAATTAAAAGTAAATTACAGATTAAAATGATAATTTTAAAATTAAACTCAAAATCAAAATCGTCAATCAAATCAAAATATTATGACTAAACTCAATCAACAATTCAAACAAAACATGTACCACGCACAAATGGTTTAAAAGTAAGAAACAATATAAAATACGGTTATTTTTCCAATCTTTGTTCTTGATAATATGATCTCATAAATGACAACGAATGCAATGTTCTGTCACCAAGGGAACTTCTTAGTTTAGAACAAAGATAACCGGCAGAAGAAAATGCCCGTTCTGCTTCAACACTAGTAGGCATTATAGATAGTAAATAATTATAAGCTGCTGTCAGCCCCGGATCTTGAATTTTTTCGAGGCGGGGCAAAAACTGAAAAATGCCGCCCCCGCCCGTCTATATTTTTATTTTTATCATCATCATTATTTCAGTCATCAGACGCCTAATGATGGCCATAGGCCCAGGGGTGGACCATGAGTTTGTTGGGCCCTGGGCTAATACTACTTGGGGGCCTGGCCAAGGGCGTCGCCAGCTTTTGGGCCAGAAGGGGGGCCTATCAGAAGGGTGCGATTTTTAAGTTTACTATTTACGGATGCAGCTGAAGTGCATATAGCCACTTCAAAAATGTTAGCACCTCCGTGACCTCGGATTGGTTAGTTTAGGTTTTGAAGAGTTATTTGAAAAGGCTCCAAGAGCGAGCGAAACGAGCTCAAAAATGTTAACACCCTACTTTGGACAGATTAGAACTATTTCGTCACTTCATACAGGAGTTACTTGGTTGACTTCAAAAGTTAAGATTAAGGAGGAATTTGACTGCATGAGCGAGCGAAGCGAGCTCGAAAATATTTTGACACCTTGCTTTGGATAGGTTTGAATTGTTTCGATCCTTCATACAGGAATGGGTAACAGGTCGACTTTTAGACAAAGTCTAAAGAAAGTAGTCTAAAAAGCAAGCAAAGCCAGTTGGAAAACTTAACAGTTTACCTACCTTGGACAGGTTAGAATTGTTTCGAACTACCGGAGTTACTTAGGTGACTTATGGACAAAGTTAAAATTCAAGAGAAGCAAGGCTGTAAGAGCGAGCGAAGCGAGCTCGAAAATTTTACGTCTTTCCTCAGAGAAAGATCTTGAGATCAAAATGTCCACATGCTCCAATTTTTGCAAAAGGTGACTGAGGGCCCTTTATATTCACGCGGGGCCCTGGGCTGCAGCTCAAAGCCCTTATATAGTTCCGTCCCTGCATAAGCCTCGCAGATAGAATGCCACAAGGACCTAACTAGCGCTGCTCTTTCTGTGTTTACACTATATATTTACAAATATACCTACATACATGAACGTGTAGGACATATATTGTTGTTATGAAAGCACCTAGTCACCTACCCTGTGCTTTGAAACAAAACGGTTGGATGTATTATTGTATTGTACTTCAAATTGATATTATCATTTTACTCTTCTAGCTTTTTGTTCTGGAAAGAAGTCTATGGCCTTGTCATAATTTATTTCATGTGCCATTCGATTTTCTATCGCTAAGATTGCGAGACTTGACAAACGTTCCTGGCTCATAGATGATCGCAAATAACTTTTAATAAGTTCTGTGATGACTTCGGAGCAGTCTCCACAGTAGTGAATGCCCGGAGAGTACCTGTGCCAGACGGAAAATGAGAGCGCCATGCCGTCTTCTTATGCCACTTCTTCGTCACGAGTCTTATCGCCGTAAAAGTGATGTGCACTGGGTTTCGGACCTGGGTTGGCGAACTTCTCATTCCACCACTAGGAACTGGTGGAGCACAGCCCTGTACACCTTGACATCATGTCGTTGGCGGCGCATCAGGTACTTGCTCTGTGTAAAGACTATAACGTCAAGATTTCATGGTGGTGATCCGGCCAAAAAGCTCGCCGCCTTGAAGGAAACCGTTTGATTTATTCTTTTCACTCTGACGGCCATCGCTCTCTGGGTTCATCGCTAAATTACAGTATTTAGGTCGTCAAGTTGTTCGCCCATACTGGCACTCCATAGGGCGCTATGGACCGTACGATCCCCATATATCCTATACCATAATCTTCTGTAGAAATTGGATCCCCTCAGATTGGGCAGTAGCCACGAGATTAAGTTCGCGGTGCCCATCAACCGGGGTGTCAACTGCTGAAAATGCGGCAATTAGGGACAAGTCCCAGGTACTTCATCGTCGACTCGGATCCCATCTACGACCCCAGAACTGTCGCCAAGATACAAGATACGACCTGCCGAAACGTTTGCCTTCACCAGCGTGTCATCAGCATAACAGATGACACAAACACCATGAAGAAGCTAACCGCGAAGCGCCCAGTCGTACATAGATGATATCTCTATTCCTCCGATAGGCCCTGATTATGCAGCAGAAGTTGGTACGGCATAGGTTTGGCATGGTATAGGAGTGCCTCCAATCTTTTCTCGAGGTAGAAATCCTGAGCTATGGGGAGAGTCGAGGAGTCTGACAACTGCGCAGTTGCTCTGCGAGGCAGCGGCATCTAAGCGGGTCCGCCAGATCCTCAGTAGCCAGGTGCTGAAATAGGCTGTTTACAGTTTAGCTCTCAAAGAGTTTGTCTTCCTCATCTAAATCGATGGGCTAGTATGCATATGGGGTGTCTGCAGGGCGCTCCTTCTTCTTCATCAGGAACAGTTTTCCAGTCAGATAGAAATCAATGAGTTGTATCGTTACAACTCATCATTATCGCAACTTTGACCGTAAGTCAGCCAAGCTTGAATTTGCCGCCCCCTAAACTTGCCGCCCGGGGCATGGGCCCCGGCTTGCCCCCCCCTAGATCCGGCCCTGGCTGCTGTTAGGAAAACTTCACGACCGCCGCCAGTGCTATCGTAGATACACATTTCAACTCTGATGATGGATTCAAGATCTGTGTTTACTCCAGATTTGTTCACTGTAGACATAGTTTTCTGTATTTCTTTTTCTAGTTGCTGTGCAACAGTCAACTCGTCGCCACAACCATCATTAGCATCATTGTCATCTGCTTCGGAATCTAAACTCATTTGTGTACTTGTCGGCGGTGTAAATTCGAGCCTTTCTAATAAGTTTGCAACATATGTTCTAATATAATCCAACGTCGGTTTTGTAAAAGTTTCTGTTTCTTCGGTTTTATAATATTCTTCATTATTATGCAAATACTGCAAGACACCAGACACATTTGTTCGCCTTTCTTTTATTCTTTTTCTAATGGATACAGCAAGCTTGTCACTGAGATCATTGCACTGAGCATGAAGTTTATTTAACATAAACTGAAGCGCAGCATCTGCTGCTAACAAATTCGAGTCACGGCGACACAATGCCATCACTGTAGTTTTTATTATATCTAAACTATGATGAATGTTATGTAGGTCTTGTATTTCTGTGTCTGTGAAACTTATATTTGATTTTAAGTCTAATAAAGCCTTAAATAAACTTGATTTCAATTTCAGAAATCGTCCAACCATATCTGATAAACTGTTCCATCGCGTTTTGCAGTCCAGTATAAGATCAAGGCTTTTACCATGCTCTTCTAAAGAATATTTTTGCAACAATCGGTCTTCAGTGGTGATTTTTTGAATGATTTAACAAGTTTTCTTACTTTTACTATAATATCTTTGTACAGAAACTCTGGTTCTAGAACTCTAGGTACTTCTATGAAAAGTCCGCCATCGTTTTCTTCAATTTCTTCAGTGTCAGTATCTGAAGCTTCATCTTCTAGTTCTGGTTCAGTAGTTGTACTTTTCCGTGTCTTATATAATACCTCCAGCACTGCAAGTTGTATTCCGTGAGCAAAACACAACTGATGGTGACCATCAAAATTTTTGCCCATTTTAACCATAACACTGGCTCCGTCCGTTGTGAATGCAATTATATCTTCAAGTTTCAAATAAAAGTCATTTAGATGATTTTCTAACAGTACAGTTCCAACGTGAGCTGGCATTGAACCCTTTATCCTTACTAGTCCTAAATTTTTATATTTAGCTGGCTCTAGGTCTTTATTATGAATATTTATATTCATATACCTCCGGTTCCGGGTGGAGGTCCATTCATCAAACGTTATTGTAAATCGTTTTTTTTTGGGTCTTCATATCTTTAAACTGATTTATTAATTGGTTTTTTATGGCAGAACTCTGTTCCAGGACAATTTTGGTAATAGTTGAAGGAGATTTCGGTAGATCATAGCCAGATTTTTTGAAAACATACCTTAGATCTTCAGAAGTACAAAATTTGCTTAATGGGATGCCATCCAACGCTGCCATTCTAGTCACTATAATGTCCAAGGAATAATCAGTGGAAAAGTAATCCGTTAGTTTAGTTTTCTTCGATGGAGGTTCTAAACTTTTTCTTGCTTGAAAGCACGATGAAGTACTTGCCCTTTGCGCATCTTGCTCTTGTGACATCTCGGCAATATGTTTAGCACGCATATGTGTATGTAGTGCTCCAGTAGCACCACCAGGAGTCTTCAAATTTTTTTGACAATGTTTACATTGGACACTTTGCCCATTTTCAGCCCTCAAAAAGTGTTCCCATATAGCTGATTGTGTGCGTTTGTTCAAAAACTCCTTATAAATAGTCTTCTTTACTGCAGACCTAAAACAATATATAAATATTTCATAATTTAATAGTTAGGTAATACATATAAATAGCATCTATAGTTAGGCACTAAACTTAAAACGGGATACATTTACATACGTACCGTCAACTCATAATCAATGTCTATTTGCACAGACATCTAACAAGCAACAATAAAATAAAATCGCACATATTTCATTTCATTTTTTTTTAAACGTCGCACCACACTAGGAATTACTGCTGTATCGTGGGTGCACTCACAAACATGTAAACTAACATACACAAGACACCCAGACCCGGAACACCTATCTGTAGGTCATACAAATATTTGTTCCGTACGGGAATCGAACCCGTGACCCGCAGCGCAGCAGCCAATCACTCAACTACTGCGCCAACCGTGCCGTCAACAATATAAAATCAACTACTAAATTATATGTATAAACTCTCACACAAATACCCTAGAAACAAAGTAAGTAGACAAGTAAAGTAATGTTAAAATATTTACTTACATTTTCGTTGAACGTGTATGCGTTGCACGCGTGCGTGTGCGTGTTGCGTTGTACGTGTATGGTGATATCTACTTAGAAACTTGTATTGTAATCAAAAGCTTCCGAAAACCAAGCGTCAAACTTTGCGGCACATACACAAAATCACAAAACTCAATAAATTAAGCTTAGAACAGGACAGTATCTCGCAGGTGTACGTAAGACGACTGAGTACCGAGTATTGAGATTGTTTCTAAATTCACGAAAGTAAAGAAAAATCTAGGGAGTTCCCTTAGCTTGCTCAATCCACAATATTAAACTCAATTATCTACGAGTTAGATCAAATACTAGCAAAACAGTTATAAACTTTGATTGTGTTACGTACCGAACTATCCACAACCAACGGGGATTCCCTTTGTTTCCCGATTGGTCAACAATGAACTCTATTCTGTACGACTAAGAAATAAAATCTTGTGGACTCAAATTGGAAGTTATAAAATAAACCCCGGGAATTCGGGGGATATCCACAGAAAGGGTTTTGATGTTGTCATAATGTAAGTCGTAGGTTAACCTAAATTAAGGTAAATTGTAAATACATAGATGAACCCATGCCTTTTTCCCATGGCGTAGGCAGAAACTATAGAACTAAATAAATGGGTACCTAATTAATTAATATTATCCCATAGTTACGTTATTACGGACTTCAACACTTCAGTTACGTATTTGTGAGATTTCTAAAATCTGTCCGTAATTACGTAATTGCGTAATTACGTAATTACGTAATGGAAGCCCTACCCATAGCCCACCGTCCACAGGCCCGCGTTAGGTAACAGCCTGGAGTCGTGATTTGTGCACGGTTGATGCCAATAGCGTAACTTTACATGGAACATAACTGCGGTGAAATGCAGGTGTACTATACGCCTCTACCTAACCTTTCAAGAAAATACAGGCATTATGTTATGATATATTGCGTATTATTACGTGAACATTAAAATTGAACCAGGTAAAACAAAGCCGGTGGCGAGGGAACTTTACATTATTTGAAAGAAAATACACACACCACCAGTTTCAAACGAAATACTTTATTTACTCTCCGAAGTTTATCTGTGAATATGGTAAGAAAAAAATCACGGCAAATACTGCAATTTTATTATGAGAAAGATTGTATGTAGAGTCTAGGACTTTAATTGATAAGTCGCTTTCACTACTTTCCACTTTAGCACTTTTATACATTCACGAGTACCAATATTAGCGACTAAACTCGATTTATGTTACACGGGTAAAATACAAATAGTGGCAAGTTACCTAATTCAATTCTAAAAGTGAAATATCATCGCAATTGGCTATCGCTTCCAAACAATGCAATAATAATATCTCTGTGGACAAAAATCACATAAAAGAGATAAGGGATGGTCTGTATTGTACCAATAATGATATAATAATACACTCTCCAGCTAACAGGACGCTGCTTTTACTGCTCTCAACCCATCGTGTAACTAATATGTTATTTATTTTCCAGTTGTTAAAACAAGGACGTCATATAAAAATATTGTTTTATATATTTTCTTTTTAAATAATGCGGTTTGAAGCGTTTCCTTTTGTTTCTAGTTTTGTAAACAATTTACCCTTTTACTTCAACTCTTAAAGTCGTTGGTTTTCAGTTTAAAGCTAAAAGTAGGCATCTCTCGTTTCATTATTATGATTATTTGCTAATTAGTACAACACCATCTTTACGTCTGGGTAATTCTGCAAAATTATGTAAATACGCATAGTTATAACTGGTAATGTATTCGCATTAATTATGTATTACGTGGCTATTCATATCAGAAACTTAACTAAGTAACTCTGAAACATGTTGATTTTAATACGCTTTACGTTGGGGAGTTATAAATATTAAATCGTACTAAACACTTCTATCAATTAGGACTTAGTCCAGAATTTCAGAAATACCAAGATTATAGAAACCAATATCGGAGACCTCAATTAGGCACTAAAAGGCACAGCTTAAAAGGCATTTACGCAGACCACTGACCCGTTTAAATTGACACAATTTCATAAAAGATTACTCAAAATTCAAGTGAATTGTTAAAATTGAACGAATTCGAACGCTAACAGTTTTTCATTCGGCGCCTCACGCAATTCTGTATATCCCATAAATACAACAGTGGCGGAACATTAATTGACAGAACAAATTCTGATTGGTTGGCTCGTAACGAGAAATTATAATAAGAACTTACTCGTAAGCCTCCAATTAAATACTAATCAGTCCGTAGAAGATAGGTATGGGTACTATAAAAATATAAATGAGAAAATTAAAGTTGACTAGCGAGGCAACTGTCTTAATTTTATTTTCTCGGTAAAGGGGATAATGGGTGGAGATAGGGAGTCGATAGCGAATGGGAATACTCTTTTCTAGAAAAATGTGGCAACGAGAGTCGGTTCTATACTTAGCTTACGACGACATGACGGGTAATTTGTTGTAAGCTATTTGTATTTCTACTGGCTCACTAGCAGCATCTTCCTGGACTTGTCCTATTCTAATTAGGGTCGGCGCAACACGTTTTTTTTCCATTCCTGTCCGTCGTCACGGCATCATTTCATTGTAAATATGGAGTATAAATATAATCAGACATTACTTTGCGGATATCCATGAAATAGTAATTAAGTTGTAGTAGGTAATATACAAACTAAGTATCTTAACAAAAGCAATATTGTTTTGATTAGGTTTCAAACATCCATAAGTGAACGAATATTGCAATACATACGTCAGTTATAGCTCTTTGCATTGTAGTTAATAACAAACCCTTGCAAAGTCCCTCAATAAATAATAGAAGTGGAACAGTTAAACACAGCGGACTAACAAGGTCCCCCAGATTACGTTAACAGAACAGGTGTATACACAGGGTGTAAACGGACCCTTCACGAAGCCGTGAACCAAGCATTCTGTACATCAAACTAAGTAACTCTACGCAAAAATTATTGCTGAGAAATGACTTTTTTTGGGGTGAAAAATCACGTTTTACGGTAAAACTTAAGAGCCTATACTACCTCAAATGAGCAACTCTAATTGTGGTGGCTCAAACTTCGTTTCAAATACTGTTAGAATAACGTCCTAATCAGCTTGCACTACAAAGTGGTTGTTACGTCAGTCACTGCAGGCCGAATAGTGCGAAATGAGTGGTTTTTATATTCTATAAAATCTAATTTTCGTCTTTTGGAAAAAATAAAAAACATAAGACCTGCTTTATAGTCAGTTCAGTTAGTATGCAAAGTTTCATGATCTAATTTAAAGTACTTTTTGAATACCAGCGGTTTATTGTTCGATTTGGAGGTAACTTTGGATTTTTTTCTATTAAGAAAATTTTATGGAATCGTATTTTCGCCAAACGTAAGACCTAACATTAATCCTCAATTTTACCATATATTTATTTCAAAATTAATGCTGCATAGTATTTTAGGAGTAACGAAGGATCATGCTAAGCCATTTGAGGTAGTGTAGGCTCTTAATGTAACGCACTCAAAACATTGTGCTAATGAACGCATTTAGTAGTTAACGGGATATGGAGGTATTTAAAATAACTTGTGAAAAAGTTGGAACATTGACTTCCAAGATCTCCGTAACTAGTAGGTTTCCTTTCCAGATATGGTCCAGAACAAAAAAAAAATCCCAATGACGGGGAGAATAAGTGCTTTTCGACTTCGTTAAGGGTCTATTTACACCCTTTATGGACCAAGTCTGTATCCGAGAGTCAGGTTGAGTAAATAAACACTGGATGGCAGCATGGATGTTCTGTTTATGATAGGGAAGCGCTGCGATCGCTAGATGACACAGCTGTACAGTTTGTGATTGTTACATCAAGTCAAACTGCATCTTGATCATTTAGACGGCAGCTGTAAGGTTCTGTGTTTTAGAATCACTAACACCCGTATGTATAACAAGTCAAAGTGATTACTTGAATACAACCGAAACCTTGAATTTAAAGGGTGTAAAACACCTCTTAACGAAGCCGAAAGGCACTTGTTCTCCCCGTCATTGAGATCATTTTTTTGTTCTATACTATACCTGGGAACCTTCTAGTTACGGAGATATTGGGGGTCGAAGTTCCAACTTTTTAACAAGTTTTTTTTTTTTTAATACAAGTTTTTAATGTAAGATTTTAAACACTTCCACGACCCCTGGTACTATTCAATCCATCTATCAGCACAATGTTTTGAGAGCGTTACATTGAGTTCTACTACAAAACATGATTTTTCACTTAAAAAAAAAGTTTCCTAGCAATAATTTTTGCTTATAGTTACTTAGTTTGATGTACAGAATGCTTGGTTGACGGCTTCGTGATGAAGTCTTTTACACCCTGTATATAGAAGTTGGTTAAATAAGTAATTATTAAACAATTTTGGTCTTATAGTTTGGTAATTGCCTGAAGTTAGAACTGGCAAGAGTTAGATAGAATTCTTATCTTTGATTTCTTTGACGGTTCTAACTTCGTTTAAATTCTTGTCTATTGTTTTGTGGGATAAACCCTAATTACTCTATTTGATTGTCTATTTTCACTCAAGCTCGTCAATTATTTTGCTGATTAAAAATTCTAAGTAAACATGTTGATTATTCCTTAGGAGCAAGACGTGAGCGGCAGTGACCACAACTCCGCGGAACGCTACGATCCCGTCGGTAAGTCTCTACCCCCTCGTCACACGCACACCTTATTGCGAACATAACTAACTCCCACAGTGTTATTCAATTTGTACGCACACTGAATGCTAACACGGATACTTTACCTGGCACATAATAGAACTAACTGAACCAACCGGGACTTGAAGGGAGCGCAATCAATATTGGATTAACATCTATGTTGATATTGAGAAATTATAATTGTGAGTGTCATACTTCAGATCGTTTAGTCTAAATAGAATTGATCCATTTGTTGATTGTGCATTAACGCACTATCTTGTAAGAAATTCTCACAGTCGTTGTGCACTATTATCACAAACAACACTTCGTGTACGTCCAGCACAGTTTGTTATTTATGTTCCGTGGCGTTCAACGTCTCTTTTGATGACAAAGGATTAACTCCCTTATCAAAAGACGTTTCACAAACCTGCACCTAAAAATCTTTGCACATTTCGTATTTAACAAAAAAACACCCACGTTTATCTTGTAATGTATACTTTGAAAACTGCACTTAGTTTGTAAATAAACCTTTTTGTGCACCAAATACCATTCAGGTGATGGAATATTGCACCAATCACAAACTACGTCCTTGCACAAGATTGAATCACGAAGCTTTAGCACACGGTGCATACATGTTTCTGCACAATGCGGTAAGTACTAATTTATGTTAATGCACATAAATGTTCATCTTTCTACACACGTTTGCATAAAGTTAAGATTGCTTGAAATTGTTACAGACTATAAACAAAAAGAAGAACTTGAAGAGTTCCTGCGCTTCCTCTTACATTATGATGAGCGCAACTTAAACGGTATCGGAGGTAATACTCTACTCGGGAGGAACACCAATGGTTTGGGTGGAAGCTCTCTATTGGGCAGAAACCTTGGAAACCTTGGAGGCAGCTCTATGGTAGGTAGAGAGTTACATTACGGCGGCCAAGGAAGAAACACTCACGGACTTGGTGGCTCCTCTCTCGCCGGCCGAGCCTTCAATGGAAACTTGAATGGCATCGGGGGCTCCACCCTAGTGGGCAGAGATGTTGAAGCTGACAAAAGGCTCTACTCCAGATTTGTCGATTCCCTCGGTGGCGGTAACTTTGTTCGTAACCTGGACTCTATTGGTGGAGGGAATTTTGTGAGGAACTTGGATTCCATCGGAGGCAGCAACTTTGTTAAGAAGAATCTTGACCAGCTCGGCGGGCCGAACCTTGTCAAGAGGAACCTGGATTCTCTGGGCGGAGGCAACTTCGTCCGTAACCTCGACTCCATCGGCGGCGGCAACTTCGTTCGTGAACTAGACTCCATAGGAGGCTCCAACTTCGTTTAAATTTCAACCCTATCCTAGTCAGTCTACCCTCGGAAATAATTTTCTCATACAACGTATAAAATTGTGATATCCCTAAGAAAATTTTATTTATTGAAATTGTCATTATTTATCATTCGGTGTTGATGTTTTTGAATAAATACTTTGCAACCTAGGAAAATGTTTTATGATTACCCAGTATTCTACATCATCATCGTCCGCGCAGCATCTCTCTTTCTTCCATGCAGATGCATGGAAGAAAGAGAATCCTGAGATGCATGGAAGAGATCTTCAGCCGTCATGTTATGTCAGTATTCATCTCCTTTTAACCATATCCATGAGTCTTACGAACATCTCTCTTACAGCACCTCATTGTTTCCTTCGCATCACGTGCCCATGCCATGACAACCATTTTCCACATAACTTCTTGATCAACGGCTGCACTAAGATTTTCTCTCATATACATATTTCTCATTCTTTCATTCCCATAATATCACACACTTCTCTATACACTCTCAATATTCTACCGACCATCTCAATATTTTTAAATACTCATAACTGAATTGATTGTGATCATTATGTTGCCTTTTCAAAAACACACAAGTCTCCAATCAGGTAAGACAGTCAGCTATACATTCAATGTACTTATTCATATTTCTTCTCTGCACTTTATCTTTTCTTCAACTGACTCTTGGATTCCACGCACATAGGCCACAAGACTCGTACCCTGGACGCTCTGGGCAACAACTTAGTGAGGGAAGTCCGGGAGATCCGCCACTCAGGGTATGTGCCCTACCTCATCTCCAGACGATTTGATTTCGCCAGGTTAGTACACACTCAACCATTTATTTAATTATTTTACTTTTACAGAAAATGGCCCTGGGCCGTAGGCCAATTACATTTATCCTCATCGTAAAAACAGGTCATGGCCAACATAAGGCTTTTTAACAAGTGCCACAAAAACCAGTAGGAAGAAACTTAAATTCGAAACCAATTATCTATAAAAATGGTTTCTAAAGAAACATTGTCCAAAAGATTATAATTCCTCGAAATCCTCGAATCAACCACCCACATTGTTCTAAAATGCTGAAAATTATTCAAATAACATTTCAACTTAATTATCATTTAATTGGTTTTCCTCGAACATCAGTTATCTACACGCTACCATCATCTTATTATGAAAATGTAATTAAGTACCTAAGAGATGCGTACTTGTGTCGTATATCTAAAATAAACATTATCTGATCCAATACCCAATTACGTGATTATTCCATAGAGATACAGATATACCTGTAGATAGATGAACAGTTTTTTGCGTAAGCATGTGGCTCCCTGCTGTGAAGTGATGCATGAAATACTTTTTATGTAAAAGGTGCACGTTGAAAAAGAATTCTATCATATAACGTTACTATTGGTACCTACACAATACGTATATTGAAATTCTACTTCCTTGCGTGTCGGACTTAGCACGAAACAGTTTAGATTAGTTTTTTAAAATAGGTTTTTGCTAACGAACCTAATATTATTTGATACGTTCCATTGCATTCAGTGTGTCTTGTCAGATTTTATAGAGGTAAAGCTTTTAAATTACATTTAATTATCGTCACGACTAATATTATAGAACCTAATCACATAAACGCAGGACTCATAGGTTCTCTGTAATCGTTGTATTGTTGCCTTGTGCTGACTCGTAATAAAATCAAATGCTAGGCATAGAGTATTTATGTTATTTTCCATTACCAATTTGGAAGCATATAACTTCCAACTCTGCTTTAATTATGAGTACCAAACTGATGCATTTAGATGGCTCAGCCCGTACATGTGAAATGTGTATGAATCTTACATGAATGTTTGGCCGCAGCCCGTATGGCGGCAAGCGAGAGCCCTGGCCGCTAGCACCCATCGAGTTCAGCGGATATTACGGAGATGGTCTCCCTAAGCGCAATTTCGACGAGATCGACCGGTAAGAATACTTTTTGTACTTGTTTTCCAAGCAAATTGCGTGTTTATTCCTACTGAAGTATGAAACTTCATAATGAAAACGGTTGATAGAAATTTAATAGCCAATCAGCAAGAAAATACGAGTATAATGTCTATTAATATTGCTAGTGCTTCCTTTTCGAACCCAAAAACGTGTTATATTTGTTCCGTTTAAAAGAAAATTATTGACATTCCATATTCTTGAAACAGCAAGGAAATATGATCCCCCTTCCGGAAGTCTATAACCGGAACCGGATACCGACCGCGACACCTTGGACCTTTGCCTGCATAAAAATGGCCTTTAAAATAATCGTGCTGAATAAGATAGCTTTGGCAGTTCGCTTTTAGTATGGCTGTACGGGTTATAGTAGTTAACTTCTTACACCGATTTGTCGTGAAGGTTTGTAAGTAGTTAGTGAGTTAGTTCGTATAGATAGACAATGCAGATAGATAGATAATGCAGTTGACTGCAACGCTATTACTTACACATTGTTACCTTATAAATTATATATGTTGTAGTTTTTTATTATCCCATCTTAAATAAAAAAAACCGACCAAGAGCGTGTCGGGCCACGCTCAGTGTAGGGTTCCGTAGTTTCCCGTCCGTCACAATAAGTGTTCCCACTTATGAGTTTAAAGGTGGGTATCCATTATGTAAAAATGCTTGCATATACGAATATACTACAAACTTAGTCCAGAAATTATTTTGTACAACTTTTTGTCTTTTTTGTACAAAAACTGTTGTTTCCATCAAGTTCAAAATGATTTTCCTAGAAAGTCCTTATAAAGTTCTACTTTTCAGATTTTTTTCATATTTTCTAAACTTATGGTTCAAAAGTTAGAGGGGGGGGGACACATTGTTTTTTACTTTTGGAGCGATTATTTCCGAAATTATTGACACTTTCAAAAAAATATTTTAGGAAACCCCTATTCATTTTTAAATACCTTTCCAACAATATATCACACGGTAGGGTTGAAATTAAAAATAAAAACACTTCCCACTTTACATATAGGGGGGCTACCCTAATAAAACATTTTTTTCCAATTTTTATTATACCACTTTGTCGGCGTGATTGATATACATATTGGTACCAAATTTCAGCTTTCTAGTGCTAACGGTCACAGAGATTAAACGAGGACGGACAGACGGACGGACGGACAGACATGGCGAAACTTTAAGGATTCCTAGTTGACTACGGAACCCTAATAGAAAAACACGTTCCACTAAGATACACTAAGTAGTTAAGTTTAAGTTACAGTACTAGACTGAAAAGTGTTTATTTCTCCCAAATGTTGATAGCTACCCAGTTATAAGTTCACTATATTTTAATTCGTTAGACATGTTAAATTATGACGCGCATCGTTGGCCTAAATTAGGTTACCGAGTAAGCAGAAAAATGTATGGCGATGAAACCTTACAATAAATAAATAGTTTATTGTCACAAAGAAACATACATTAGTATACACTGATTAAGGGCCTATACTACCTCAAATGGCTAAGCATGATCATCCGCTATGCCTAAAACACTGCAGCATTCATTTTGAAATAAATATATGGTAAAGTCGAGGATTAATGTTATGTCCTATATTTAGCGAAAACACGATTTCATAAAATTTTCTCGATAGAAAAGAATCCCAAAGTTACCTCTAAACTGAACAATAAACCGCTGGCAATCATAAAATACTTCAAATTAGATCATGAAACTTTTTATACTAACTGAACTTATTATAAAGCAGGTCTCATATTATTTATTTTTTTAGTCCAATCAATAGATTTTTTGTAAATCGCAAAAAACCACTAATTTCGCACTATTCGGCCCGCAGTGACTGACGTAACAAACACTTTGTAGTGCAAGCTGATTAGAACTTTATTCTAACAGTATTTCAAACGAAGTTTGAACTACCAAATATAGAGTTGCTAATTTGAGGTAGTATGAAGATGCTATACTACAATGGCTAATGGATAAAATTAAACTGTTGTAGATCATTTTTCTTTCAGCACGGTTTCTTGTTTTGCTTAATTCCCTTAAAAACACAACTTGTAATTTTATTAACGGAGACCCGTCCTATCCACTCTACATTATGAAACAATTAATGTCGTATTATATACGAAAGCGCGTGGAAAAACCCACTTCAATATTGATGATATATTTCAGGAATGGGTTCGCCATTTATTTGACCGATACAGGTGGAATTGCTTTGACACCTCATTCGTAATATTTCAATAGCAATCCTTTGGTAACTTAATGGATTTAATTAAGCTTCATATAACGGTAACTAGTTTCTCAACCCATTTCTGAATTTGTCAGTACCTTCGAGTACCTCCTTGCTCTGGGCTATATAACTTTATGGTCGTGTAGTTAGTAATTAAGTTTATTTCTGATAGCATCTAGGTACTAACGTTAAAATAAAATATTTATAACTGTAATTGAATTTACAGTTTTCTTAACGAGAAAGAAGCGAAGGAATAATACTCGCATAAGTAGCTACAATTTGCTTTAGAAAGTACCTATCTATTTATTTTTACGTGGATAATGAGAAAATGGCAGGTTTCAGGTTTTGAAATAACAAGGATACTTTGATAGCGTTCAGTTTCCGAAATGGCGCAATTGAAAGTACTTTGAGGTCTACTTCCGTTTTCATTTCGATGGGGTTTCATAATCCAAAGATTATAAAATAATCTTAAAAAAAAACTTCTTTGTTCTTCTTGTAAATAATCTTTATTTTCTTCTTAGTTAAAACAATATGTAAATAAAAAAGCATTATTGATGTTTAGCGGCCTTGATTTGCAGGAAAAAAAAAACAATTCATGTAAAAAGGTCGTAACATCAATGCTACAATTGCTACATGACACAATAGGAATGATGACTGACTACAAAAATATGATTCTGTTTAGTCCGTCAGTTAGATAATCAAAAAATATTGGATACGTGTTTTTTGTTTTATCAAATTAATAAAAATTGCCGAAGATAAAACGTGTCAAAGATCATGAGTGGGGGGCTTGTGACATCACATTTGCGTAAAAAATGTTCTCAAATACGACGTCACAAGAGTTTTCGACGCACTGTATCGTCTTCATTTATTGTTTACGTGACAAAAATATGTGTCCAATATGTTTTGGAAATCTATCTGACAGACTAATTAGATTTTTTTTGTCATCTACCCTATTTTGAAAAACATGTCCAAAAGCACATACTATGCAGAAAGCAGGGCCACTATGCGCGTTCATCGCAATCACAACATAATCATAACTGTTATTCATGTCCACAAACCATGCTTGTACGACTAGACACGCGGTTGGCCGCCGGATATGTCCATGCCGTCGGCAGTGTGTACGAACTATTACATTGCTTAGTCAGTAACCAATCAACCAAACCAAATCTATAGCTACGTGTGTTATGAAGGGGTTAAGTTTGTATATATCGTTTACTAATGAGAAGCTACACTATGCCAGAGTGTCATAGGCTATATTTAAGACGTTTCCCTGGGATAATTCCTGTTTAGGCTAGGCCCGCGGAGCTATAGTGGTTTGGGAATAGTGATTCTCAAACCACTATAGCTCCTGAAAGCCAGAATCAACAGTGGTGACCACCAGAACAGCGCCGAGACAATGAAGCTCGACGAAGTCCCAGAGAATGAATTTAACTGTCTTGGAGCCCGCAACGAAATTAATCAAGAAAGTATAGCGGAGGAATAGGAAAAAACCGTAATTTCCACTGTTTTAGGCTAGTTAGTTCCGGTCTTAGGCTTAACTTATATAGCTTAGCTTATGACCAACTAAGCAATTTCTGTGGTCCCCAGGTCCGGCCTCGACACGTTCGTGAAGAAGAGGAATTTCGACGAGATCGACAGGTCCTCAATGCCGTTCCCCTATGCCACCAAGCGCTTCTACCACGTGTACGGAACCAACTACTTTGACCTTGATACGCCTGTGTAAGCTGGGGTTAACGACCTGAGCCGACCGGGTTGTATTCACTGTACTAAAACCACACACTACTGATCTCGAATACAGGAAACACTCAGACCAGTAATAATGTATCCCAAGAAAAAACCATTTACTTTAACTTCAAGAATAAATTGATGAGTGACTGCCTCCTTGGTCTAGCTAGAGGCAACCACGACTACTGAGCATTCGGTCCTGGGTTCGATTCCTAAGTCAGGCAAAGTGTTGTTCTTGTTATTTTTCTATCAGGAATTAGTCAGTCAACCATATCATTAAAATCAGGATCCAATGAGAAAAACAATTCTCACTTGATCCATCATGGATCTTGCCAATGGATCTTCTGAGAATGATCGACTGCCTCGATGGGCTAGTGTTCGCAAATGCGACTGCTGAGTGTGAGAACCTGGGTCCGATTCCCGAGTCAAGCAAAGTACCATCAGGAATTTTTCAGTAGCAACGACGGGGTCTGGAAATGTGCCCGGTTGATGGCAATAGGCTCGTCCCCCAATTACATGGGACTTGTTATCAATAGCTGGCGAAATGTGGGTGTACTATTAGTTACACCTCTGCCTAACCCTTCCGGGATTACAGGCGTGATGTTATGTTATGTTCAATGTATACTAATGCTTTCTTGTGTTACAGTTCGAGCTTCGATAAGAAGAGGTACAGACCCGACTACCCCATGGACGAGATTGACCTATCTCACTTCCCCATCGGCTCCAAGAGGTCTCAAGACTACCCCCTCGTCCCCCGCAATCTATTGTAAACTACAGAATCTAGCTACCGTCCTATTTCAACACCATTATGTCCACTTTTAACCTTCTAACTTCGGAACTCTGTGATTGCCTAATAAAACATTTCCTTCGATGTAACATTAATGGTCTTGTCTTTATCTTTCTACAATACTAAAAGTTCTTATTTTTTCTAAAAAAAAGTTTTAATGATGTCCAAAAACTTTCATCAAATGTTATTTCTTCACCGAACAGGCGGTAACCTACACGTGTTTAACTCACAGTATCTTTCTCATTCTTCTTTAAATATCTAGTTTAGATAAATATTAGACTTATATTATGATATTGTAAATTTCCATGATATTATAAATTGTAGTAAACTTATATTTGTAAGGAGGGAGAGGCTTAGATTCTTACCTAAATGATATATCAGTATTATCGAACAAACCTTAGAAAATAACCTGAAATAAAGTGTACCTGTGAATTTCTTTTACCTCAAATTGCATTATGTACTTACAATTTAAGTTTGTTTAATTATATATTATGAAATAAATAAAAAGATTATGAATGTTCTTGATGGTTTCTCTTCGACTCCTGTACACAGCTAAAACTATAAATTTACAGACTCAAAGCAAATATAATTAAAGTTCAAGTTTGCGAAGCACCCAGTATAAGTTACATAAAGGACGGTGTCCCTTATCTGTGTTGGTTAGACAAGAAAGCACAAACATTAGATAATAACTTGCCCTGGGCTCTCGCAAATAACTTTCATAAATTCATTATTTTTACTTTGACATACTTTAATTACGAACTATACGATTAATAATTCATCTTAGGTCAACAGTTATTATTATTAACAAAATTTATAATTACGTTTTTGAATTCCTAAAACATTAAATGTTAAAGGCACAGAAGTCCTCTTTGAGAAATAACAAGTATTGTTGGGCTACCGAAATTGTTTTCATTCAAAGGAATTCAATCCAAATCTTTTCTTAAAGGGAGAGAGAAAAAGAAAAGAAATTCCTACGTGTGACAGTATCAGGGCCATCCACATAATGTACCTACGATGTTTCTAGAACTTTCCTCTAACTTAAACTGTCCAAAAGATGTGTAAAAGTAACTTTATTTGTTAAAGACACGCACACAGCGAGCCTAACAGCGCGGTTGGTACCAAAAAAAGAAAAACTTTTAGAGAATTAAAAGCGAAAAGTTAATTATACGTGTGTACGGTCATGCCCATTCAAACAATCACGTAGAGAGATTAAACGAATCAAAGTCCACGAAACGGCTCATAAAAGCGAGGTGTGCCGAGATTGCGACGACAAATGGCGACAAATGGCCGATGACTAACGTTTCTAAGTAATTAAAGTTCTGGTCGGAACGCAATCTAACTAAGCAATCTAAACTGTGACAAATAACCGGCGGTACAACCTCATTCGATTAAAAACTCGCGAACACATTGCCGAAGTAAATCAACAAACAAACTTAGTAGCAGGTGGCACTGGCGGAGACGTTAGTATTAGTTTTTTAATTAATTTAAGATAGTTAGCACTTAACTAGGGCAGGGCGTGTTATAATAAGTTTAATTAATAACTAAAGGTGTGAGAACTTACTGATGGGAAAATTCAATTTCCCATCAGCAAGTTTTAAGGAGGCCCGGAGTAAGGATTTGTGCCCGTTTGATGGCAAAGGGCTTGCCCCCAATTGGGGGCAAGCCCTTTGGCTTGGCTTGGCCCTTTGGTTTGGTTTTTGGCTTTTGCTTTGGTTTAAATCCTATGTAATTACATAGGACTTAAACATAATTTGCGAAATGTCGGTACACTGTAGGTACTGACAGGTCACATGGGTGGACATGTGTACCGAGGTTCTAGTGGTATAAACTTAACGTAAATACGTCGATTTTTTTATCGAAAATACATTTTTTTTATTATTATTATATATATATATATATATTTAATTATCCTACAGCATTTTATTTAAATTATTTGCAACAAGAACAATCAGGATCATACATAAGAATACATTCTCAATATTATGAAAATATTGTATCTGAAACGGGTATTTTATATTTAAGTTAAGTTTTCACCGCGCGCTTTTGATCGGGTTTTGTTATGCAAAACTTGACGATAAAACGCTTCGCACGCTTTGAATGCTTTTTCTTTCTTTTTCTTTCTTTCTTTCTTTCTTTCTTTATAAAAACTATTTGTAATATGTTTTCAAACCCAGCTTAAATTTTTATTATGGTTCAATGACCTGAAATAAATGTTTTTTTTTTTATTTATTTATTTTTAAATTCCCATACTGATATTAGTATAAACTAAGACAGGACAGTATTTCAAATATGACTTTCCCAACCATGTAAGAGTGAGATAGCGGTAAATAGCCGATAAGTGTTAAAAGAGAACAAACATTACGTGGACGCCTGTTGCTCTAAAGTGGGCTGCGCAAATAATTGTCCGGTAGGTACTCCATTAGAACTAGTTAAGTAGATATCACTTTAACTTTTGTTTTTAAAGAACTTTATAAGGGCTTTAAAAAAACTCCTTAAAATAAAATAAAATGTAATGATTACTTCATTCTTGGAATATCGTATCCTAACATTTTTTTTATTTTATCTATTCGGGAAAATAAACAGACATTAAAATATAACCTAGCGACATTTTTATTCGTAAAATTGCTCACCTTTGTGCTCGTTTGATCATTTCCGAGTTCCACGCGAGCGGTGTCGCGAGCAGAAGCTAGTCCCAGAATCCCGATATTTATAAAAAGTACATCTTAAATTATTCCCAAATACACTGTTCAAAATTTGTACTTATGTGGTACTTCGAATTTCTTAGATAAATAACACAGCCTCTCTTTACAAATCACTAACTTATGCACGAGGCTTCGCCCATGTCGAGTTCGATAATTTTCCCACGGGGTTATACTGGGATAAAAAATATCCTACGTGAAAACTAAGAACGAGTAAACTATCTGTGTGCTATTTAATTTCATCCAAATCCGTTCAGTAGTTTTTGCGTTAAAGAGTAACAAACATACACATAAACAAACTTTCGCATTTACAATATTAGTGTGATGATTAGCTTTAATTCTAACTGTAGAAAATTAACTAGATACCTTAATTACTCAGCCCGCACAGCTAAACCCCGAAATGTAGTACCTAAACCCAATGCAATTAATTGACTATTCATTACATGAACTGCGAACCACAATTGTTTTAGTTTATTTTGATACAAACACTGCGAACTGTTGACATGAATACAGAATGCTTTCGACAAAACCCGAATGATGGAACGACTATATTTGATGAACGGCTATGGAAGCGAGCATTCCTAATAAATCGAACGCAGCTTAGTGGGCTGTCATATATTCACTTATTTTTATACATGATGTAACATAATAAACACAAGACCTTTCGCGTAGTGTCTCAGACTATAAAACTCAACAACTATTTTTCTGCGACTTCCTGAAAATCGCAAAAAAAATTGACCTTTGTATAGGAATTGATACGATTAGCTGATCAACATGCATGGGAAAGGTAAAAAAAGTTATGAATTTTCAAAAGTCATAGAACAATAGCGGTTCAGTTTCATGGTCTGGGTTACCACACGAGAGGTCTTACGTTTATGTTGTTACACCCTATAGGTGCAACCGTTTCGTACCGAACTCTTAACCGTTTCGTAGAACACTCATAACAACTTCGTAGCAAGGTCATAACTGTTTCTCTTTAAATATTTTTAAATGTAACCGTGGCAATTGTCGAAACCACTTCGTTGGCAGGTCGTAGCCGATTTGTATGTAGCCTCGAAACTATTTTATTGCAAGCCTATCTATGCCTAGTAAGCTAAGCAAGTCTATGTCGTACCGTAGCTCGTAGGCAGGTCGTAACGTTTTCGCAGGCATCTCGTAGCAGTTTCGTAGCAACTTCGTAGCCGTATCGTAGGCGTCTCGTAACCATTTCGTAGTACTTTTTCTGTCCCCATCTAGCCTTATCCCATTTTAATTTGGAGATAGCTCTCCTCTTCATTTTTAGAACCATGTGTCCTTTAGTCCTTTTAGGTCGATATGAATGATGAATACCCATGCTATGGAGAACCCTCTATTACCTGCTTCTTTGAACAGTATTAACGCTTTAAAATTATCTGATCAAGTGATTTACACGTTACATCCCTTAATAAGTGAATAAACAGATGTGGCTGTGTGGTACATGTGTGTATTTATGTCCACCCATTGCTAATTATTAGTGTCCAATATAGTCTCAAATAGCCTCATTATTAAACTAAAATTCATTACATGGCCGAATTTCGTATTTTCAATTACAGAATCGTTTATATTACAAGACCAGTAGGTGTTCATCATCATCAGCCTACAGCAGTTTACTGCTGGACATAGGCCTCCTCACTCGCACGCCACTCAACTCGATTCTCGGCAGTTACTACTGGATGAGCGTTGCCGAGAATCGAGTTGAGTGGCGTGCGAGTGAGAAGGTCTATGTATGGCAGTGGACTGCTGTAGGCTGATGATGAGCGAAAATCGTCGCTCCAGCGAGCCTGAGAGCGTCCCACCTTACTTTAGCCCATTCGCGGTCTCCACTCAAGAAAACGTCTACCACAATGGTCATCGGATCTACGGCTAATATGGTAGACCCATTGCCACTTCAGCTTACTTATTCTATAAACTATGTCGACAACCACAAGATGAAACCAGAAGGCTGAAGACCAGTTGGCATTATTTATTAAACTAATCACAATTTTTCGATTACTACAAAAAAGTTTCAGTTACAACGTGTCCATTAAGTTCACTGAATCATCTTCGTCCGCGTCCTTCGAAGCTGAAAATCGAAAAGAGTATGTAATGACAAATAACAAATCCTCTGTAACGAGGGTTGATACTATCTTGTTGAATAAATATCTACCTTACCTTCGTATACTACACGTACACTCAACCACACGTACATTGTATTTTTTTACGTTGACCTTAATATCCTCTCGACCGATTTTCGGTCACGGCGGCCAATTTCAACGGAGGTTAGCTAATTACGCCTAAGGTATCCTAAGTAAGCTAACAGTGAGCGGCTGACTATCCCGCTGACTAGTGTGTGATCGGTCGTAAACTGTAATGTCCACTCGACATTGCGACATTCGCGAACTGTAGCAAATTAGCCACGAAGCAATGGCGAACTTTTGGCCGCCGATGGCGTAGCGTACGTAATTAATGAATTTAATAGTACATTGTTCACCGAGAGGAGAAAGTGACCGATTACCGTCGAGGGTGTCGAAGATCGGGAATCGCACTTTCTCTCGAGTGATACATAGTGCTTTATACTACACCTACGAGGAAAATAAAAAACGAAATCTTTACTAATTGAAATTTCTACGAAAACTGAATCCTCAAACAACACACAAATTGGAAATGGCGCCAATGTGGCATCTGCAATTTTCACATGTTCTTTTTTAAAATTGTTTATCCTGCCGCCGCAGGGTCGCACTGCCAGCCCGACACCATCCAACACACAGCTAGTGTCATTTTGCGAACTTGGAGATAAAAACTCACTGTAAAAACTTTTTGGCTTTTGATATTTAGGTTACCGGCGCATAGTCTTACCCAAAATTAAAAAAGAAAAACCACGTAAGAAATGGATTTTCATACACTTTTCTCTCCCGCTCAGATGCGTTTTCTCCCCGCATATTTGTTCGATATGCAATGACGTACTTTCTACCGTAAATTTGATAAAGTATCAAGGTACTTTCCAAGCAGGTGTAGTATAAAAATATAACTTTCACTTTTGAATTTCGAGTGCGACATTGCATTGAAGGAAATTAAGTGGAGTTCGGGCCACCACTCAAGTCCGATAGACGCGGCGTTGCCATCGCAGAACTAGCCAATCACGTGGCACTGCATAACCTAATGAATTTAGTTCCCGCTTTTGCCGTAAGACTTCAGTGGTGGCGCGGACTTTAGTTCTATAATCAAAAACTAAAGTCTGGAATTGGACATTCATTAGTATGTGCGCTTACACAGTTGCACTCTTTCGTTTCTTTACTCACAATATCCGATGGGACGTCAATCCGATAAGACCGGGGACTCAAGGAGTATCCGACATTGACAATACTTTAATGGCGGTTTTCGTTTGTTTGACTGTACCACGATTTGAGAGAGCGGAAATATTGATAGGAAATATGACCAAACAATATTGTTCAATGACAGACGTACTCGTTATATGATGGGGCTTGTTTCTATTTCCTTTACTATTTGATACCGTAGATTACTATAATAGGAGGAGCTCGTGGCTCAATAACAGCCGCTCGGGTCGATCGTTAGGTTAAGCCGTGCTTGCCTAGGTTGGTCTGTGGATGGGTGACCGCCCATTACATACCGAGTTTCCTCCGTGCCTCGGAAAGCACGTTAAGCCGTTGGTCCCGGCTGTCATTTGTAGATCTTTGACAGTCGTTAGGTAGTCAGAGGCCCAAAAAGTCTGACAACCAGTCTTACCAAGGGGTATCGTATAACCCGGTACTAACTGGGTTGTGGAGGTCAGATAGGCAGTCGCTCCATGTAAAATACTGGTATTCAGCTGCATGCGGTAAAACTGGAAGCAGTTGGGAAAAGGCTAGGCAGATGATGGACCGTAGATTACTATAATAATAAGCCTTGTCTTTAACCTAACGCTAGATCATGTAAAGTATTTTTGTATATTTGAACTTAAATATATGTGGTGAAATGTGCAGTTCACTATGCGCTACACCTCTGCCTGACCTCCTAATTACAAGCGTGAAATTGTGATAAGTATTTTGAAACATAATACGAAAGCGCAATGTTTCTCTAGACACAATAGAGTAGATGACACCATAAAACAATAATTCCAAGACACCAATCTCTAAAATAAAACGTTATTTTGGGCCTGAAAACCCGATTTATTTTCAATTAATTGCCAAATTAGATTTTTAGTTGCTTTGAAATCATTAAATAGTTGAATCATTGAGTTGACTAAACAGTGACGTCACAGTTTGCTATTGCCATACAAAATGTATGAGAGAACCACGTTTTGACAGCTCTTAAAAAGCTTGTCAAGTGATTGGTGTGTCATCTACTATTTTTCAAGCCCATGAGCTGAATCTATTAGAATTAGGTAATTGCGCGGTCTTCGTAAAAGGCGACGACAAGACATTTCCTTCGTAATAACTTAATTTTCTCACCCTGATGGTGTAGCTTTATAAAATAAAGTAAATTAGATAAAGACATCTATCTGTCTTTTTCCCTCTTTGAAAAATGAACTAAGTGGTTGTTCAAGCTTGACCTTTAAATATTGATAGCGAAACGAAAGTATTAAGCAATCAAGAAATGAACTCAAAAATCAATAAATGTTAAAAGGTTGACAGCTTTCATAAAAGTGGATCAAATTAATATACATTATGGAAACAAATTCAATATTCATTTGAAACAATAAACATTTATTGAAATGACTTAAATATAATGAGTTAGATTGTGCCCTCGGCTTCGCCTACGCGGAGTTTGGAAATTGTTCCATGTGAAAGTTAGTATACACACATAAATATACATTTAAAAGCAAACTATACACACATCAAAAAGTTTGCGATCACTTTGAAAAATCGAAATCTTTTTTGTTACGGTAGAACCCGATTACCTATATTATGATTTCTTCTTCTTTTTATTAGATTTAGAATATAAAACAACAAACCAAAACAAAGACAACACACAACAAAGAATTTATCTTGATAAAGTTCAATTTAAAAAATGATATCAGCTTATGCTAAATGTTATGTTCCCGCTTCTGGGATACAGGGGCGTTCTTTCTGGAGACTTTATGGTTTTTCTCCCATATCCTAACGTCCACTGCTGGACATAAGCCTCTTCCCATGATGGGACGAATTTGCCGTAATCTCCACGCTTGGCAGGTGGATTGAAGATCGCAGTGATGAATATAACAGAAAACGCTGCTGCACATTCTCTGGTCTACGGAGGCGCAAGGTGTTCTGCCTCAGACATTAGTAGCCTTATACGACACCCGTAAGTGTAATGGGTTGGTTCTATTCTACTCTGCCGGATACCACACGGCCAATAAATAAACCCAGATTATGGTCTACCTAAAGCAGATTTCATCAAATTCTGTTCATACGTTGAGATGTAAAAGGTAAAGACAGAGAGAGTTAGGGTAAACTTGCCTAATTCGTACTTACGCCAAATTCGTACTCCACTTAAAACTCGGCTTTGGTAACAGCTATCAGCGCCTCTAGTGTCAAAAAATAGAAATAACAGTCGGCCATTTCACCACCTGGCAGATAACATCTGTGAAGCTGCTCTCGACCAAAATATTGAAAAAGTAAGTTTTTTTTAACTATTGTTGTAATATTTTTACACATTTCGTAAGAGTTTTATTCAAATAAGGTCGTGTATTACCTATTTTACGATTTGATACGTATTAAATGTGTATCTTTGCGATTTCATCTGACGTGTTGTCATACTCGTAACTGTTGTCAATTTGTTTGGCGGTAAATTTAAAATTTGTTTGGCTCTTGCTCCTATTTCGTACTCGAGTTAAGTTCTTAAAACGTACTACGTAAAAGGAAAATAAGAAAAAGAAACAAGAACAAGATGAAAGTGGCAGTTGGTACTGCACATTATGTCAAAAAGACATAAAAGAAACCATGATCCAGTGCACACAATGTGAGACGTGGGTACATGAACTTTGTGCAGGAACCAATAAAAAACCAAAGATTATAACTGCGATGATTGCCGAGAATTGGCGAAGACCATCCGTCGAATTTGTTAAGAATTACTACTTGTTTTAATAACACATTGTTGATTATGATGCTGATTCTCAATACTGTATACCAATGAATAGATCTCAAAGTACGAATTAAGGATATAGCAGTACGATTTGGGATGAATGGTCTTAAATCGTACTTTTTTCGTTTTTTTTTAAATTGTTTATATTTGAGAAGTTAATAAGGTTTATGTTAAATTTGATTACGAAAACAATAAAGCAATTTAGCATACAAAAATTACTTTTAATTAAAACTAATTTATCTTTCCTAATTTTCTAAATATGACGGTTTTCTCTTAAGGGGTACGAATTAGGCAAGTTTACCCTACTCCAGTGCGAGTCGGACTTGCGCATGATATGAGGGGACAGTTGTTAAGGAACAAAAATACACATTCTGTGAAAGTTTCAACTTTCTACCTATTAGGCCCAGCGCACACCGCTGGAGGCGCTATGGAGCGCATTTGAAGACAACAATTTAATATAAACCTTAACTACCTTGACATACGGTCGCGCGCATGCTCTTGTAGTAGTTTGAGGGCGCTCCGAGAACGGCGTGCGAATTTATTCTTACATTGACCGTATATCAAGGTAATTAAGGTTTATATTAAATTGTTGTCTTCAAATGCGCTCCGCTGCGCCTCCAGCGGTGTGCGCTGAGCCTTCCGGAACATAAGATACAGGCCGTGGCAGACGGACGGACGGATGGACAACGGAGGCTTAGTAGGGTCTCGTTCGTTACCCTTCGGGTACGGAACCCTAAAAAATGATCTCATTTAACAACCTATTTATTTAGGCTTATTCATGTTTTGAAAAGTTTCGAAGCGGGGAATCCGAATGGATTATACTTAATACTTTGCAAATAACATAAATCGATTTTACTGTGTAAATATGAAACAGTAGCCATTGAGTGGACTGAAGAATTAGTTTTACATGTTAAATTGATGCGAATGTTTTGTTTATCTAGGAAGGAAAAGCTAGCTGGATATCAGGAAGATTTACGATGAGAATGGATTGGTTTGGCCATAGAATAATGTTTTTTATATTTCTGTGGGTTTGGCCATACGAGCAAGTCTCTGTTGAGAATGAAACATCTTGCTATTGTAAGCTAGGGTTGTCATCCGTGCCGGTACACCGGGACATGTCACCGGTTCAGAACTTCTGTCCCGGCCGTCCCGGTTGATCTACAAAATGTCCCGGTATTTCAATTGCAACGGAAATACGCGTCCGCGCAGACCGGTGGGTGAGGCGGCGGCGGGCGGGCCCTGCCGCCGTCTTTACGGCCCATTCACGACTTCGGTCTTAGCGGCAAGCGGTGCGGCGGGCGGGCGGTGCGGCGGCGGCAAGCGGTGCGTTTTACACGCCACGTACCCTCAGTAGCGGCACGGTAATATTATGATACAGTACTTTAACTCGGCCGCATGATAGAAATAAATGCCTACAGCCGCGCGTTACGTAAACATGCGTTAGGGCTGTCCGTCTCCAGCATTTTAATTACATTTGCCTACTTTCTGTTTCTATTTAGTTTTATGATTGTAAATATCCTTTTTATATAAATAAATGAAATACTTTGTATATTGAATAGGAAGTGTTCAATAAAAATGCGTGTTGTTTTTTGATTGGTAGATTTAATTAAAAAAACATGTTTTTGTTTGAAAAACAAATCGGGCTTATAAATTTGCGACAGAATAATATTTGCGCCTCGACTGAGTCGTACGAAATGCTTTATTGTTAAATTTTAAAGTATAGGCACCGAAGTTTTAACACAAGCGTAAGTAGGTACCTACCTACTTACGCTTGTGCTACCGTATCATGATTCATTCAGAACCGCATATAACTACCTATTTCACTCGTCTCAATAACTTTCCGTTACTCTATTCGCTTTATTTATTAATCCAAACACCTTTTTTTTCGTGAGATAAAAGGAAATACTTATCCATTAAAAAGACACACATTATGTACCTACCTACTAGTAAGTAAAATTATTTTATAGTCTTACCTTTCAGAGTTTCCAGATAATTTAAAAAAACTTATGTCTGGATGCGTTATTGACGAATTCATACAACCAAAAACAGCACAATATTTCCTACTCGTCATATTAACTGATTTTTAGAGAAAAAATCGCGCGGTTATTGTTAAAAAAACAACACACCGTCCGTTCGACACTGCGGTACAGCCGTGACTGTCTGCGCCCCAAGCGCACCCGAGGCAAGGGTCGAGGCGCGTAGGTATAGCTCGCGTTTCGTCCGTTTCTATGAAGTTGGAGTACTGTATCATAATATTACTGTGGTAGCGGCTAGCGGCAGCGGCCGAGGTGGACGTATTCAGGTAGTCAGAACGTGCTCAAAATTATGGTGTTATCAAAATTATCCCTATTGTGTTTAGAGAGCAGTATATTTTTAAAACAATATATTTTTAATATGAGAGGACGAAGATTAAGAAAATATCCGGATAAGTTTTATGAGTACACAAGAATGAGTGTGGAAACATTTGATTATATTCTGCAGCACATAGACTTATATTTAAAACAGCACATCCATCAGTTCCAAAAGGGAAAAAAATCGTCTATTTTTTTTTATTTATAAGTTCGCCGCCGAGTCCGTCACACCTACACCGCTGTCCGCGCCCGCTCTGTTTCGTGGCGTCGCACTCATTCGCTTGTACTTTTGATCTCGCCGCTCCCCGCACCACGCGCCGCTGCAGCCATTCGCTCGGACAAAACCGCGCGCGTTTTCGTTAGGAGCGACGACTCGTGGCGTACTTCAAACATTTTCATACTTTTGTTCTTACCGCTCGCCGCCTCGCGCTTAGCTAGCCACCGCGGCAAGGTCGTGAATAGGCCGTTAGTAGCTACACAGTGGACTAAAGAACGTATTCGCCTTCACGTAGACATGGTCGAAAGCATAATTCAATGCAAGTTCAATTACAAAATGAGAATTTCAGAATATGTAATGGGCAAACCGTACCTGTTAAATAAGGTGAAGAAATCTGAAAAATATCTTGGCAATTAGTGTTTCATGTGTAGAATCTACGTTGTAGACATCTGATTTATTTTTTAATTATTTGATTCTGATTATTACTAATACTACTACTATTTCAGCCGAAAGACGTCCACTGCTGGACATGGGCCTTCTCCGAAGGGGAGTTTTTGCCATAATCGTCACGCTTGGCAGGCGGGTTGGCGATCGCAATACGGTTGTTACAAAAGCACAGAAAACGCTGCAGCCCATTCTCTGGTAAGTCCCTTAGTCGCCTCTTACGACACCCACGGGAAGATATGGGATGGTGCTATTCTTTACGTCCGACACCATACAGAACAAATCTGATCTGATTAATGAATTAATCTGATTAATAAACTTAAAACGGTAACAAGTAGATAATATGTTTTTTTTCTTTTACATTAAGTAAATGGATATTTTCAATCACTTACTGCTAATATCCCAGTCAAAACTTAGGCTGCTATGGCACCGGGGTTGCGGGACTGTTCGAAAGAGATACCGTGGCCCGGGAACACAAAGGGCGATGAAGGAACATGGATGGGTTTTAGTCAGTAAAAGTCTGACACTCCCTCCTGCTCCGCCCAGAGCGGGAGGAGTTATTTGACGATTTCCCATCCGAAAAAAAAAAAAAGGCTGCTATGGCAACCTTATTGTAAGCAGGATTCTTTAACCTATATTCTAAACATAGAAAGTCTCATATATATATTACATTCATATTTCGAAAGTATGTTTGTTTGTTGTTTACCTAAATCCGGGACCGCGGTCCTGGTCCCAGAAGCCTCCCGACCCAACCACTGAACTGATCATCCTGAAATTTTGCATATACACACATCAAAAAAAGTTTGCGATCACTGAAAAATCGAAATCTTTTTTGTTACAGTAGATTATATTATGATTTCTTCCTCTTTAGATAATTTATTTAAAAATATGGATTTATAATATAAAACAATAAATCAAAACAAAGACAACACACAACAAAGATTTTTTCTTGACAAAGTTCAGCTTAGGTTAGTGATCACAAACTTTTTTTGATGTGTGTACGTTGTCAGATGTACAGAAACGGACATAAGATACGCACCTTTCATCCCGAAAAAAGTAATGTTCCCGAGGAAAACTACAATAATGTTCTTATAATAATAGATGGCGCCACGTGTCTATCGAATCATGATTAAATTGTATTATTACAAACAGAGTACAACCCGAATTGATTGTCAAATTCTAAATTAACGCGAGCAAAGCCGCGGGCGAAAGCAAGTACATACACAAACTCAAATCTTTTACTCTCGGGGGTAAGCAGAAACCACAGAACGCCACACCCTACGATCCTTACACAATTATGCTAATAAAATGGTGTCGATTCTGTTGCACAAACTAAACTTAATATAGGCTATTGCTATCTTTTTCTCTCTAATAAAACGAGAAAGAGACGGACGTAATTTAGAGCTGTCAAATTTAATTGGAACTAATATTTCCATACAAATGAAGGGTGCACCTAAAAACATGTCGACTAAAAACACGGTGAAGCGCAAGGCATAAACTAGTTTGACATCTCTAACTTAGTTCATAGCTATAGCCGTCCTTTTCTCGCACTGCCTTTTAGTAAAAGATTGCAATAGTCTAAATTAAGTTTAGTTTGTACACAACAGAATCGACACCATTATTGTCCTAAATAGTTAAACATGTACATCAATGTTTAAGTCATTGCTAATCTGAACTTCCCCGAACACCGACATTCATATCAAAGTCTAAAACATCAATGTCTCTATGAATATGAAATGTTCCAGGGTTGTAATAAGCGTTTCATAGTCTGACCTCAACACCAACTGCTTAATATGCATCGTAAGTCTGAACTCGCTGCAAGGGACTGATGACTTGATCTCAGGCTATCTATCATTAATTCAACGAATAGATTGGATTTGGGCCCGCATAAATTCAGCCTACAAATTGGCTGCTTGAAAACTTTAGAAAACTTTCAACAATACGTGTAGAGCCTTCAACTCTGAATAGAAATGTCGAATACAAAACTCGAAAATTGACGGCTTGACGACTAATATACGTCTGCGGTGTTTATGAAGTTAGACACAGACTTTTTTGGGCCGAACTGCTATTATAGGTTATAATTATTTTGGGGTTATCTAACTATCTTTATCTACACCCATGCTATAAATCCTCTATAAAAGTATCTGAAACAGTTAGCTTATGGCCAACATTAAAACAGCCAGTGTCATAATAACCATTATAACACCGAAACGGGTGTTATAATGTTGTACTGAATTTCATTATGCAACTCGTTTTAAAAAAAGAACATAGTCTAGCACGTGCGATTCACTACCACAGCGACGTAATTAAAAAAAAAACTTATAGGTTAATTCGAATTCACGTCGTATCCCGCCATTTTTGTTCGATATAAACATTGCATTATGTACTTTGTTGTTTACAAAAATGAGTGATACAAGCTTTGTGCATTATAATAATTGTACTATCCAAAATGTAAATAATTATATTATTACCTATACATGGTTTGTTTGTATTAAATACTCAGCAATTTTATTAAACTTTCCATGAATTTACATAGACCTCTTACAACACTACAACACCTTATGATTTCAGAACCTTTTACATGGAGGATTCATAGCATGGATGTAGATAAAGTCTTGTATGCAACTGTTCATAATTAGGTATTAAAACACTCGTGTGATACTATTATCACACTCGGCTTCGCCTCGTGTGATAAACCCACATTCGTGTTTTAATACACCTCATTATACAACAGTTGCATAAATAACTATTATACAACGTTATACACTGGCCTGCAAAATGCAAAAACAAAGTATCACATTTTTTAAATTTAATTTTTTTCTTAACTCTATAGAAATCAGAGATTGAAAATAAAAAACGTTTTATAGCAATTTTTATCAGTGTTATGTACAAAATTAAACTCTTTTTCGAGTCCTTTTTGTATCGAAAGTATATCCAGTGTACTTACAAAGTTATTGCAATTTTAAAAGTGTGATACTTATTTTTGCAGGCCAGTGTACTTTTGTCGTCCATAATTATTTAGGTGGAGATTCTAAATAAATAAGTACTCGAACAAAGTCTATATATAATGTTACTAGCGCGTGCAGAAATGTTAGCGCCTTAAAAAAGTTTAGCCAAAGTAAGTACTTTCTAAGTGATGTATAAAGATCTCGACCTTGTCATCTTTTTGGCAAGTAGTGAGCCGAACAACATAATTCCTTATAAGGTAAAGTGTGAGTTGCCTTTTAACAATTATATCCACACCTTTGATAGCGATGATAATTAAAACCTGTCACACGGTAATAAAGGTACTACGCCCTGTATGTGACGTTTTAATCAACATGAGACGATTCCAGTTACTTATATTGATGTTTTATATACCTATACCGTATAGGAAGAGAAACTAGTAGAGCCATTAAACAAATGATTTTTTTTACGGTTGTTTTAAAGACTAGTCCAAATAAAATATTTAGCAGTAGGTAATTGTTATTGGTTCACACGATCCTTGGAAATCGTTGAGGAGAGTTTTTTAACACCATTGGATTTGGATCACGACATGTACCTAATAACTAGATAGAGCATTCTAGCGTTTGCACATTTGGAAAACTTGATAGAAATGAATTGCTAAAATATTCTATATATTTTACACAAAATATATTTTTTATTCAAGAATTCCAGTTATTCTGTCAAGTCACAGGCACCACTCAAGCGAATTTGGAAGTCGTCGAATAAAAGACTATATGAAACAATTGGGTCAAAAAGAAATATTTAATATTTCAGTCATAAGATCTTTACAAAAAATGATAAAACGTAAACAACAATAGATTACGTTTCAGTCTGTTGAGATTTCAATGTTTCCATTTTCATTTTAAATGTTTACATCGAATTTCTTCAACATTACACTCGGATAAACTTTCATGTAAAATTCTTTCAGTGAAACTGATTTTATAATGCTGCTGTCATAAGTGAATAAACCTGGTACCTTAATTTTTTATCAGTACCTAAAACCTAGTACAATACCTACCTACTTAGTACCTATAGTACTATAATGGTACTAGTGGTAGTTATATTTATCTTAACATAGTATAAAACAGTCACTCACGCTGTTTGTACGCTTATATCTTTTCAACTATTACGCAACGGATTTTAGTGCAGTTTTCAGGAGTGATTGTGATTGTGACAGTGATTCAAGAGGAAGGTTTATATTGTATATGTTGCAACCATGCCAAGCCGGGGCGGGTCACTAGTATAATAATATTAGATATCCACTTGCATAAACTCACGCTGCAGATAGGACCTTCAAATGTTACAATTAGTTGGATCTGTTTTCAACTGATTGCACATAACGCTATTAATATCCACCTAATATCCGAATGCGTAGTAATATTCCAATACACAAACACAAAAGGGCTGTACACTTGGTCGGTAATTAGTCTTCTGTGCCTAAGTTTCATGGTTTCTACGTAACGTCGCGAAGCAGACGTAGTGTTGGGTGCAATTAGAGATGGGCATATACCCGGTAAAAACCCAGACTTTGGGTAAATACCCATTTATACCCATTTTTACCTTCCCATTTTTAATTTATACCGGGTAAAAATTAAAATCAGTTTAATTTAACTACTTTTCTATTTAAACTAATTATTGTTTTTTTTTTATTAGATACTTTGACATTTTATCATTTATTTTATTTGAGACCGTCGTCGGCACAACATACGCGGACATAGTTTTCTCATTAGAATAAAATAGTAGGGCACTGTAACTGTCCAATGAGGGACGATGTGGAGGGGTGCATTTCGTAACTATAGCTTCGCTTCGTTTTTGTTTTTGTTTGTCTTACGTCTGAGATATACTTTTAGGTACGATTTACATTTTTTTTCAAAGGCATTGTGACGTAAATGAGTGTGAAGTTTTGTTAATTTTATTTTATTTTATTTTATTTTATTTATTAAGGGACAATAAACAGCTACAATATGTGTTTAAACAGAGTAAAAATAATACAAAACATTAACAATATTGCAGCCCACTACATTATCCGCATATTAACAAGAGAGAATATGATAATGAGTGCCACTAGATAGGTAAAAAAATAATAATAATAATAATAATAATAATCAACTGGCAACTCTCGATGACATATACGTCGTTTTACAAAACACGCAATTTATTTCGTATATTTTTGAAAAAACCACTGCATTTTTGGCTGTACTTCTGTATCCGAAAGAAATATGAAACCATATATTTATTTAATAAATTAAAACCTCCACCATTTCAATAAGTTAATAAAAAATTGAAGAACAATGAACTATGACAATGAATGACAGATGTCATGAAAGAAAAAACGTGAAATTAATGATACAAACTGATACAAAGATACAAATAAATGTGTCGATGATTAACGACGACCTTATATGATGTTAACGAGAGCAGCAGCAGCACGACGCGCACACCTACCAACCCCGGACTCGTCGCTCAGCTCCGCCTCGCCGCCGCCGGACCCCAGATCACCAGTGTCACCGGTTGCGGCAGTTGCGTCGAGCTCGAGCGACGAATATTTCTCCCCGCCGACGTCGCCACCACCTGTACGTCGTGCGGGAAGAGGCCGGCCACCGACGAGCTTGGGACTTAGGGGCCGACAGGCCCCGAGCCGGGTCCCCGCTACCGGTGGTTGTGTGCAGCGCATGAAATGGACTCAATCAATGAACGAGAACGTCATGCGCGCATACTACGGGTCTACAGAGGGGGGAACTAACCTCACTGCGTACCGTGTTAGGATGCTGTCTCTGTTCCAGGATCTTGAACCAACCGTCATCGTCTCGGCCCAACGACTATCGGATCAGGTGCGGGTCATCCAACGCAGTCACAGGTTGGACGACGCCGCGCTTGATAGGCTGCGCTCAGAAGTACTGAGCAACCTTATCGTCTTAACTCCGACACAAACCGCGGTGCAAGTGTCAGCTATTGACGCAACACCACCGCGGTTGAACCCTGATGTTGTAGAGGAGGATGATGGGGTTGCCACGGTAAGTAGCCAGTGCAACGACCGATTGAGGAGCGCTCTGGAGAATGCGCTTCATGAATATCGGTCCACTCCTACCGAACTTAGGCCCCGATTACCACGGTTACCCATGCATAAGAAAAATAGGGCGCTGGTGTGTGCCTTGGACTCGCAACTCAAGAATATATTCGAAAGTAGCGAGAACCTCGTTGATACACACTCGATCCTGTTCTGTGGGGCTGTTGCGGCATGTCGTATAGCTAATGTCAAGTTCCCAAATTGTGACGTAGCTACTCGACCAAAACCAGCTGTACCAGCCTGGCAGCGCAGGATCGAGCGCCGTATCGACGGGGCCAGGGTACTCATCGGCAAACTATACTGCTTCAGGGAGGGCAATACACGACCACGAGTGATGCGCTTTGTGAGGCGGGCATTCTCGGGGACTGAAATCAGTCCTCAAGAATACATGTCCCGTGCCACAGAGCGCATCGACTTCCTGAAGCAGAAAGTTTATGCATGGGCGAACCGTATTCGGAGGTATAAGCGGCGGGTTGATCGGTATTCACAGAATCGCATGTTCCAGAGCGATGAGAGGTGGGTATACAGAGCTTGGGAGCGACCCGAGCAAAATATGACAGATGTGTGCCGCCCGGATGATGCCGCCACGAGTTCTTTCTGGCGCAGCATCTGGTCGGTACCCGTTTGTCATACTGAGGCTGACTGGATGCGTGATGTCGAGCGAGTGTGTGAACCTATCCCAGAAATGGAGCCAATTTTTATAACACCTGTAGATGTAGCCAGAGCAGTTCGTCCGTTACCAAATTGGAAATCCCCGGGACCGGACGGACTGCACAACTTCTGGCTCAAATGGTTTAGTAGTTCACACACTTGCCTGGCATCGCAATTCCAGTCATCCTTAGAGTCCGGGTCCCTTCCACAGTTTTTAACAACAGGCGTTACCCACCTGCTCCATAAGTCAGGTAGTCCCGCGGAACCCAAAAATTATAGACCGATCACGTGTTTGTCGACGATCTACAAGCTTCTTACATCCATTCTGAGAGTGAAAATTAATACACACATTGACAAAAACTCCATTATGTCAGCCTCTCAGAATGGATGTAGGAATGGGTCCCGCGGTACTAAGGAGCTACTCCTCATCGACATGGCCATTAGCCAACAGGTTCGTCGATCTCGCAAAGATCTGTCGACATGTTGGATAGATTATAAGAAGGCCTATGACTCGGTGCCACATACGTGGCTCATGAGGGTGCTGGAGTTGTACAAAGTAGATACAACTCTACGCACCTTTCTTGAGTCATGTATGGGGCAATGGAAGACGGTCCTTCGATATCCAGGATGTCGACAGATCCAGGGGAGTGATGAGCCTGTATGGATTAAGCGGGGAATATTCCAGGGCGACAGTCTGAGTCCACTTTGGTTCTGTTTAGCCCTGAATCCTCTAAGCACATTGCTAGAGAATTCAGGCCTAGGCTGCCGGTTGAGGAAGGATGGTCAGGTTATATCTCACCTGCTTTACATGGATGATCTGAAACTCTTTGCCCCCAACAAATTGCGACTGATGGAGCTACTGAAAGTAACTGAAACTTTTAGTAGCGCCATCAGGATGGAATTTGGTGTGGACAAATGTGCAGTCATGTATGTAAAGCGAGGGGAGATTATGGAGTCCGAGGGACTTCAACTCTCGGACTCCATACACCTGAAATCTCTTTCCTCATCCGAAACCTATAAGTATTTGGGTATGTCGGAAGCGTTAGGCATTAATGTAACTGACATGAAGCAATCATTGAGGGAGCGCTTCTTCGGTCGCCTGAGAAAGGTATTAAATAGCCTTCTTTCAGGCGGGAACAAGGTGCGCGCCTTCAATGGTTGGGTCATGCCGGTTTTAATGTACTCTTTCGGCATACTCAAATGGACTCAGACCGAACTCGACGCCCTGGATAGAAGAGTTCGTACACTGCTGACCGAAAGCCGGATGCATCACCCACGATCTTCGGTTATGAGACTGTACATCCCGCGGAAGTGCGGAGGTCGAGGCTTTTTAAACGCGAAGACCCTCCACAACCGCGAGGTGTGCAGTCTCAGAGAATATTTTTTAAAAGCCGAGGTGGGTATGCACCGAGATGTGGTCGCAGTGGACAAGGGACTCACCCCGCTGTCCATGGCTAAAGAGAACTGGCACAGACCTGAGGTACTTACCACCGATGACCGCAAGGAAGTATGGCAAGGCAAAGTGCTTCACGGGCGCTTCTACCGGGCTCTTCATGGGCCCGATGTAGATTTTATAGCGTCCGTGTCCTGGTTACGTTTCGGCGACCTCTTTGGGGAAACTGAAGGTTTTGTCTGTGCGATTATGGACGAAGTTATGTTGACGAACAACTACCGGAAATATATTATGAAGGACGGGACGGTTGACGTGTGTCGGGCATGCCACCTTCCGGGTGAGTCCATCAGACATATTATTTCTGGTTGTTCTCGTCTGGCTAACGGCGAGTACTTGCACAGGCATAACCAAGTAGCCAGGATTATACACCAGCAACTTGCCTTGAAATATAAACTTGTGGAATCTGAGGTACCGTACTACAAGTATGTGCCCGACCCAGTTCTCGAAAATGACCATGTCACGCTGTACTGGGATCGGTCCATCATTACTGACAGGACTATTGTCGCCAATAAGCCTGACATAGTGATGATGGACCGATCAGCGCGCCGCGTAATGATAATCGATGTTACCATTCCGCATGACGAGAACCTCGTGAAAGCTGAGAAAGAAAAACAAATAAAATATCTCGACTTGGCACACGAGGTTCGCGGCATGTGGAATATGAACTCGGTTATCATTGTGCCGATTGTCGTGTCGGCCAATGGCCTTATAGCCAAGAGCTTCGATGACCATCTATCGAAGCTCTCTTTAGGCGGTTGGATCAAGGGCCTGATTCAGAAGGCAGTACTCCTCGATACGGCTCGCATTGTGAGGAGGTTCCTGTCTCTGCAGCCCTAACCACCGGTGGCTTGGACCCTGCTCCCGACACCGGCGGACTACTATTTTTTTATATTTTTAAGTGTTTTTTTTTGTATCGTTTTATTTTAAGAAATACTTAAAAATGTAAATAGATAAGGATATAAATGAATAAACGGAATAATAATCACATCACGTTAACAATAAATAATTATAGAAATAATAAATAATTGTACAAATATCAATTATAGTAGTTATTAAAAATTAAATTTAAAAAAAAAATATTAATAATATCATGCAAAATAGAAATTCAAATTCATTCAATTGCTTGGCAACAGAGTAACAATACGCACTAAAAACAAATAAATAAAAAAATAAAATCTAGACTAGCTTGACTAGGTTGCATTCCTAATAGCATTATTGGTTCATAATAATTTTCATTACATTAGATTTAAATTTAGATTTTGAGCATACAAAAATATCAATATTAAGAAAATTACAATTATAGGATTCAACCATTCGACGGATGGGGCAGCGCATTCCAGAATTAGTTCTACAGGTATTAACAGCAAATAGGGTACCTGCACGGGTACTACGTATATTAACGGTGCGTGGGACTACATAACATAGTTTACTCGTGAGATCAATACAGTCGAAATCACCATTAACAATACCATGCAGTACAGAGGCCTCTAGATACTTACGTCTAGATTCTAGCTTGACCTGCCCATATTTATTCAGTAATTCAGAGTACGACAAATACGTTTTATGGCATCTATAATGCATGGCTCGCAGAAACTTGCGCTGGACTTTTTCAATCTCGTCTATGTATTTCTGATAAAATGGATTCCAAATAGGGACGGCATATTCTAATTGTGATCGTACAAGGGTTTTATATAGGTAAAGGTATGTGGAGACCCGCTTAAACTCAGTAGACGACCTCATAACGAAGCCATACATCCCAAATGCTTTATTTACAATTTTTCCTACATGTTGGTTTAGGGATAACCTACCATCAATCAACACACCAAGATCTTTCACAGTAGATACATTACTGAGTGCTGTGTCATGCAATGAGTATTTAAATTTAATAACTGCTTTATTCTTTGTGAAATTAATGCAATTGCACTTGGAGAGACTAAGGTGTAATTTATTGCCTAGACAGTATGTTGGAACAGTCGACAATCCTCTACAGTTTGTATAGATCTATAAGCTTTTAGGTCATCAGCGTATACAAGAAACTTAGTATTTTTAAAACATTTGTCTATGTCATTGATATATAAAATAAACAATAGTGGTCCCAAAATTGAACCTTGTGGAACACCCGAGGTTATATGTACTGCATCAGACGTGTTCTATTTTTAATATAGGATGAGAACCAGCGAAGCAAATTTCCTCGTATACCATTAAAAGCAATCTTATTCAGTAGGATTACATGGTCGACCTTGTCAAAAGCTTTTTTGAAATCTGTATAAACTGCGTCAACTTGTAATCGCCTGTCCATGTTTTCAAAAAGATAATTGGAAAATGTTAATAAATTAGAAACAGTCGAACGTCGCTGAACAAACCCATGTTGCTCTGGGATGATGACGCTGTGTAAGATTGGGTAGATTTCATTGTGTACGAGTCTCTCAAAAAGTTTTGACAAGGTCGACAGAATCGAGATAGGCCGGTATTGCTCTACGTCATGTTTTGAGCCGTCCTTGTGTACAGGCGTGATGTTAGCCTGTTTCCATTCATCCGGGAAAACACCCTCGCTTAAACATTTATTGTAAATGATAAAGAGTGGCTTACAGATACTGCCAGCGACGGCCTTAAAGAACAAGGCTGGGTAACCATCGGGACCTGCTCCTTTGGAAGGATCCAGTAATTTTAACTCTTTAAGTATTTTGTCTTCCTCAATATGCAAGTTATCGATCAACCCAGCATTGGCATCACAGTGTGTAGGTGGGGTCCAGGTGGACAATGAGGGTGAACTAGGTTCAAACACAGACTGGAAAAAGTCTGAAAACATATCACAAATCTCTTGGGGGGCACTTGATTTAAAGTTTTGATATTGCATAGTGGATGGAATACCCGATTTATTTTTGCGATTATTTATATATGTCCAGAAGTATTTAATGTTTGTGGTAAGTTTGTCTTCAACTGATTTAATATAGTTTGAGTAGCAGGTATTGCAGGCATCTTTAAAGGTTACTCTGTATTCCGAAAACTCATTGTAGTCTTTGATGTTCTTAAATTTCTTCCATTTAACCCAGAGACGTTGTTTTCTCTTGAAAATTTTTATTAACTGTGCTGAGAACCAAACCGGAAAATCAAGTGTCCGGGACTTGACACGCGGTACATTGCGTTCAGTAATGCCACCGAGAACATCATAAAAGCATTTCACGGCCTCCTGCGATGGAAGGTTCTCCAACATGTTCTCCCATTCAACCTCACTGATTTGCTCATTAATCACATCATAGTTCGCTTTGCGAAAGTCATATTTAGTCAACGGTTTTCTTTTCAGGGCTTGTGTGGATATACTTGTGGATGCTGTAGCAACAAACGGAGGATGATGTGTGTCTATGGGTAGCAGTGAATCTAATGGACGGCTTATAGTACAAGTGATGTTAGAAATAAACAAATCTAAGATTCTCCCATTAGCATTAGCTAAGCAATTAAATTGGTATGCATTCAGGGTTGACATTAGCTGTGCCAATTGTAATACAGGTGACGTTCCGGAGTATGACACACCAGCAAGCTGATGTGCCCCGTCAAACTTTCCATCCTTCCATGTAATTTCAGGAAGATTGTAATCGCCTATAATAAATATGTTTTCGACATAAGGTTCAATTAATATGTCCTGCAGTGTATCAAGGTGAGTAGTATATACATCAGCAGTAGCCCAGGGTGGTATGTATACAGCACTAACTACATGCATTTTAGAGCTATTGTCCTTACTCGGAATACCAACCGCAAGATGTTCAATGCACGTCGGCCGACCAGAAATGTCAAGTAAACATGACCGGAGTCCAAGCGATACTGCGACCAGAACCCCACCACCATCACGTTTACGAGTTGTGTCACGATCTCGGTCACAGCGGTACACAACATATCGAGGATCCACAAACTCACCGCTAGCAATATCGGGTATAAGCCACGTCTCAGTCAATATGATATTAATACTATAAAAGAAGGTAGGCCAATTTTAATTCATAGTACATTATATTGTAGATAAATAAAATATAGAACGCACACTGCCTGCTTAAGTCATCATCATCATTCATCATTTCAACCGAAAGACGTCCACAGCTGGACATAGGCCTCTCCAAAGTGTCGCCACATTGACCAGTCCCGTGCGACTCGCATTCAACGGATTCCCGCAACCTTCACCAGGTCATCGGTCCACCTAGTGGGAGGTCTTCCAACGCAACGTTTTCCGGTTTGCGGTTGCCACTCCAGAACTTTTCGGCTCCATCGGCCATCCGTTCTGCAAGCAATGTGCCCTGCCCACTGCTATTTAAGTTTGCCAATTCTTCCGGCTACGTCTGTGACCCTGATTCTCTTGCAGATGTCTTCATTTCTGATTCGATCACGCAAAGAAACTCCAAGCATAGCCCTCTCCATTGCCCTTTGGGTGACTTTAAGCCTTCTGATGAGGCCCATTGTGAGCGAGCACGTTTCGGTCCCGTATGTAATCACTGGCAACACACACTGGTCATAGACTTTCGTCTTGAAACACTGCGGTAAGTTGGGTGAGAAGATACCGCGCAGCTTCCCCAACGCTGCCCAGCCGAGTCGGATTCGACGATTGACCTCTTTCTCGAAGTTAGACTTACCTAACTGGACCGTTTGTTCCAGGTATACATAATCGTCCACAGCTTCGAGTGTAGTGTCTCCGATTTTGATAGGAGTGGTTGTTACATGGGCATTCAACATGACTTTGGTTTTGTCCATGTTCATAGCCCCACTCTTTCGGAAGCTCTACCGAGGTCATCGAGCATTGTACTGGGGTCCTCCATGGTCTCAGCCATGACCACTATATCGTCGCCAAACCGAAGGTGAGTGATGTACTCGCCATTGACGTTGATGCTTTGCCCTCTCCAGTCCATGACTTTGAAGACATCCTCCAGTGCAGTGGTGAACAGTTTCGGAGATATGACGTCTCCCTGTCTCACACGTCGCTGCAGAATAGGTTTAATGCAGGATAGGTTCCGACTCCCAGGCTTGGTCCTGAAGTCGGACTGACATGGTGGCGTTTTTGTACAAACACTTCAACACCTCGATGTACCGGGAGTCGATTTGGCACCGTTGGAGAAACTGCAGTACAGCCTAGGTTTCGATCGAATCGAAGGTTTTCTCGTAGTCCACAAACGCTAAACAGAGAAGCAGGTTATACTCTTCGGTCTTCTGTATAACCTGCCGCAGCGTATGTATGGGGTCCACGGTGCTAAAGCCTTTTCGGAAACCAGCTTGTTCGGGAGGCTGAAAATCGTCAAACCTGCGCGCGAGACGATTCGTGATGACTCTTGAAAACAACTTGTAGACATGACCTAGAAGTGAGATTTGAAAATTAATGTTGATTAAAGATTTAAAAGAAACATAATTAACTTCATTTTATGTAGCTCAGGCTGCTTTACGCCGGGGCAACACTATGCGACATTGCGGCATTCCACAAAGCAGCATGCTACAATAATTTAAAATATTCCACATCGCGGCATCGTGGCAAAAATCGAGCGGCATGGCAACGTCTTGCGTCATGCTGCTAAAGTTACTTCATCAGCCTTAATCGACGGTGTCTTGTCCCCTCGATCAATCAAGTTGGTAGACCAAAACACTCCAATAAAATTTACAGCACGATGCTTTGAAAATTATCTAGGCATGATGTTGCCTCGATGTAAAATAGGCTGCCGCATACCGCAAATTCCGCATATTTTCGTTATTTGTAGCATACCACAAGATGACGCACGCCCCAATATATAGCACGCAGCAATACCGCACAGTGTTGCCCCGGTGTAAAGAAGCCTTTAGATATCCGCAATTACAGACACGTTTAAAATAACAATGCACCGTTCCCCTTGGGGAACATACAATCAATATTTATCTTCAATGGTCAAGGTCAAAATTAACATGGTAGATCGTAGTATTGATGACGAAGCCAATTAAATTATATAAAGACACTATACATTTCATGGCAAAGCCATTTAAATAATATAAAGGCAGTAGTCAATTTTTACCCGGTATTTTTTATTAATACCCGGTAAAAAAGGGTATTTTTTCTTTTTTACCTATTTTAACCTTTCCTTCCAATTTTTACCTTCCCATTTTTTACCCACCCGCCCATCTCTAGGTGCAATCGATGCGTGATTCAATTGTTTCCAATATATGCAGCGTCATGCAGCTACTAATCCCATATGTAAGGTTCCCAGATAGTGCACGGTCATCGAGATGCATCATATAGGAAATTAGGTACTTAATCTAACAAGTAATTATCGCTCCATTAATCTTATAGCCGTCTTGATTCCGATTGTCATACGCCTAGTAAATTAACACAATGCAATGGTGTCAATTCTGTTGTGCACAAAATAAACTTAATTTGGGCTATCTTTTACTAAAAGGCAGTGTGAGAAAAGGACGGCTATAGCTATGAACTAAATTAGAGATGTCAAACTAGTTTATGCCTTGCGCTCCACCGTGTTTTTAGTCGACATGTTTTTACGTGCACCCTTCATTTGTATAGAAATGTTAGTTCGAACTAAATTTGAGAGCTCTAAATTACGTTTGTCTCTTTCTCGTTTTATTAGAGAAAAAACCGGCCAAGAGCGTGTCGGGCCACGCTCAGTGTAGGGTTCCGTAGTTTCCCGTCCGTCACAATAAGTGTTCCCACTTATGAGTTTAAAGGTGGGGTATCCATTATGTAAAAATGCTTGCATATACGAATTTACTACAAACTTAGTCCAGAAATTATTTTGTACAACTTTTTGTATTTTTTGTACAAAAACTGTTGTTTCCCTCAAGTTCAAAATGATTTTCCTAGAAAGTCCTAATAAAGTTCTACTTTTCAGATTTTTTTCATATTTTCTAAACTTATGGTTCAAAAGTTGGAGGGGGGGGGACACATTGTTTTTTACTTTTGGAGCGATTATTTCCGAAATTATTGACATTATCAAAAAATGATTTTAGGGAACCCCTATTCATTTTTAAATACCTTTCCAACAATATATCACACGTTAGGGTTGAAATTTAAAAAAAATCACTTCCCACTTTACATATAGGGGGCTACCCTAATAAAACATTTTTTTCCAATTTTTATTTTACCACTTTGTCGGCGTAATTGATATACATATTGGTACCAAATTTCAGCTTTCTAGTGCTAACGGTCACAGAGATTAAGCGAGGACGGACAGACGGACGGACGGACAGACATGGCGAAACTATAAGGGTTCCTAGTTGACTACGGAACCCTAAAAAGATAGCAATAGCCTAAATTATGTTTAGTTTGTGGACAAGAGAATCGACACCAGTGTCATCATTCTCTTGTCCTTATCCCAATTCATTTGTGGTCGGTGCATCATGTCTTCTACTTCTCCATTACTCGTCATCTCATCAGAAACCTCCTTTCGTACCATATCATTCTCCACACTCTCCACCCATTGTTTCTTTTGTCTTCCTCTACTCATAAACCCATCCACATTCATACTCAAAACTTTCCTCACGACATTTTCCAAATTCCCCCGCATCACATGCCATTATCACGACTAGGGCGTGCAGAACCGTTATTGAATTACATTTTGATTTAAATCAACTTTTTTCGAACGCACTTAATTAAGAAATCTTCAATTGAGAGTCATCAAATAAATCCGAACGCAACCTACACCCTCTTACACTTCTCCCTCTCGATTTCGCCTGCCCAAACTCAAACCTTACCTTAAGGGCGCGTTTGCATTTCAGGCAAAATTATGCTGTTTTTCGGTACATTTTATGGCATAACCAAACAAAATCCAATATAACTAATGACTACCTCGTATAGAGTGGTTCTTCATCTTCAAATACTAGGTACTAGATCATCGAATATTTTAGTTTTTTATAATGTAAAATCGATCTGTCGTTGCCATTTTTCACAAAAGTAACGATACCGGGTTGAGTTTAGGTACATTTTTTGTACTATTATTAACATATTTTACTATTTCTAAAAATATTATTTGTTGGCAAACATATTCAATTCTTAATGCTAGGATTTTTTTTTAATCTAAATGCTTTATATAGTCGCAGAAAAAATTAAAACCGAAACTTATTTTTTCACATGTTTTTCTCTTCTGGATGAATCTTAATCGATTGCGTTAGGGGTTATTTTATTTTTGATACCCGTCTTGATTTATTGCAAAGTATTTCGAATGAAACTAGTCCGCGCGCGACGCCCGTCGAGAGTGGACACGTATCGCCTGTTTGGAGCGCCTCGAGTTGAAAAAGATCGCTGTGCAAACACAAAATATTCGATAAACCAAATTTGATACTTCACAAGGTAGAGTTTTATTCTATTTTATTTCGCTATAAAAAGTATGTAAGTAGGGTTTCTAAAAGCCTATTCGTCCTGAACTTGGAGTGACCTGAAGGTGTACTTCGGTGACTGCTACTGGAACTCCTTGATGTGTTGTACTAGGTGAGCCGAGTTTGGGGTCGTATTGTTAGTTATGATGAGACCTTACCTCCGGACCTGATGGAGTGACCTGAATGTGTACTTCGGTGAGGTACTGGAACTCCTTGACGTGTTGTACTAGGTGAGCCGAGTTTGGGCTCGTTTTGTTAGTAATGATATGACATTACCTCCGGTCTTGATGGAATGACCTGAAGGTGTACTTCGGTGAGCTACTGGAACTCCTTGACGTTTTGTACTAGGTGAGCCGAGTTTGGGCTCGTTTTGTTAGTTATGATGAGACCTTACCTCCGGACCTGATGGAGTGACTTGAATGTGTACTTCGGTGAGGTACTGGAACTCCTTGACGTGTTGTACTAGGTGAGCCGAGTTTGGGCTCGTTTTGTTAGTTATGATGTGACATTACCTCCGGTCTTGATGGAATGACCTGAATGTGTACTTCGGTGAGGTACTGGAACTCCTTGACGTGTTGTGCTAGGTGAGCCGAGTTTGGGGTCGTATTGTTAGTTATGATGAGACCTTACCTCCGGACCTGATGGAGTGACCTGAATGTGTACTTCGGTGAGGTACTGGAACTCCTTGACGTGTTGTACTAGGTGAGCCGAGTTTGGGCTCGTTTTGTTAGTTATGATGTGACATTACCTCCGGTCTTGATGGAATGACCTGAAGGTGTACTTCGGTGAGTTACTGGAACTCCTTGACGTGTTGTACTAGGTGAGCCGAGTTTGGGCTCGTTTTGTTAGTTATGATGAGACCTTACCTCCGGACCTGATGGAGTGACCTGAATGTGTACTTCGGTGAGGTACTGGAACTCCTTGACGTGGTGTACTAGGTGAGCCGAGTTTGGGCTCGTTTTGTTAGTTATGATGAGACCTTACCTCCGGACCTGATGGAGTGACCTGAATGTGTACTTCGGTGAGGTACTGGAACTCCTTGACGTGTTGTACTAGGTGAGCCGAGTTTGGGCTCGTTTTGTTAGTTATGATGAGACCTTACCTCCGGACCTGATGGAGTTACCTGAATGTGTACTTCGGTGAGGTACTGGAACTCCTTGACGTGTTGCACTAGGTAAGCCAAGTTTGGGCTCGTTTTGTTAGTTATGATGTGACATTACCTCCGGACTTGATGGAATGACCTGAAGGTGCACTTCGGTGAGCTACTGGAACTCCTTGACGTGTTGTGCTAGGTGAGCCGAGTTTGGGCTCGTTTTGTTAGTTATGATGTGACATTACCTCCGGACTTGATGGAATGACCTGAAGGTGCACTTCGGTGAGCTACTGGAACTCCTTGACGTGTTGTGCTAGGTGAGCCGAGTTTGATTGACCCCAGATAGGCAAAAAATATGGAGCTCATAATAAAAAATTGATAACGTTTTTTCATAATTATGAAAGTACCTACACCTTTAGGTCACTCCATCAAGTCCGGAGCCAAGGTCTCATCATAACTAACAAAACGAACTAAAACTTGGCTCACCTAGTACAACACGTCAAGGAGTTCCAGTAGCAGTCACCAAAGTACACCTGCAGGTCACTCCATCAGGTCCGGAGGTAAGGTCTCATCATAACTAACAAAACGAGCCCAAACTCGGCTCACCTAGTACAACACGTCAAGGAGTTCCAGTACCTCACCGAAGTACACATTCAGGTCACTCCATCAGGTCCGGAGGTAAGGTCTCATCATAACTAACAAAACGAGCCCAAACTCGGCTCACCTAGTACAACACGTCGAGGAGTTCCAGTAGCAGTCACCGAAGTACACCTGCAGGTCACTTCATCAAGTCCGGTGGTAAGGTCTCATCATAACTAACAAAACGAGTCCAAACTCGGCTTACCTAGTACAACACGTCAAGAAGTTCCAGTAGTAGTCACCAAAGTACACCTGCAGGTTACTCCATCAGGTCGAAAGGTAAGGTCTCATCATAACTAACAATACGAGCCCAAACTCTCCTCACCTAGTACAACACGTCGAGAAGTTCCAGTAGCAGTCACTGAAGCACACCTTCAGGTCACTCCATCAAGTCCGGAGGTAATTCGTAAAAATGTAAAGAGCAAAAATATTTTTTTTGTAGGTACCTAACATAATTTTATTACAAAGAAATACGTAAAAAAAAATGAATCATTTAAAATTTCAAAGTATCGAAATGTGTTCACTTGACTACTATTCTCGCAGTTAGTCGTGCGTACACTTGTGTGTATGACCCGTGTCAATGTAGTAGTTCGATTCTGTACCTATCAATTTTGCAAACGCGTCCTTAAACTTTTCCCAAACCCAATGGTGCTGACATATCTGGGATTATTACAAACTTATTGCAGCAGCTAAAATAGAAGCTCAAGGACCATCGCCGTAGTTGTCTCCGACTAGTCAGTGCCATCGTTATCGTTATAATAATATAATAATAATATAATATAATAATCATTTTATTATCAGGCTACTAAGGCCCATAGATAAAATACACAAATTAACATCTAATAACAATAAACTAATACATATTTAAAACCATGAGAAACTAAAACTATACACGTAACGTTGTCGGCGTCGTGTTTCGCTGCGAGGTGTCGCGTAACCGCCCTCGGAAACGTCGATATACGACACCCTTCGGCCAAAAGTCCTCCTTCATGCAGGTCTGCAGATGGTGGGTTGGAACTCGCACCACGAAAGATTTAAAGTTAATGTTATGGCGCGATTCCAACCTTTCGACCCTCAGAGTCCAGTTGGTCTTCACTTTCAAATACTGCACCACTTCTTCAGTTGTAGTGGAGTGATGCAGACGTGAAATGTACAGCTGCGTCGTAGGCACAGCAGGACGCAGCAGCATGTTGGGTCCACTCGGTGCGGTACCGCACAAGTTACGAGAACAGGGCTTCTTCTTCTTCCTTTCTACTTTAGTGAAGCCCTCCTCATCAACTTGGCTCGTTCTTGGCACGGAGCTAAGGACTGCAGTCAGGGCAGGTTGACCACCCTCTTTCCGTATTTCCCCTTTTCTGGTTTGTCGCTTAGGCTGCGACGCATCAGATTTTCCGCTGGTGACGATAGCAGCATAGGCACGTTTTGGGGTCGACGTACCTACGCGTGACGTATCCGCAGCCGGCGTTGTGGCGCGGGCGACGACGGCGGCGAGCGGCGCTTGCTCAGCGTTATCGGCAGCTGGTGACGCACTTGTGTTCGCCGATTCAAAACTGCCGATGGTTGCATTTTGCGCCCCTCGACGTGTATTCACCTTGGAGGCCTCTGGTGACCCAAATACCGAACCAACATTGCGCAATAACGCTATTTCTGCACGTAGTTCGGTATTGGTTTTTTCTGATACCTCCATTCTGGACTGCATCCTGGTCATCTCCGCTTTCAAGGTAGTGATGTCCTTTAGCAGCCGTGTAACGTCGACGTGATCGAAAGTGACGGGAGGCAGTTTACTAAGCTCCTTCGCCACGAAATCTGGCACGTCGTCCGGGTCAGTCTTCTTCAACATATAGAGGATATCCTGAAGACTCTTCTCGGTTCCATCTCTGCGCCGAGAGGGCATCTGGTCCAGTTTTCCAAGAGACTGGAACAGTAACAGCTTTCCGCTGCTGATGTCGTCCTCCTTGAAGTTGGACCGGCATATCTGCAGGATGCTCACCTCGTCCATGTAGTCGATGGCATGGACTAGGAATGCCAGCAATTCATTCACTATAAGTTTTTTGGAACTCATTGTGATGTCGGGCAGCGGCTACGGCCGCGCAACACGCGAATAAAATTCGTGCCGTGCACAGTGGAAACACGTCCGTGATCGGGCGCGCATCGCACTACGACTGACGCTACTGACGTTTTATCATCTGACGCTGAAGTTGTAGCTGATGAGCTAACTTTTCAAGAGCAGCTTGATAAGGAATTGGATAAATGCGGGAAAACCCCCAAGAATCGGCCTTATTTCGACCTTGCATGGTTTATCAAGGTAGAACAAGCCATGTATGAAAGCATGACGTAACTATTTTATGTGTGTACTAACAACAAGTGTTGAGAGTGAGAGGGCCTTTTCGAGTGCTGGGTACTTGTGCAACAAAATAAGAAGTACGCTATGATCTGATAAAATGTTAGATGCAGTCCTATTCTTATGAACAAATTATCAAGAACAGCGGTCTCATGGAAAAAATATTATTGTTTATTTAAATTAGTGTACGGTACAAAGTTAATTTGATCTCGTTTTATAGTATTTTATATTTAATCCTTTAATGTTGTTAGTAGTTCGTAATTAATGAGGTCAAGATTAAAAAAATTGAGACGTTTTTTTGAATATTTTCGATTTCTTAATGATTCGGTACTATGCATGTTATATATTGTCTTAAAACATTTATTTTGGAGAATTAATGTGGATTGTACGTTTGTCGAGTTTCCCCAATATAACACCGTAAGTTAACAGTGGGTACACATTTCCAAAATACGCATTTCTCGTAACTGGTTTGTAGATCCAGTTACGAGAAATGCGTATTTTGGAAACGTGTACCCACTGTTAACTGTTCTTGGATTTGTAGTTTCTGTCAAAACTGAAAATGCGATTAGAGATACCACAAACTTACTTGTTGTTGATTTGATCTCAGTTAGTTAATCTTTATAATATTATTTTAAGTTCATGTTATACATATTCCAAACTATTAATGTGGTATTCTTGGTATTGGCATAAATGGTTGATTAAAAAGAGGTTTGATACAATTTGTTAAAATTCAACTATGTATTAAAAAAAAAATGTTGCCGAAACCGGGGCTAACACCGGTTTCCGGTTTTGGGCCCTCAAAGCCGGAATTCAAAACCGGTTTTAAAGACCTTCCGGTTTTGCACGCCCTAATCACGACAACCTAAGTTGTACGCGCCACACACAATGTGTTTGTACTAAACAGCTGATGAGCCTCCTGATAGGCTAGTTTTCACCATCAATAAATTCCAAATCAATTTAGTCCGTCTGTTAGAGTATTGGAAAATAATGGAAACGTATTTTTTGTTATTGTAAATCAACGAATATTGACAAAGATAAAACGCATCAAAACTCGAGAGTGGGGGCTCGTGACGTCACAGCGCACTAAACATTATAGCACGGCGTGACGTATTGAGAATTTTAAAAGAGTCGTATCTTCGGCAATTTTGGTTTACGTAACTAAAGAAAAAATACGTGTAAAATATTTTTTGATAATATAACTGACGAACTAATTAGATTTTTTCAGGACACAAGCCTATTCTAGTGGTAGTAGTAGTATTGTAGTAGCTTGGCGATGTGTCTAATATCACCGAACCGAAACCGTGAACCGAATTGATTCACTTTGGTTTATGACATAGAAATACAGGAAGCGGTCAAGTTTGCATGATTTAGGTAGGTACTTAAATAATTTTATTTTTTTAGCATAATTTGGTTGTTTTACCCAATTTGAAAGGCAAACTGACTCAAACTATGCTAGTTCCATACCTACATAAACATAACTTTACCTTAGAATTTTCTTTTAGAACCTAGATGTTGAATCTCGGATAGTATATAATAATAAGTATCTCACATACCTAATTATATGTACATTTAACGAGCGTCTTGTTACAACATTACGGAGCAGTGGCGTAGCGAGCGGGTGGAGGGGCGGACGGATTAGAAGGGCCGCAAAATACTCTTGAAGGTAAGGTAAGGTTGAATTGACTACTCAAAAAGCTGTATTTGAACGTGATAGAGAAGCTAGTACTAGTGCCACTTCAAGTCAAAAACCCATTATACCAGCTGTAGCTGGTGAGGTGAGCAATCGCAATTGCTGGTGGAAGACGGAAACTTCGAAGGGATTGATACTCTTGACAGTCAGGATGAATCCATCAGCGATTACAAAGATATTGGAACTTGGCCTATTTCAATTCCCGATAACCTTCGAACACTAATTGTGACTCAAGGCTACAAAGCAGTACAGAACCTTGACTTTAAGTTTGCTGAAGTAATTCGGCCAGGGCCTGTAGATTCTATTAAGGGGCCCAAAGGTGTAACAAGCACTTTACCAAATGGCGAAGATTCTGAGAACATGGATAGCCTATTCCCCTTTTAAGGAATCATAATTCTATTTCTGCTGGATTCAACAGTATTATCGGATTCAAAAAGTGGTGGAAACTAAATCCCAAAGTAGGTACATGAACTTGAATCTAGCCCAGTACATAATGATAACATCAATAAATGGATATCTTTGGAGATAAGACTTCAAGTTGGTGCAACGATCGACAAGGAAGCACAAAATGTGATTGTCAAAGAAGAGCAAAAGTGGAGACTAGTATATTGGTCAGGATACTGGACATTATCAGATTTCTTGCTAAACAAAATCTAATTATTTTACGACGTCAAAAGGAGCAAATATGACTCCGCCCTGGGCGACAGTAACTCACGCTACGCCACTGTTACGGAGGCATGTAAGGCAGCAGTATGGAGATGTAAACTGTGTAATTAAAATGTTACTAATTTACTATGTAGAGAAAAAGCCTTAATTTAGTTTTAATTTTAGAAAATAAGTTCAAGTTTTTTAACTCATGGCTAAATAATAATAGCCGCACGGGTCGATTTGTAAGGTAAAGCAGCGCTTGCCAAGGTTGGTCCGAGGATGGGTGACCATCCATTACTGAGTTTCCTCCGTACCTCGAAAAGCACATGGAACCATTAGTCCCGGCTGTCATTTATAGATCTTTGACAGCCGTTACAACTAGCCAATTTTACTTCCTATATTTTTTAAATAGTTATAGTTACAAACTTCATCATCATCTGCCTAGCCTTTTCCCAACTATGTTGGGGTCGGCTTCCAATTTTACCGGATGCAGCTGAATACCAGTATTTTACATGGAGCGACATGGAATCTATCTGACCTCCACAACCCAGTTAGTACTGGATAATACGATACCACCTGGTAAGACTGGTTGTCAGACTTTATGGGCCTCTGACTACCTAACGACTACAGGCTACGCAGGCTAGTTACAGGCTTACCGGTGAAATTAACAATAGCGTGTTAAAAACTGAGCACATCTGAAATCAAAAATTAAATGGAAAATGTAGTAAATAAGTAGCAAATGGATGTTGAAAACGAACGATTATTTTAGATTAAACGCAGCGAGAATAAATTTTCAACTGCGTGGGTTTAAATTCAGTCTCTATCTATACGTAAGTATCTATCTATACTAATATTATAAAGAGGTAACATTTGTTTGTAAGTTTGTATGAAGGGGGTAATGAACCGATTTCAAAAATTCTTTCACCATTAGAAAGCTACATTCACCCTGAGTAACATAAGCTATATTTTATCTCCGTACTCCCACGGGAACGTGAACTACGCGGGTGAAACCGCGGGACGTCCGCTAGTATTCTATAATAGGATATATATAAGGTACAGAAGATTTCCTTATAACTTTTATTTATTTGATTGTTAGACATTTGTGTTTATGTAAGAGGAGGACTAGGAATTAGTATGAAATTGTATTTTGCGAATAAAGTCATATTAAAGGTCGACCGATCCCGCGGGATCCGCCTGTGTGGGATCAGTTTACTGAAGAGCCCTACGCGTGACCGTTTCCGAGAAGCCATAAATAGGTGGTAATTGAACTTTATTTAGTTTGACTTCTTTCAATACAGATAAAGTTTTTCGTATAAATATTTTATTTAATTTTCGACAATTCTAAGAGCTTAATTTGAACTCTCAAATAAAGTAATTGCTGCCTCAAAAGGATAATTTAAAAAAATCATTTTCCTCAATAGAGTAAAATTTCTTATTGCATTAAGGAAACTCCTTGAAATGATTTGAATTAAGTTATTAATTTAGTTGATTAGGTTCATGAGAAAATCATGTTTTGAGTCAGCTACCAATTTAAATTTTCTAAATAATGTCTTAAAAACTAAGTATTAAATAAACTAAAATAAATAAACTAACAACAAACTATAAAAGGGCATCGTATAATAATGTCTACAATCGGTCAGACTAAGAATAAATCGAAAAACATGGTAGATCCTTTCATTTGTTCGGTGTGCAATATTTGCGCCTGTGTTACGTACGAGTACAAAACAAAAGGTAGATACCTAGATACTATGTAGATATAGGTACAATTACGAACATAATCAATTAAAATTTAAAAAACGCAAACGCAAAATTCAAAAGCGATTTTATTGTGTTATAGCGATGGAAAAGTAGAGTCTGTTTCGTAATATACAATGTAGTACGTAGATCCAAAAATGTTTCGTTCGTAACACTATGTAGGTACACAGGGTGGTCGGAAGGGTTACTCAGGGCCGTCTTTACCTAGTGTGCAGGGTGTGCGTTGCACATGGGTGCAGCGGTCCTGGGGGCGCCGAGCGCCGCTCGCTACGGAGCCCAACAGTTACCAACCTCAAAATATGGTGTTGTTTGCTGATGACACTTCCCAAATTTTTAAGATAAATAGACGGGCCCAAAATCTAGATGACGTGAATAATGCCCTACTTCAGGTCCATAATTGGTTCACAGCAAACAATTTGGTATTAAATGAAAAAAAACTAAATGCATAAGATTTGCTTTACCCAATGTTAAGAGTAGTGATTGTGAAATAATCTATACTAATATTATAAAGAGGTAACATTTGTTTGTAAGTTTGTATGTTTGTAAGTTTGTATGTAGGGGGTAATCTCCGGAAGTAATGAACCGATTTCAAAAATTCTTTCACCATTAGAGAGCTACATTCACCCTGAGTACCATAGGCTATATTTTATCCCCGTACTCCCACGGGAACGGGAACTACGCGGGTGAAACCGCGGGACGTCCGCTAGTATTGAATAAAGAGAAACTTGAATTCGTAGATAAAACGGTTTTCCTGGGGATTACGCTTGATTCAAGGCTACAATGGGGTTCACATTTTAAAACATCCCTTGCGGGGCGGCTAAGTTCAGCAGCATACGCTATTAGAAAAATCCGTCAATTTACTGATGTAGATACCGCTAGACTGGTCTATTTTAGTTACTTTCATATTATAATGTCTTATGGCATTATGTTATGGGGACGGGCTGCAGATATTGAGTCTATATTTATTCTGCAAAAAAGAGCCATCAGAGCCATATACAATCTTCGTAGGCGCGATTCTCTAAGGGAACTGTTTAAAGATATTGGCATCATGACGGTACATTGTCAGTACATCTACGAAAACATAATGTACGTCAGAAAAAATCTGCATCTTTTTGGTAAAAGAGGTGACAGACATAATTACAGTACTAGAAATAGGGACCAACTAGTTCAACCAGGCTTCAGACTCGCTAAAGTAAACTCATCTTTCATGGGGTACTGTTTGAGATGCTATAATAAAATTCCACAAAGTTCTTGAACTGAATGAGACGAAATTTAAAACATGCATCAAACGCACACTATGTAAGCAAGCTTATTACAAGTTGGGCGATTATATCGCTGATAAGAATGCGTGGCTCAATGCTGGTCCTGCTCTACATGGACAGGGGCGCATAAATAGATAGCATTACATATAATTGTTGGAGCTGCTGAAGATTGTACAACTATATTTGCATTGTATAGATTCAATCTCTAGTATTATATAATCGCATAGCCCATATTGTATGAGTACTATGTAAAGCTATCATTCACTGGAATCCTACGTCTTTTCTTGACTTGAATGTGCCCTGGCAGTTGAGAGTATGTCATGCTCACTCTAATGTCTCGCTGATGGTGGCACGTGTGTCCGACCATTTGGTTCCCTACAAAATGGTTGAGTTAAATGGTGCTGATCCATGCGTCATGTTCGTGAACGGGCGCTGTCAGTTGTGACTGGTCATCTCTTAGTTACCGTGGCTTATTTTAATGTTTATTTTTGAATTGTTAATTTTGTTTTTACTATGGACACTTTTAACGTGCACATCTTGCTACATCGTTCTCACATAATATACCATCTCAACACGAATGATGTAACCAAGATTTTGTAACAATTTTTTGATTTAAAAGAGTGTCCATGGAGTTTCTTGCCCGTTCTTCTCCATAGAGATCTACGTTAGGGAATGGGCAACTACAGTACTTTCACAGTTTTTATGTCTTGTGACTGGGACTGTAGCTACATTTAATTTTCATCTTTGTTTCGACAGTTCAAAAGTGCCTGCAACTGGCCTACTTGAAATAAATGATTTGATTTTGATTTTGCCCCCACACGGCATCTTCCCAAAAATGTTTTTACCCGTGTAGAGTGGGCCTCGCTCCAGTCCCTCCCTCCTTTTCCCTTTCTCCTTTCGGTCCATGAGGACGGGCAACCTCATCTCCAAAAAAGCCCACACAATCCAAAATGTCGCAGAAAGGAAAAAATAATATTCCCCAGGTGGGTCCCGGCAATGCCGGGGAATCCCACACCGATTCGTCGGTCTGCCTCCACCGTAATCTGGGGGGGGGCACCAATCTGCCAATTAGTGCCGCGCCTTCTGCGCGGCTGGCTGCTTTAGCGCCAACAACACTGGCCGCGGCTCACGCGCCACTCGACACAACTATGGCTGCGACTTCTGCGCCTACTGACCCTAAGACGGCTGCGACTTCTGCGCCTGAGATGGCTGCGATTTCTGCGCCACCCACCCTGACTAACGTTACACCTTCCACGAAGGCCTGGCAACAGAGCATCGTCCGGAACAGTGTAACAAACAACCCTGACAATGACACTGACAAAGCACAACTCTCCAGCCTTAGCAGTGAACTCCGCGCGCTGGCACTCCAGCGCGAGAAGATCGAGGCAAGGCTGAAAGACATTGACTCTATCGGGACGGGAAAGGAAGCGGAATCTGGTGGTTCTGGTTTCATCTCTGTGGACGAAGTACGCATGCTGAAATCTAAGCGCGGAAAGATCCGGAACAGGGAAAGAGATCTCAACAACCGTTTGCGCAAAATCCGCCAAGGCAATAGCCAGCGCGAAGCGCAAACGGTTAGTTGTAAGGGAGTACGCGACCAGCTGCAAGTACGCGAAGGGGAAACCCAGCGCGAAAAGCAGCCGGACGCGGAAACGCGCGGGCAAGGATTAGTACGCGAAGGGGAAACCCAGCGCGAAAAGTCACTGCCCGCACCAGGAAGCGGTCAAGGACTAGTACGCGAAGGGGAAACCCAGCGCGAAACGTCACTGCCTGCACCAGGACCATCCGGAGGACACGACCGGAACCGCACCGAGACGACCCAAGACCGACACAGAACAAGACAGAAGCGGGGCAAGCGGGCTGGGTCCTCACGCAGGGTGTCTCTGGCACAAAACGTTGTGCCAAGCCCCTCAGAACCGCTACCCGGTCCAAGTGGCCAGGGAACGGCAAAGAGGGTGCGCCCGGACGACACGGCTTCACCGAGTACGCTCCAGGGGGACGCCAAGCGTGTCAGAACCCAGGCCGCTCAAGGGGAGCAGAAAACCTACGCGCGGGCCACAAAGGACATCCCTGCGCGACTCGCCGTAGCAATCTGCCTCTCGCCTCCATCCCGTGACATGACGACTGACGAGGCTGAGCACATCAAGCTTAGCCTCGAGGACCTTATCATGGACACGTGCACCGACCCCTCCAAATCCATCCCGGCCTTCCGCGGCTACCCTAGGGTAGCGGACGGCACGGTTCAGATGTGGTGCGAGGACGACAGCGCCCTGACCTGGCTGACCCAGAATGTGCCCAAGATAGAACTGCCGAACTCTGACGCGACACTGACTGTAATGAAACAGTCCGACGTACCGACCCGAGTCCGAGCAGCGCTCTTTGTACCCAGGTACAAAGGGGACATATCGCTGCTCCACACTGTACTGACCCGACAGAACCCCTGGTACGACATCGGGAGGTGGTCACTATATAGGGCGACATCGGTCGGTGGCGATAACTACGGGTCTTATTTGACCCTAGGCATCCCACCGGAAGAAGTCGAAAAGGTCTTGGGGAGGGAGCGGCGGATATCGTACCTACTCGGGTCGATATACGTACGCTTTTTCCCCAAAACCCGACCCTCCGACACGCATACTGATACCGACACAGGACTGACAAAACCGGCACCGACTGAGCTTGACTTGACCATGACTCAACTAGAGGAGGAGATGGCAAGAACGGCGATGGCAGATGCCAACGCTGTGGGGATGCCAACCTCACCACCAGGGTGGACAGAGCAGCTGCTCTCATCTTCACCGGCACTGAGCGAAGACCGGCACGGAGTGGAGGTTGGGGGAGAATCATCCGATGGATCAATCTCCTCCTAACTCCACCCCACTGCCGCCCACATCCCGCCCCATAAACATTATCCAGACCAACCTCCAGCATAGCCAGACGGCTACCGCTTGCCTACGCAGGGCACTGGAGGTGGAACCCCGAACCATCGCACTCATACAAGAGCCGTGGATCCGCAATAACAGAATATGCGGCCTTGGTAACATTGGAGGTAAGCTAATCCTCGACACACAAGGTACAGACAAACCACGAACCTGTGCCTATATACCCAAAGATGTACCCACCACCACACTCACGCAATTATGTTCCAGAGATCTAACAGCCGTCAGACTCAAAACTGACGGCGATGCACCCGATATCGTCCTGGCCTCGGTATACATGCCAGGCGAGGATGAAGACTGCCCACCAAAAGAGATGGCTGACCTGGTAAGGTACTGTGAAGACGCCAACCTGGACCTGGTCATCTGCACGGACTCGAACGCCCATCACCCGCTTTGGGGTTGCAACAAAGCCAACACTAGAGGTGAGGTACTTTGCACATATCTGTTCTCCACTAACCTTAACATCGCAAACCGCGGCTCAGAACCCACTTGGGTCACATCACGCGGACAAACAATCATTGACCTAACGCTGGCTTCGGAAAGCGCAACAAAACTTATCTCTAACTGGCACGTATCCAACGAGCCTTCCTGCTCTGACCATAGAAGGATTCGCTTTTCAGTAGTAGCTAACATAAAAAAACCCGAACCTAGGCGCAACCCACGCCGTACTAATGTACCCGGCTACAAACGGCTGTTGGCCTCCCTACTAACACAGCACCAAACGCCCCAAATTCTGACGGATCCCAAGCAACTTGAGGACACTGTAAAAAAACTCTCGGAATTTATAATCCAAGCCTACCACGCCTGCTGCAAACTAAAAGATCAAAACACCAAGAGCAAGGGTAACTCCTGGTGGAATGCGGAACTTAGTAAGCTCAGGCAAACCATGCGCAAGCAATTTAACAGAGCCAAAAACTCCAGATTACCAGAAGACTGGGACTCATACAAGAAAACACAATACACTTTCAAAAAACAAGTCAGGAATGCCAGCAGGGCAGCCTGGCGTAAATTTTGCGAAGAAATTGAATCAAACACCGAAGCCGCGCGTGTGAGAAAGATACTATCTACCGATCAGGATCGCACCCTCGGGTCACTGAAAACCCCAGACAACACCTATACTAAGTCGGACTACGAAACAAGTAAAGTCCTTCTGGAAACCCACTTCCCAGACTGCAATCTCTCCGAGGACAGAACCTGGGCAAGTGAACCAATACACACACCAAATGACCAAGACTGGGCCAGAGCTCGCACCATAGTAACCGCAGAGAGAATACAATGGGCAATCACGACTTTCAAACCATATAAATCTGCAGGCTTAGACGAAATTTTCCCCGCCCTGCTACAGTGGGGAGTAGACGTCTTAATGCCGTGGCTGATCGTCATATACCAAGCCTGCATAGCACACAAATATATACCACTTTCATGGCGAGAGGTGAAAGTCATTTTCATCCCTAAACCAGGCAAACCTGATTACACACAACCCAAGGCGTACAGACCAATAAGCCTGACATCTTTCCTACTGAAAACTCTTGAGAGACTCTGTGATCGACACATTCGGGACGGACCTCTTCGGGAACGACCACTTCACAAACAACAACACGCATATTCCACAGGAAAATCAACAGAATCTGCACTACATAATGTCATCTCCAAGATCGAATGTGCAGTGGACCACAAATGCTCTTCACTAGCTGTCTTCATTGACATAGAAGGCGCGTTTGACAAAACCATCTTCCATACAATCAACACAGCCCTCGAGGAACACGGCGTGGACTCGACCCTGCGAGGATGGATCACAAATATGCTCAGACTAAGAGCCGTACAAGTTACGGTAAACGACACCACCAGAGCAATAGTGGCGAAGGGCTGCCCCCAAGGTGGCGTCCTTTCCCCACTGCTATGGAACCTCGTAGTAGACAGCCTCATTAAGCGTCTCAATAGCAGAGGCTACTACACGGTGGGCTATGCTGATGACCTGGCCATAATAATAAACGGCACACACGAAAACACACTATGTAACCTTATGCGCCAAGCCTTGAGGATAGTAGAAGACTGGTGCAAGGAATACAAACTAGCAGTGAACCCTACTAAAACCGAACTCGTCCTCTTCACAAAGAGAAGGAAGTTGGCAACTTTACAACTACCAAGCTTCTTTGGAACCACCCTAAGCCTATCGACTGAAACCAAATATCTGGGTATATTTTTGGACAAACAGCTGAACTGGGCAAAACACACTGATTACATCATCACAAAAGCCAGTATAGCCCTATGGCAATGTAAGAGACTGCTCGGGAGAAATTGGGGCATAAGCCCCAAAATCACCTACTGGCTATACACCACAGTTATCCGACCAGTTATTACATACGGCTCTTTAGTTTGGTGGCCCAGGACCAACCTAAGTACAACCCAAAAGGATCTCGAGAAACTACAAAGATTTGCCTGCGTAGCAATCACCGGCAGCATGAGAACTTCCCCCACTGCTGCCTTACAGGCGATGCTGGGGCTACCACCTCTACACCTCGTTGTAAGAGAGGAGGCGGCCATAGCGACTTTCAGACTCGAAGTATCTGGCACCCTAAGTAACGATTCCAGAATTAAACACACACGCATCAGAGAAGATGCTATCAAACAACAGCCCATGATGGCATCACCCAGCGACAGAATCCTCAAGACCCATTGCTTCCAAAAACACTACAACGTAGAGCTCACAGCGGAGTTGTATGACTACTCAGGCACGAAAGAGCTAAGAATCTACACTGATGGATCAAAAACCGACGACGGAACAGGTTTCGGGGTGTTCTCCGACGACCTAAACATTAAAATAGCCAAACCCCTTGGAATACTCAACTCTGTTTACCAAGCAGAGTGTGTGGGTATCATCCAAGCGGCACACGCTATAGAGGCCAGGGAGGTTACGGATACCAATATTCGAATACTCTCCGACAGTGCCTCAGTCCTTCAATCCTTAAAGAGTAATCAGATAACGTCGAGACTGATACTAGAATGCCATAATGCCCTAGAACGAATCACGGTACTAAACCATAACATGGTAACACTACAATGGATCAAAGGTCACAGTGGATCACTTGGAAACGATGCTGCAGATGAACTTGCCAGAAGAGGATCCAGCACAAAACCCTGCGGACCCGAGCCCATTGTGCCTATTCCTTTCAAGCAACTAAGAAGCTGGTTAAAGGAACACACTCGAATACAAGCGGAGAAATGGTGGACCTCGGCACCAGGGTGTAGGCAATCCAAGGAAGCTATGCCATCCCTGGACACAAAGCTGACCAGGCGCCTTCTGCGCCTGGACAGAGATAGCCTACGACTGGTGGCGGGGACCATCACTGGACACTGTTCACTGAATAAACACTTCCACACTCTAGGAATCACTGATAGTCCCCTGTGCAGAGCATGCATGGAGGCGGAGGAAACGGTGGCGCATGTGCTCCTCGAGTGCACTGGCGTTACCAAGATTCGCGAGGAAACCCTGGGAACACCAAGATCCCTTGCGGACGCCCTGAGAAGACCGGGAAGTTTGATCTGCTTCTGGAGGGAGGTGGGCTGGTTGGAGTAAACGGCCACCACGGCTCACGCACAATGGTCCACTTTAAGGACTAAGTGCGGAAACCAAAACCCCATGATAGATAGTGGGCCTCGCTCGTAGTGAGCTTACCTTCCCGATTTCGTCAAATATTTCCAATTGATATTGAACTTTTTATACAGTATCATCATCATCATTTCAGCCGAAAGACGTCCACTGCTGGACACAGGCCTCCCTCCCCCAAGGGGGGGTTTTGCCATAATCGCCACGTTTGGCAGGCGGGTTGGCGATCGCAGTACGGTTGTTACAAAAGCACAGAGAACGCTGCTGCCCATTCTCTGGTAATCCCTTAGTCGCCTCTTACGACACCCACGGGAAGATATGGGATGGTGCTATTCTTTACGTCCGACACCATACAGACGAAGTGCGATGTTATACAGTATAAGAGGTTGTAATTAGAATAAAGAAATTCCAAAATTTGGACATTGATGTATCATCTAATAGACATTTTAACATGGGTATAAAGGTTTTGGTTTGTTAGGGAATAGCCTCTATAATTCTAAATACAGTCAACAACACATCATGGAATCCAAAACCGACAAATTTCTTTTTCATCTCCAAACAATAGAGTTTATTATCTATTGGAGAAATTTGACAGTTTGTACTTTGTATCCATTCCATTTTGACGGCGCGCTTACTAGGGGGCGCCAGGGTAATGTTTGCACACGGGCGCTACATGGGCAACCGTTTTACGGTTACCACGTACTCTGTTTTCTACAAAAATGCAATACCTACACGATCATTGTACAGGACAGCAGATTTAAAAAAAATATAGGTAGGTACCGATGAAATATTTCAAATGTCCCCACATCAGGTTTAGAATGATGTACTGAGTAGGTACCTACAGGTAACCGTTTCCGCGTCTGTGATTCCACCCTGTATAATTTCTGTCAATTCTTTTGCACGACATCGTTTTTGATTCTTCCGAAAATGTAAGGTGCCTAATTTATGTTCCTGACTGTACACATACATCTTCTTGTGACACGGTCTGAAACGTGTATTTTAGGGACCCAAACTTTAAACTCTGCCTCAAATAAAACTAGTTTTCATTACTTTAAAAAGATCTAACAAGAGATTGTAAGTTGTTAAGTTTTGAGTAGTTACATAACTTACCTTCTAGTGAGCCACATTACATTTTAAAGTACCCAGGAAGAAACGTGAGAAGCATTGACCTACATTTTGACTCATTTGCTAAATGCAAAGTTCAAACTGAGTCAGCAATTCACTGCCTCACAGATATGCAAGACAATAAAGGCCACGTTTTAATTGTGAGTATACCTACCTAAGTACCTACCTAGTTTCTATCAATGTAAATGTGCCTTGTTGGTACAACCACGGCTGTGCGCAAACCTTAGCTAAGAGCAGAATAAGGGTGTTGAAGAATCAAGAAGAAGAGTCAAGATGAGGAATTTGCATATTTCTTTTTTTTTTTTATTCGATACGGAATGTTAAAGTACTATAAAAAATATCACAAAAAGCGAAAACAATACATAAATCGGCCAACAAACACAAAAGTTATAACCATTTAAACTTTTGGAGTTAAAAAAAAAAACATTCAAATACCCTATTGACTGTATCTATAACAATAGTTTGTTCGAGGCGGTTCACGATCATTTAGGTAATACCAAGGCACAGTTTTACAATCCATACAGTTGCGCAACGAATGTACTTCCGTGGAGCAACGGCGAGGTTGGGCGACGCGGTACGCGCTCTACGATCTCGCGCAGTTCATAGCCTTGGACGTTTAGGGCCAACGCGTCTGTGTAAATCGTTGTTAATACTATTAATAATCGTTATAATATAACTTGAATATAATGGTGTACACTTGTTGCGTATACGGGTGTGCCTCGACGAGCACCAATAAGGATAAAAATATAAAATTTCATAGATTTCCCCGTGACGAGAGGTAAGTTTATCTTCCTATAAATTCGAATTAGCTACCTAACCAAATAACCATCTAGTACCTACTATTACTATTTTCGTTTAAATTAGTAATACCTACCCGTCGTATATCTAGTACTAAAACGCCAAGTAGGTACGTAAAGACAGACCTTATGCCTTAGCCCTCCTATACCTACACCTATAGCTCTGCCGGCCAACTCTACTGCGCTAATTGTGAACGTAGGTATATCAAAAGAATTGTTACGCGTTTCATACATGTTGGATAATTACGAGAGCAATTTGAAAATGTGATTTTTGTTTGTTGAGATATCTTGATGATTTTGGTACCAAATGAAAGGTCTAGGTCTAAAACCATTTTATCCGTTTGAATCATGTAAATTGGTCCACGCGTTTAGGAGATAATAATGAGTACCATACCGTAGGTATAGTAAAAATATAAAAAACCTTAAAGTACTTAAAGTACAACTATATTAAAGTAATATAGGTACCATAAACTTGGATCCAATCCACGTCTTTTTTTGTTTTGTAAATATTTAGTTTTAAATAGTGTTTAAAATAGTATATAAGTATGTCTTGTAAATTAATATTGAATTAATAATGTAAATAAATGATTACAAAATCACATTTCTTTTATTATTATTTTTTGACAACCCTTACACGCTTACGACTCAGAGCCTAAGTACCTACACGCGTGGCGGCATCGTTCAACATCAAAGGCGTTTCCCAACTGTATGCATTGTAAAACTGTGACCAAGGTATTGCTCTAAGACTTTTTGGGTATTTTCGTATTTATATCAGCATCTTTTCAGAAATCAATGAAGTTATTCTATCCCGAAAACGGATTACACAAAAACAAAACATTTGTTGAAAAAAAATGGATAAGTCAATATGTGGATAGTTCTGCATCAGCAGTTCTGAAGCAGGTAGCGTTCTATGGTTTCTGCCTTCTCCCATGGCAAAAAGGCGTGTTTATGTATGCAATAATACATTTATAACGAATAAAGTACTTAGCTAGTTAGATGTATTCATCATCATCATCATTTCAGCCGAAAGACGTCCACTGCTGCACATAGGGCTGCCCCAAGTGTCGCCACATTGACCGATCCCGTGCGACTCGCATCCAGTGGATGCCCGCAACCTTCACCAGGTCATGGGTTCACCTAGTGGGAGGCCTTCTAACGCAACGTCTTCCGGTTCGCGGTCGCCACTCCAGAACTTTTCGGCGCTATCGGCCATCCGTTCTGCGAGCAATGTGCCCTGCCCACTGCCACTGTTTGGCAATTCTTCGGGCTACATCGGTAACCTTGGTTCTCTAGCGGATAGCTTCATTTCTGATTCGATCGCGCAAGGAAACTCCGAGCATAGCCCTCTCCATTGCCATTTGCTTGACTTTAAGCCTTCTGATGAGGCGCATTGTGAGCGACCACGTTACGGTCCCGTATGTAATCACTGGCAACACACGGTCATAGACTTTTGTCTTGAGACACTGCGGTAAGTTGGACGAGAAGATACAGCGCAAGATGTATTAAGATAATGAAAATCTAAGATGGCACCGAGGAAAACTTTTGGTTTTTCCATCATCAAAGTCAGGAAGGAAAACAACACCCATGAAGGAATAACTGAAAATTTTCATCGGCGCCATCTTGAATTTTCATTTTGACTTCAGTTTTGTTATCAGCGACCCCAAAAACCATGAAAACGACACCCACAATGAAAAAGTCGCGCAAATGTGCATTCGCGCAAAAGTCCAATCGCGTAAAAGTATATTCGCGCAAGTGTCCATGCGCGCATTATATTTCCGTTCGCGCAAAAGTCCAATAGCATAATTATGTCTTTTCGCGCAATTGGGTCCGCGCAAGTGTCTTTCGCACAAATGTACCAGATCCCCGTTAGTTCCCATCGGGTGAACATGGAAGTCCCAACATAAAGGAAAAGTACTAGAAGTATACCATGAAGATAGAAAGTAATTTCATCCCGACAAATTATATTTCAAGCACTTTTTAATAGAGTATCAAAGCTAAAGACAACCCAAAAATTGTAAATTAATCATCCGAGTTTGTCTTGGCGTTAAGTGTCTAATTCTAAGCGATTGTACACCTTGAGATTGTTGCCTTTGTACAAAATTTAATTAATTTTCATAACAATGTTTGCGTTCTCTTATCTAAAATAGAGCAGATAATATTTTTTTAAATTAAACACGGCTTTGCGTGGTTGTTTCATCAATCAATCATTTTTACCTGCAGAATTGATGGACCAAGTATACAATACCATTTACTTACTAGATTTCCCCGGATCCCGGATCTCCCCGGTCGGATTTTCCCGGTTTTCCCTGGATTTTCTATTGTACCTAAGAACCCAGCCTACTTAGGTACCTAGTCACACCATCGTAGATACCGCTACAAAATTTTCAGCAACAACGATGGCCAACAAAAGGTTAAGAAGCAGTGACTTCGATATTTTATTGGGATTCATTGAACTTTGTAAAAGTTCATAATGAAAGGAACACGTGGAATATGAAATAGGAAGAAAAGAAAAAGTAAGTTTTCATTTACTTTTCATTATTCTACATTGTTGCTGAGGGACATAAAACATTCATCCGTAGGCTTATAAGCTTATCTAATAAATAATTCGGACGTTAGGTATAGGTGCTTGCTTAGTATATGGCAGAGTTCTACTTCTACCACAATGCATGTACCTATTTTTTTTCATAATTATTTTTCCACAATATTAAGTACTTAGTTGTATTGCAAATCACACCGTTTCATTTCAAATACCGGTGGCATATTGCGTTTGCGGCAATATCTCAACAAAGAGTGACACAGAATGCTGCACCGAGACGAAGCAAAAAATTGCATTTTTAAACGCGTCAGCTGCAGGCAGTGCTTGTTACCTTGTTACGACTGTAGCTTTTCACCTGGATATATAATAACAGCAGGATGTGATAAAACAAAACAGCGGTAGAGAGCCCGTGAATAAGCCATGTTCGGTTTGCTTCTTTCACACCTATAAACTATAGCACATCCATTGCCATGCTAGGCAAAGCAGCGTCTAATTTACCGAAACAAGACAAAATTCAAACTTCCATTTCAAAGTGGTAAAGATAGTATATAAATTTGAAATTGTTGCAATAGTTCTAGGAAATCAAAAACTTACATTTTAGAGTAGGTAGGTAACATAAGCCAATTAAAAAAAAAAAAAACGTCATCAGTTCTTGTCTCTTCTAGCAAGTTTAAAAACGTGAAAGGATTCCGACCACTTGTTACTTGTTGTTCCGGACAAGTGCACGGATGCGAATAGAACATGCTACATCTATACCTGCCTGCCTAGCTACCCACGGGCTACTGGCTTCCGCGTCATTTTTTTTTATTTTTAGCAATTTCTTTCCACCCCGATAAATTCAATCCGACAAATATTTTGTTAAAAATACAATTCGTATCTACGTTAGAAGTTTATTTTTATTTTTTGTTTTGCTCTGTTGAGGGTACGGGATGTGCGTAACCATTTTCTGTACGTAGAAGTAGGTAATAATGTTATTTATACTACACCTGCTTGGAAAGTACCTTGATACTTTATCAAATTTACGATAGAAAGTACGTCATTGCATATCGAACAAATATGCGGGGAGAAAACGCATCTGAGCGGGAGAGAAAAGTCTATGAAAATCCATTTCTTACGTGGTTTTTCTTTTTTAATTTTGGGTAAGACTATGCGCCGGTAACCTAAATATCAAAAGCCAAAAAGTTTTTACAGTGAGTTTTTATCTCCAAGTTCGCAAAATGACACTGGCCACTAGCTGTGTGTTGGATGGTGTCGGGCTGGCAGTGCGACCCTGCGGCGGCAGGATAAACAATTTTAAAAAAGAACATGTGAAAATTGCAGACGCCATTGGCGCCATTTCCAATTTGTGTGTTGTTTGAGTTTTTTATTTTCCTCGTAGGTGTAGTATAAAGCACTATGTATCACTCGAGAGAAAGTGCGATTCCCGATCTCGGGTGTTTTAAAGCCCCCGCCTACGGCTCGGGCTTCAAACGACACCCTCGACGGTAATCGGTCACTTTCTCCTCTCAGTGAACAATGTACTATTTTCTGACTAAATATAGGTATCACGTATAGTATAGAGCTATACGAGAAGTAGACATAACATAACATCACACCCGGTAATCCCCGTAGTGATAGTCAGAGAGGTGTACTTATTATTACACCTACATTTCGCCAGTTATGTTTAATTACTATTGCCATCACGAATCCAGACTCCGTGGCTGCTACTGAGAAATTCTTGATGTAAAAATCCAATAGCACTTTGCCCGACCCAGGAATCGAACCCTCATGGTCAGCAGTCACACTTGACCATTGTCAAGTGCGACTGCTGACCATGAGGGTCATGAGGGTCTCTACTTCTCGTTGACAGTCTCATTAGACTGTAGTAGAGGCCTAAAAAAAACAATTATCAACAGCGGTTCGCAATTTTCTTCACAAATAAAATAATATTTACTTAATATTTCGCCTAAAAAGTTACGTAAACGGAAACGTGGGGTGCGTGACACCCTGATCATATAAATCAAATACGAAATTCATACAAAATCACGACTAGTGCTCGATACTAAGTAATTGATCATAAATAACACGTGTTTTTATGAAGGTAACGGTAAAGGGAACTTCAGCGCTCAAAAATCAGCCCCCCTCAGCACACACATACACATACAGACATTAGAGAACGAGCGATCGACTCAGTCGTGTCACAATCGCTTACGCCGAGGCGTTTACGATTGTAGAAAGAGAATTGGTACGAAACATTTGTAACTTGGCTAGGGGTGCAATATAAAACGTTCTAAAACTTTTTTAGAATGCGCTGTGGTGTATAATACCCCATGCAACAAATTAAGGATTTGTGTCAAGTAACTCTAAATGAAATACCAAATTGGGGAAGTGCCATCAAACAGCAAATAAGATATGTAAATAAATAAATACGTTTATAAATATAATAATACTAGCTGTTGCCCGCGGCTTTGCCCGCGTGAAGTTTGGTAACTGTTCCACTGGATCATACTAAAGGGATAATAGTGTCCTACATGTTAATTCTGGTAATAAACTATCTATGTGCCAAATTTCATAATCTAATTATTATCATCACAATCACTATCACAACCACCATCATTATTACAATCACCATCACTATCACAGTCACCATCATTATCACCAATCACCATCACTATCAAAATCACCATAATTACCACAATCATTATCACAATCACCATCACAATCACAATCACCATCACTATCTTAATCACCATCACAATCACCATCACAATCACCATCACAATCACAATCACAATTACCATCACAATCACAATCACCATCACATCACAATCACCATCACAATCACCGTCGCTATTACAATCACAATCACCGCCACTCTCACAATAACTATCACAATGACCAGAACCATCACAATCAACATCAAAATCACTATCACAACCACTATCATCGTTATCACCATCATTATCATCGTAATCACAATCATTATCATCGTAATCACAGTCATTATTACAATCACCATCGCTATCACAATCACCATCACTATCTGAATCACCATCACAATCACCATCACAATCACCATCACAATCACCATCGCATTTACCATCACAATCACCACCACTCTCACAATAACTATCACAATCACCATCACCATCACAATCACCATCAAAATCACTATCACAATCACCATCATCGTTATCACAATCATTATCATCGTAATCACAATCGCTATCATCGTAATCAAAATCGCTATCATCGTAATCACAATCGCTATCATCGTAATCACAATCGCTATCATCGTTATCGCAATCTTTATCATCGTTATCACAATCTCCATCCTCGTCATCACAATCATTATAATCGTAATCACAATAATTACAATCACTATCATCTTAATCAAAATCATTATGATCACAATCGCCATCACTATCACAACCACAATCATTATCACAATCACCATCATTATCACAATCACCAACACTATCACAATCACAATCACGATCACCGTCACAATCACTATCCCCGTTATCACAATCATTATCATAGTAATCACAATCATCTTCATCATTATCACAATCACCATCACTGTCACAATCACAATCACCATCACTATCGCTATCACCATCACAATCACCGCCACTTTCACAATCACCATCACCATCACCATCACAATCACCATCAAAATCACTATGACAACCACGATCATCGTTATCACAAACATTATCATCGTAATCACAATCATTATCATCTTAATCACAATCATCATCATCACAATCTCCATCCTCGTTATCACAACCATCGCTATCACCATCACAATCACCGTCACTATCACAATCACCATCACTGTCACAATCGCCATCATCGTTATCACACTTATTACTATCGTAATCACAATAATTGTCATCGTTATCACAATCATCATCACCGTAATCACAATCATTTTCATCGTAATCAAAATCATCATCATCATCACAATCATCGTAATCATTATCACAATCATCGTAATCATTATCACAATCATCATCATCGTAATCACGATCATTATCATCTGGAACTCAAAATAAATGCCATTTTCGTAATCAGCGCCCCTGATAATCTCGGTATCGACACCCATATTGATTTTTAGACATTTCAACCCCATCGGACCCCAACAGGGAATGGTAGTATTCAGGTCTGCCACATTAAATCTTAAAATCGTTGTTTTTGTAATACACCCGACACAATTTACCATAAAAACAATACCTATGTTGAATTTCAGGCTTTGTTACCCCATTTCCCCCTTTAGGGGTTAAATTCTGAAAAAACCTGAAACACAAATGTTAACTCATTTATCGATAGGAGTACTCCCGTTAAGTTTCGAATAATGTAGTATTAATAATCCTATTTCCCCATGTAATCTTTGGACCCCCGTTTCAAACCTTCAGGAGGTGAATTTTGAAAAATCCTTTCTTAATGCACCCCTTAACCTCATAAAGAATCTATATGCCAAATTTGGAATCTCTAGACTCAGCGGTTTGGGCTGTGCATTGATTTTTATACTTTTCCACCCCATTTCCCCCTCTTAGGGGTTGAATTCTGAAAAAACCTGAAACTCGTTTCTACTCATTTATCCATAGGAGCACTCCTGTGAAGTTTCGAATAAAATAGTCAAACTAATCTTGTTTCCCCATACAAACTTTGGAGCCCCGTTTAACCCCCTTAGGGGGTGAATTTTGAAAAATCCTTTTTTAGTGCACCCCTAGACCACATAAGGAACCTACTTGCCAAATTTGGAATTTGTAGACCCAGCGGTTTGGGCTGTGCGTTGATAGATGAGTCAGTCAGTCAGTCAGTCAGTCAGTCAGTCAATCAGTCAGTCAGTCAGTCAGTCAGTCAGTCAGTCAGTTTCTTCTTTTATATATTTAGATACAGGGTGTTCCAAGGATCCGGCGGAATCCATAATTAGATTGGCTGGAATTCGTTCGATACCGAGTCATCCGATCCCTTAGTTTAGCAGACGTGAGAGGGGTGTAGAAATAATGTTTCCAAATTGAAGATACAATTTAGATTAGGTAATATCAATTATGTAGTTATCCAGCTTTGAAGGATTACCTGTAGGTATTACAACTTATTAGATTTCATCGTTAGGTTAAGTTAGGTGTTGAATACGTGGGCTCGTTACTGTTGATATGATACTCTATTACGAATTCAATTGTTTTGTGCGAGACCTCTAATCACCGTAAACAAAAGATGAGCAACATAATAAACATTGTTGCTCGCGCCCGCAAACTGTTTGAGGTTTTTAGATGTTGCAAGTAAAGCTGCAACATATCAATATTACGTCTGCTTAAGGGTAAAAAGTAATAAGTGCAGTTTGTGTCAATTCGAGTAAATGACTTTTTAAAGTTTGCGTTTTAATTTGATCTAATTCAAACTCTTTAATTAAAAAACTGTTAAAGCAAAATGTTGCACTAACTATCCTACGTTTTAGATTTACTCATATATAATATTTGATGTAGGTACGTAAAAACCGTATAAAATTTAATTGAGATCGAAAGGGGGTCGCATTTAATATGTTTTACCTGTAAATAACAAACATGTTATATCTCATGAATTCGTTGATTTAAAAAGCTCATTTCAGTTTTTTATAATAGCTTATTGTATTTTACATCAATTACTGGATAGGAAAGATTATTTTTTTTAAAATTTCCTAAGATATTGATATTTTTGCTATAACCTGTTTTAACTGTAGAGTTTTAGTGTAAGTATGTCTATTACTTACACTGACACTAATCATGTTTATTACTTATCACACAATTTTGGTAATCAAACTTGTATCCCTAAAATGAAGAACAATCAAACACTTTTGGAGTCTGGACGGTCATTATGGCGTTTTCATAAAGACTTCTCAGCACTTGGATGTATCGCCAGTCTACTTGGCATCGCTGCAGAGACTTCAGAACTGACCAGCAGGCCTATTACGTATCTCTGTTGACAGCTCGGAATGATAGTAACTGGGCTCAGTGTCCATCAATTAACTGTCAAAAGGTTAGTTTCGTATTATGTATGTCCAGTCGCGATCAAATATGACGTCATTAGTTGTCATCGTGGCTGATAGTCACCGTAACTCATTTTGACAAACGCTTTTGTATAGATACTTATATTATTTCGATTATGTAAGCTTAGTGGACAACAAATTGATGACATCTGAGTTTAAAGTGGCTTTCGTGAAAGACGTTACACCGTACCCGGGCTGTTATAGTCACCGTAAAGTGACATCCACTCAGTGTGATACGTAATACCAATATTATGACATTCACGGTTGTCATCAAAGTTCGGTGTACAACCGAAGCTTGATAGTCACTGGATATCAGAAAGATACGTAATAGCAGAGTAGCAGACTTCAGAGTATGAGTAATGAAAAAGTATTTTGTAAATTAATCAAAGAACCGAAAATACCCGAAAATCCCTGGTAGCCAGTTTTGGACAAAACCCGAAAACGGTTCCGGAAAATGGCCGGTTTTAGATGTTTTAACGCGTACGTAATGTGATAACTTCTGCGATCGATCGCTCTCGTTCTCTGGTAAAAAAGCATAAATAGGACATTTTTATTTGTTTTTTTCTGTAGAGACATTAGGAAACCAAGTAGTAGTATTTTTAACTAGTAAAATGGAATAAATAACCTTAATATAGTTATGTTGTAACTATAAGATTTATAACATAATAAATGCATTTAGGATCTTTTCACAGAATAATTCTTACCTCAAACTCAAACTCAAAGCATTTATTTCAATTAGACCATTACGGCACTTTTGAAAGTCAAAATTACAAAAAAGAAAATCAAAGCTACAGTCCCAGTCACAAGGCATAATAACTTGAGAAAGTACTGTAGTTGCCCATTCCCTAGCGTAGATCTCTATGGAGAAGAATGGGCAAGAAACTCCATGGACACTCTTTTAAAATCAAAATATTGTTACAAAATCTTGGTTACATCATTAATTTTGAGATTATACATATATGTGAGAACGATGTAGAAAGACGTGCACACTAAGAGCATCCAGAGTGAAAGATTAGATTAAAAATGTATGAATAAAGTAATTAAAATGAACCTTGGCAGCTAAGAGATGACCAGTCCCAACTGACAGCGCCCGTTCACAGACATGACGCATGTACCGGCGCCATTCAACTCAACCATATTGAAGGGAACTAAATGACCCGACACACCCGCCACCATCAGCGAGACATTTAAGTGAGCATGACATTCTCTCAGTCACCAAGGCATATTCAAGTCAATGAAAGATAAATAAATGTAAATGGTGGCTGAACAGTACAAAGTACTCTCACATGTGCTATGCAATTATATAATACTAAGAACGGGAATCTATACAATGCAAGTATATTTTTACAATCTTCTGCAGCTTACACAATACATTAACATGGGAATCAATTCTTCATCTTCTTCTTTACGTGTCGATGGACTCAAATAATGCCCGACCAGTACAAACAATTAGTTTGCCCCCCCCACCTATGGTTGTGGAGCAGGACCAGCATTTAGCCAAGCATTTTTATCATCAATGTAATCCCCCAACTTATAATATGCTTGCCTACATAGTGTGCGTTTTATACAAGATTTAAATTTCGTCTCATTCAGTTGAAGAATGTGGGGAGGTATTTTATTGTAACATTTCAAACAGTACCCCATGAAAGATGAATCCACTTTAGCAAGCCTGAAACCTGGCTGAACTAGTTGGTCCCTATTTCTAGTGTTATAGTGGTGTCTGTCCCCTCTCTTACTGAATAAATGCCGATTTTTTCTAACGTACATGATGTTTTCATAGATGTATTGACAAGGTACTGTCATGATATTAATTTCCTTAAACAGTTCTCTTAGAGAATCGCGTCTACGTAATTCATAAATGGCTCTGATGGCTCTTTTCTGCAGAATAAATATAGACTCGATGTCTGCAGCCCGTCCCCATAGTAAAATACCGTATGACATAATACTATGAAAATAACTAAAATAGACCAGCCTCGCGGTATCAACATCAGTAAATTGACGGATTTTTCTAACAGCATATGCTGCTGAGCTTAGCCGTCCTGCAAGAGATGTTAGATGAGGACCCCATTGTAACCTTGAGTCGAGCGTGATTCCCAAGAAAACCGTTTTATCGACAAATTCTAGTTTCTCTTGATTCAATATTATGTCACAATCACTACTTTTGACATTTGGTAGAGCAAATCTAATGCATTTAGTTTTTTTCCCATTTAGTACTAAATTATTAGCGGTAAACCAATCGTGGACCTGCAGTAGGGCGTTATTTACGTCATCAAGATTAGTGGCACGTCTGTTTATTTTAAATATTAAAGAAGTATTGTCAGCAAACAACACCATATGCGGATGGTTGTTAAATAGATGGGGTAGGTCATTAATATATACTAAAAAGAGGAAGGGAGCCAATATCGAACCTTGTGGTACACCCATTTTTACTTTTAAACCCATTGAGTTGACTCCATTTATTTGTACCTGCTGCTGTCTATCATTCAAATACGATTTTATTAAACTGAGCGCAAGTTTACCTAAACCGTAATGCTGAAGTTTCAAGATCAGGGTTTCGTGATTTACGCAATCAAATGCCTTCGAAAGGTCACAAAAGATTCCTATGGCATCTTGTGCCTCTTCCCACGCAGTAAATATGTGTTTTAATAAAGTGACACCGGCGTCAGTTGTACAACGTCCTTTGGTGAAACCATACTGTTGCTCGTGTAATATTTTATTAGTGTTAAAATGGTTAAGCATTTGATTGAGCATTATCTTTTCAAACACCTTGCTGAAAACCGGCAACACGGATACGGGCCTATAGTTATTGGTGTCTTTACTGTCCCCGGATTTAAAAAGCGGTATTACCTTACTGAATTTCATTAGATCCGGGAAGACCCCTTGATCCACGCACAAATTAAATATTGATGCTAAATACGGCGCTACAGTCTCAATAATTGAGGTACAAGCTTTGATAGACATACCCCATAGATCTTCCGTTAATTTGATCTTAATTTGCTTAAAACCTTTTATGACTGTTATGGGGTTTATATGCTGAAATTTAAATTCATTTGGACAGGCTGAAACGTTCGCTTTCAATAAATCAATAGAGAGCAAGGGAGAGGAATTTAAGGTTTCTGTAGTGTTAAGTGGGATACTGGTAAAGAAATTTACAAATTCTTGAGCAACTTCATTGTTGGAGCTCACAAGGCCACGCGATGTCTCTAGTGTGAAGTCATTACCTTGTTTTTTATTTCTATTTGTTTCACTGTTGATGATTTTCCAAACCGTTTTTATTTTGTTGTCGGCTGATTTAATCTTGTTGCTAATGAATAAGGATTTGGCTACCTTGCAAGTGTTTTTAAAAAATTTCGAGTACTATTTTACTATATAAAGTTACTAGTGTTTGGCATTGTTCGAATCGACTACCGTCAGGCACCAGAGGTAAAAATTGCCTAACGATTTAGAACCTTGTAAAGTAAAAATAAGGTTTGAATTTGCTGATACGAGGTGGGACGTTTTCGTCCCGGCGGGGCTCAACGGATATTTCCGATCGGTTGGAATTCCAACCACTTGGGGCTCTAGCGGTATAAAATGTAAAAAGCTTTAACCATATGTATTGTTGTTCAACTGTTTAAACTGAAACGGATATAAGGCGTAAGATTATTTAGTATGTTATACTGGTACATTTTTTTCAAATTGTGAGGAGTTATCACGTTTTCAAATTCATTATCTCTGCAGCCATTGGACATAGCACTTATTCGGTTTTTACCAGTAGATAGAGCGTAAAAAATTACATTTAACTGCAGTTTCAGCTCGATTTAGTAAAAAAATGCATTTATCATGTTTTTCAACCGACTTCCAAAAAGAGGAGGTTCTCAATTCGACTGTATTTTTTTTTTTTTGTTACCTACCAGAACTTTCGACTGGGTGAACCAATTTTGATGATTCTTTTTTTAAAGCTAGTGCTTCCCGAGTGGTCCCATTTAAATTTTGTGAACATCTGATGCTGACCTTCAGAGATATACAATGGAACTCTTCAAAAATAGACAGCAAATGTGCCTTGAATGTTGCAATCGCTTGTATGTTTATTGTTTTTATACAACATCATGACGTAACATCACGCCTGTATGCTCTGAGGGGGTACGCAGATGTGTACAATACACCCAGATTTCGACAGTTCGTTCGTGTTCCGCGGGCGTCTCAAAGAGATGTCAGCAAAAGGGACGGTTCTAAAGAAATACTGCGACTCTGGAATACAAAAGGCTAAGAAGGAACATGGATGGGTTTTAGTCAGTAAAAGTCTGACACTCCCTCCAGCTCCGCGTTCCATAAATTAGGGATACACCTATTCATCATCAGCCTATTAATGTTCCCACTGCTGGGACCCAGGCCTCCTCTCTATGTAGTGTTGCCCAAATGCAAGACCAAGACGAGACCTTAGCCAGTCTTGGTCTTGGTCTTGCGTCAATACACCTGGTCTTGGTCTTGGTCTTGGTATTGCGCTCTCAGTCTTGGTCTTGGTCTTGCAGCAAGAGTCTCGCAAGTCTTGCGAGACTCTACTACTTAGACTGGACTACTTTCAAATACCTATTAGCCTATTGCTATCTAGACACGCGGGAGCGTGTCAAGCCAAGTTCTGGCGCGCAGCTCACAGTGTGTAATATTACACGAACCATTTGGAGCCACTTTTGAGCCCCTCATAACTCAAAAACTATTTCACCTAAACTTGTCAAATTTGGCTCATATATTGAAACTAGCGAGATGTATATGTGTTCCAAATTGTATAAACATATCTCTAACGGTTATTTAGATATTAACGTCCAAAAATCATCATTTTTATGACTGACCTATAGATCAAAACTATAACCCAGTTCCAGATGACCTAGAAAGTTCAAATTTGGCATGCAGATAGGTAATTAGGTGAATACAAAGGAAAAAATCAGAAACTGGTAATTTTTTATAATTGTATTATAATTATCAATTAACTTATTAATTAGTGCCTGTAATGTGGATTTTATGATCTTTACGTGAATATATAACGAGTTGAATACCACCCTTAATTTTCTTCAATCCAAATATTTCCGTTTTTGTACTTATAAATAAGAATATAGTAGATTTTCGTATTTATTACGCGTAACTAACCGTATTCTACAACCACTAGCGCCACCTATTATCATTCTCAGAAACTCACTCACTACATCATGCCGCCTTCATTGATTTATTTAAAAGTGACACTAGATGGCGTATGTACAAAAAGTAATGATATCCCATCAAAAACATAAATGTGAAATGAGAGCCAAGTTCAATATTATGATATATGCCTTGGTTGTTGACTTCAAAACGACAAAAGAAGTGAAATCTAAATGGGTGCCAAGTTCAATGGTCAGTCCTGAAATTTATCTATAACAACATAAAATATCATTTTTTCTTATAACTTAGGAGAATATATTGTAGACTAAGGTCTGACTTGGCTAGTTTTCAAATACGAATTATATTATAGCCTTCGCAAGTTCAACCTGTTACTTCTACTTACTGTCGGTTCTTATTTTATTATTACGAAAATTTGGCTTGCTGATAAAAACTAACCACCGAACATAATAATTCGTATATGAGAACTAGCCAAGTCAGACCTTAGTCTACAATATATTCTCCTAAGTTATAAGAAAAAATGATATTTTATGTTGTTATAGATAAATTTCAGGACTGACCATTGAATTTGGCACCCATTTAGATTTCACTTCTTTTGTCGTTTTGAAGTCAACAACCAAGGCATATATCATAATATTGAACTTGGCTCTCATTTCACATTTATGTTTTTGATGGGATATAATAAACACGTTAGTTTAGATCTTAGAACAACGTGACAGAGTAGGTACATGTTGAGCTTAAATTGACAAAAGCATAGTGAACCACCAAATTAATAAAATTAACTTGACAATAATTAAAAAATGACGCAATTTAGTACCTAAGCGTAATACTATAGAGATAGTATTATTAGTAACGTACAGAAAATCATTAAAGGTACCTACATAGAGATGTAGGTACCTTTAATGATTTTCTGTACGTGTACTGGCTATCCTAAACTCTTCACAAAAAGCTAGCGGTTAAAATAATTATCACATATGCTTTTCATCTTCATCTGGACTTGATACTTCTAACTAATAAAATTTGTCGTCAGCTAGACTTTTAATTACCAGCACAAACATCTAAAACATTTTCCTTTTTATCTGCAATCGGCTTTTAGCCATAATCAGATGTTTTCTGGGATTAATTTGGATTGGGTGCGATTCCATCAAATAGCACCGTATGAGTGGGTAGATACTAAGCAGTTAGTTTCTCTGGTCTATGTCTAGTATTTGTCATGTTGTGTCATGTCGGGTTAATAGGTTCTTAGCCAGTTCATTTGTGTTCTTATTGAGCCTCTCCTTGTATCTCTTGCTTATTTTACAAGCTTCTTCCTTTATGGTCGGCATCTCCAGGTATTCATGTATTTCCGTGTTTCTCACGAACCAGTCTGCACTTGAAATTGTTCGTAGAGCAATGTTTTGAAATCTCTGGAGAATCTCGATATTGGAGTTGCTAGCACAGCCCCAGAGCTCTATCCCATAGGTCCAGATCGGCTTTATGATAGCCTTGTATACAAGTATTTTGTTTCCGAGGGACAACCGGGATTGACGCCCTAGTAACCAAGATAAACCTTTGAATTGTAAGGTGGCTTCTGTTTTCTTGGCTTTTATGTGATTAGCCCAGGTAAGTCTTCTATCCAGGTGTAGACCAAGATATTTCACACTGTTATTGCTTGGTGACGGTTTGTCTTCCATAAGCACAGGTGGACAGTCGCCTTTCCGGAGTGTGAATGTTATTTGTGTCGATTTAGTTACACTAGGTTTAATTCTCCACTTCTTAAGCCATAAGTCAACCTTATTGAGTTGTTCCTGTAGTATCAGCGATACGTTGTTCGGGTTTGTATCGCTTGCAAGGCATGCGGTGTCATCTGCGTAAGTTGCTGTTACAACGTTTTCTGTCTCAGGCAAGTCTGCCGTATATATTGAGTATAGCACCGGGCCAAGCACCGATCCTTGTGGAACTGAGGCGGTGATGTAGTACAGCTGTAATAGCTCTTCTTCGTATTTTACTTGGAATCTTCTTTGATCCAAGTAAGATTTTAGGATCATGTAGAACGAGTTTGGTAGGAGTGTTTTTAGCTTGTACAGCAGTCCTTCATGCCAGACTCTATCGAATGCTTGTTGGATGTCGATGAATACTGCAGAACAATACTCCTTTTTCTCTAGCGACTGTCTAATTTTATGAACCACACGATGTACTTGCTCTACAGTAGAGTCTTTTTCCCGAAATCCAAACTAGTGATCAGGTATAATCTTGTTTTCGTCCAGAACTGGTTTTAGTCTTAGCTGTAGAATCTTCTCGAATACCTTTGATAGAATAGGGAGAAGACTTATGGGCCTATGTGAGCTAGGTTCTGTTGGTGGTTTCCCTGGTTTTGCAATCATACAGATTTGGGATATTTTCCATAGCTTTGGATAGTAGGTACTGTATTCTAAAGATGGCATTAAATAGCATTGTTAAAAATACTATTGCTTTTCTAGGCAGTTGCAATCAAACACTTTAAAAACCACTTGAACTATTTTATTTTAATTTATTTAGTCTTTACAAAAATCTTAATGTCTTTACGTCTTCCGTCAGAATATACACTCCCCATACTCTTTCTCTCTCACACATCCTCGCTCTCACTCAATCTGTCATCCCCACATAGGACTTCACCCGTTATTAGGTCGTAGCCAGGAGCTTTTTTGTTTTCCAAGTAACGAATTGTTTGTGCTAGTTCCTTTGGAGTGACAAGTTTCAGCGGTGGTGATAACTGCTGGTCACTATTGATCATTCGATCAACTTCCTCTTCAAATTCTGTCATAGATGACTGGTTTGGAATGAAAACTTTGCTTAGGTGTTTAGCGAAGAGCTCAGCTTTTTCGCTTCCACTTCTAGCCCACGGATCGCTAGAAGAGATCCTTAGAGGTGGAACATGGCTAAATGGTCTTTTAAAGTTTCTCGTTATTTTCCATAATGAGTAGTTGTCCTTCTTTTGAGTTGAAATCGTGGATAGTTTTTCTTGAAAAGAGGTATTCTGATTTTCTTTGATTAGCTCTTTTAGTTCTCTAGTGATTCTATTGTATTCTGCCCTGTCTAAATCGGACCTGCTCGTGTGTAATTGCCTTCATTGTCTCCGTTTTTTTTTCCAGTTTATTGCGTATTTCCAGCGGTATATTGTTTTTATGGGTGGAGAAGCTTAATGTCGGGGTAGCACGCCACGCAGCAACTTGTATTAGGTTTGTAATATAGAACGTTGCTTCATCTATATCTTCTTCTGTTTTCAGTTTGATCTTTAAGTTGACTTCATCTTTCAGATATTTAGTAAATGCATCCCAGTATTCCCAGGGTGTTTTGTGATTATACAATGCTGGCCTCTGTGCTCTGTGTATTAACGACACGCTAAATGTTGCTATGAAAGGTGTGTGGTCAGACACGCTATCAAGCGATGATTCCACATCAAAATATACATCAGACAGTCCCTTTACAATGAAGAAATCTACTAGATCGGGTATCTTATTGACGTCAGTTGGCCAGTAAGTTGGTTCGCCTGTTGCTAATGTTATAAGTTTGTGTTTGTCAATACCTTTTTCAACTCTCGTCCTTTAGTAGTGGTCAATCTAGATCCCCAGTGGGTGTGTTTACAGTTCCAGTCTCCACCGCTTATGAACCTATTTCCCAAGCTCTGGAAGTAGCAGTCAAGCATGTGTTGTTTCGGATTATGCTTTGGTGGGCAGTAGATAGCGCTTACATTAATAGGGCCCATAGATTCATTAATAGTGATGGTAGTAGCCTGCATCCAGTCCTGTTGGAACTGGCTGTGGAGGTGGTGTTTGATGTTGTTTTTAACAATAACTGCAGACCCTCCGTGTGATGTGGTATCAGGATGATTAGTACAATACGCAGTAGTTGTCCATCTTGAAACTCTTACGATCATTAGGATGGGTTTCTGCTATCAGAGCAATATCGATTTTGTTATCTTTCAGCAGTACTTCTAGTTCTTGTTTATTTGGCGTTAGGCCTTTGATATTCCAGGTAGCAATTCGTAACGACATCATTGCGGAAGCCTACTGATGAGTGTCATGAGGAGGTTCATCATTGTGCTAAACTGTGATAAATAAGTTGGTCGATCCTTTCACTCTGTCTTCGTAAAAGTGCTTCTAAGCTATATTTATTTTCCTGTTCGAGTTCTATTTTTGTCAAATGTGTTCTCTGTGACTCAAGGTCAACGTAATTTTTTCTCTGTGACTCTGTATGGTAAACTTTGTCTTTCTGTGTTTTCTGTGGTTTCGTGTGGTCAATGTTATTTCTCAGGTATGCTTTCTGTGTCTGTGTAAGATCTACTACAGCTTTATTAGATCCTTTGACAGCTTCACTGTAGAGTTCCATGCTTTCTATTACGCTTGACCGCCCAATTTTTGGTTGGGTAGCCCTGAGGTTACTTACAAGCTCGACGATTGACGTGTCTGTGACAGTTTGGGGCTCATCTGTTGTAGTGTGTGTTTTCAGTACTTTCTGAGTGGGTCTTGTTTTCTGATGTAACTGTCCTTCGTTTCCTGTATGCTTTCTTGCTACAATTTCCTTATAGACCTGACATCCTTTGTAGCTAGCGGGATGACTTCTAAAACATGAATTAAATTTTTGATACCTACATTAAAATGTATCAGACATATCATTTTTTGGATATCTATTGTAGCTTGTGACGAACGAAAATTGTTTGTAGGAATTTTTAAACACCGATTATTTATCTACCGCACTTTAAAAAAAAAACAGCGGATTTATGAAATAAAATAAATGGTGTTTATTATTTCAAACTTTATATTTCAACCAATATTGCGCGTTCCATGACTCTTTGCTCGCAGAAAATGCAACATACTTACGAGTACGACACGAAACAAACGCATACAAATAATGTTTACTGTCTCTCTTTCTCCAATTCAAATTTAGTCAATAATCTTCGAGCGTCTCGCGAGTTGCGCCAGTAAACTTTTTGGTACCCGGAATCCCGAACATTACCAAATGATAACGAATATGACACGACCGACTTGAGCCGAATGACGTATTCATTCATGCATTTAAAATGTATTAACTTAACGCGAGACGCAAGAGTCTTGCAGGCTTAGTCTTGTTCTTGCTCAAGTCTTGCAGGGTTCAGTCTTGGTCTTGGTCTTGCTACAATAAGTCGGTCTTGGTCTTGGTCTTGCAAAAATGCAAGAACAAGACCAAGACTGCAAGACCAAGACACCGATTTTGGGCAACACTATCTCTATGAGAGGGAATGGGCTATAATCCACCACGCGGGCCCAGTGCGGGTTTGTAGATGTCACATGTCTTCGAATGTTTTGGTACTTGGACATGTCGGTTTCCTCACGATGTTTTCCTACACCATTTTGAGAGCAGTGGTGATGAAATAAATTAGGTTTAGGTTTAAAGATATTTATTCTCAAAAAAGACACAAAGTCACTTACATGAGAACAATGCTTACAATAAATTATAATTAAAGTTCGTCACAGACGTCACGGTAGCGATTACATATTAGATATATTAGATTCACTTTTAAATTATTAAATTACACAAAGTACCTAATACGCCTGACAGGGTTCGAACCCACCAGTTACTGTTCGTAAGTCGGGGCCGCCACCACTGGGCCACCGCTGCTCACGCCTATTACCATGACATGTATTGGTAACAATGTCAAATAAATTCATGGCAAATATTTGTTTGGGAACAACTAAAAATGGATAAATAAAAAACTTTTTTGCAAAAAATAAAACCGACTTCAAAAAAACACGAAAAAGTGAAAAATAACTTTAGCTTCAGAAGTCGGTGACAAAAAAAAAACAAATAAATAAAAGTCACCGACTTCTGAAGCTAAAGTTATTTTTCCCTTTTTCGTGTTTTTTTGAAGTCGGTTTTATTTTTTGCAAAAAAAAGTTTTTTTTAGCAGTAGGTAAGCAAACGATTAATACATTACATTAGGCTTAAAAAAAACTTCAAAATAATTTACCACATAGTTTATTTAACATAGGAAACATTATGTTTAATAAATAATATGTTTTGTAATTTATCTCTTTCCCGAAGGACTGTATTTTTTTTTTCGCCAGGAGCATCTCACATTCTTTGGTTAACATCACTGGTCAGTTTCCCTCACTCGTCAGTTTATTTAATTAGACAGTTTCGTTGATTCGTCACTTTCGCTGATTAAACAGTTGTGTGAATTCGACAGTTGCGTCAACTCGACAGTTTCCATAATTTGCCAGTTTCGTTGACTCGTCACTTCACTCAAGGAAAAAATATAATAAACAATGAATGTGGATAATTTAACTTGCTGTAAGGAACCCCTATCCCAATTTAAATCAAACTTCAACTTGTATTTTTAGGGTTCCGTAGTCAACTAGGAACCCTTATAGTTTCGCCATGTCTGTCCGCCCGTCCGTCCGTCTGTCCGTCCTCGCTTAATCTCTGTGACCGTTAGCACTAGAAAGCTGAAATTGTATATCAATCACGCCAACAAAGTGGTAAAATAAAAATTGGAAAAACATGTTTTATTAGGGTAGCCCCCCTATATGTAAAGTGGGAAGTGATTTATGTCAACCCTAACGTGTGATATATTGTTGGAAAGGTATTTAAAAATGAATAGGGGTTTCTTAAAATCATTTTTTGACAATGTTAATAATTTCCCAAATAATCGCTCCAAAAGTAAAAAACAATGTGTCCCCCCCCCCTCTAACTTTTGAACCATAAGTTTAGAAAATATTAAAAAAATCTGAAAAGTAGAACTTTATAAGGACTTTCTAGGAAAATCATTTTGAACTTGATGGAAACAACAGTTTTTGTACAAAAAAGACGAAAAGTTGTACAAAATAATTTCTGGACTAAGTTTGTAGTATATTCGTATATGCAAGCATTTTTACATAATGGATACCCACCTTTAAACTCATAAGTGGGAACACTTATTGTGACGGACGGGAAACTACGGAACCCTACACTGAGCGTGGCCCGACACGCTCTTGGCCGGTTTTTTTTTAAGTAAATTAAGTATGTTAATATGCACGTCTAAATCATCTCGCCACCTCTTTCTAGGCCGGCCTCGGCGGCGCCGTCCATCCTCAGGCACCCATCGTGTTGACTATACCTTTGCCCAGCGATCGTCGTGCATGCGGCTCACGTGTCACGCTCAATCCCATTTGAGCCTTGATGATTAAGACAAGTCCGCATAACACTGGTCAGTATCACTCACTTGTCAGTTTATTTAATTCGACAATTTCGTTGATTCGTCACTTTCGCTGATTGGACAGTTGTGTGAATTCGGCAGTTGCGTCAAATCGACAGTTTCCATAATTTGCCAGTTTCGTCGATTCGTCACTTCCAATTCGTCAGTCGAAGTACAGTCGGTAGGAAATTGACTGTTAATTTTAATATGTATTAAGATCTATTTCTTTATTTTACTATTTAATTATATAACCTATACAGAGTTAGTTACTTCCAAGGAGGTGAAGCCATGTAGGTATTCTGAAGTTGCAAACTGCAAAGTTTACCGGAACTTGCTGATGGCGTTAACTCGATTGTCTCCAAACACAATGCGCCTAGCCTATACACCTAAGGCTTGCAGGAGCCTTTACATAAGCAATAACTTTCTTCTAAATAATTATGTATATCTAAACAAGACGTAACATCTACTTCCATTTGTCTGAAAATATAGTCGAAAACGGAGTAATATAAAAAAAACTGGCAGTCTGTAAAGTCGGTTTACGGACGATAATTTTACGTGATAACTTAATTTTTCATGATATTAGTGATTTTGACTTAAAAAAAACCGGCCTAAGTCGGACTCGCGCACCGAGGTTTCCGAACAATTTTTTTTTAAAGATAAACTTAACTTTGCTGTTCGATCCTATGAAACGGCTATTGCACCAACCGCAAATAATTAAGTTTGTAATAGTAAAATCACTTTTTTTGTTATTAAACTACATATTTACGGTTTTCAGATTTTTCTCTTTACATGTGCTGTAAAACAATGCTTCTCACCAAATTTTGTCATTCTAGGTCAATGGCAACTACCATATAGGTTTTCGACCCGAAACCTATAGGTTACCTACCTACTTACTTCCGGTTGACCTAGAACTGTCAATTTTGGTTAAAAGCAAGGTCTTAAAGCACAAGTAAAGGGAAAATTCCGAAGTGAAAAAAGTTGAAAATTAAGGTACTTACTTACAAGTTTTCGCGAAAATTCAAATTTGCCATTACACCTAATTGGGACTATTAGACCTCAGTATCTGGTATTAATTTCAATTTTCTAGGTCCACCCGTTCCTGAGAAAATCGGTGGTGACATACGGACGGACAGAAGGACAAGAAAGTGATCTTAAAAGGGTTCCTTTTTTAGGTAGGTACCTTTTGAGGTATGGGACCCTAAAATAGTAGATTATTAACCAAGGGGATAAAGCAGTGTCTTCTGTCGCGGGTGACGATTTAAATCGCGAGCGCAACGAAGGACTCGAGGTTTACTCCCGAGCGCAGAAAGGGTGTTAAAAACTTAAATCACGAGCGAAGCGAGGGATTTAAGACGAGTCCTGAGTGTAGCGAGGGATTTAAGTTCACCCAAGACTAAGACAGCTTTATTACCGAGGAAAATACTCTACTTTTCGTACCATTTGCGAAAAAATGCACACAATAATAATATGAGATAAGCATTTATTAAAAATTATGACAATTAAAAGTAAAAGTTAACATTCGAAACATTGGTCCAATTATTGATAGAGAGAGTTACATTTTTGTTTCGTACATTTATTGTTGACGAGTTGACTTGAGTATTAATCATTATCTTATTTATAAAAATAAATTAAAATAAACTTAACGTTTATGTATTTGAAGAAAACAAAAACGCGGCAAATTCCTAGACTAATATTTTTTTGTCGGAAAAGCAAAAGGCATCAAGCTCATACGGCCTCGTCGGTTTTCGTAATTTTATTTAATCATAGCTGCATAATAAATGCGTATTCCTTTTTCAAAATGTATGATGATGATGTATAATGCTTTATAAACAAACTCAATGGTGTAAACACAGATGTAGTTCAGTATAAATTTCGGTAAGTATTCCAAATTTAAATCACATTCTCCCCTTAGGGATGAATAAAATTCAGTACAATTTTCTTTCCCTGTTTTTAACAGATTAAAAATGACTATTGTTATGTTCGCTTTTTGTGGCATAGAATGTCACTTTTTTGAGCAAGTGGTACGAAATAGTACATTATTACCCTAGGGGTGAAAGTAACTTATTTAGTCCCGAGACGGGGTTTGGTGCCCGAGCGAAGCGAGGGCGCTAATAGTTCGAGGGACTAAATAAGTCTTTAACCCGAGGTAAACACTGTGCTTTTCATTACGAATACAAGGAAAGTAAAAAAAAAAACATACAACTCGAAAAAACTAATGAAGATCGGAATTCGAATGGGGTAGATGACACACCAATCAATTGAGATACTTTTTAAGAGCTGTCAAAACGCGGTTCTCTAATAGACTTTGTATGGCAATAGCCTACTGTGACGTCACTGTTTATTCAACTCAATGACTCGACTATTTATTGATTTCAAAGCAACTAAAAATCGAATTTGGCAATTAATTGAAAATAAATCGGGTTTTCATTTTCAGGCCCAAAATGGTGAAAGGTGTCTTGGAATTATTGTTTTATGGTGTCATCTACCCTATTGCCGCTTTCCCACCTATTTTGCTTTTTTTTTCTGTGGCCGGCCAGCTATTCAGCCAATACCTATTTTTCATTTTCATCATCGAAAAATGGTAAATGTTTTTCCCAAATCTATGTTATTTTATAGAAATAGTTGAAACTTAATTATAATAAAGATATCTAAAATATATATATTCTTTAATTAATACTTAACTTTATGTTATTTCAATTTTATATCGTGGCTGTATAGAAAGTTGGAACATGGTTCAATAGAAAAATGAACCATTTTTTTTAATAATTTGGCAGCTGTCAGTTGAAAACGATTCTCCCTAGGGCTGAAAAGTATTACTTTCAACCCGCTCCTCAGGCAACTTCAGACCTACTTTCAGAGTATGAGTAATGAAAATAAAATTTCATCCCCCTTTTCATCCCCTAGGGATTGAAATTCTAACAACACCTTGCGTTAGCTTCCAACCATACGCCTAGATAATAAATTTTGTAATTTTATAACTTTATACAACTGTATCTCCTTTGGAATTATCAGAAACACTGAGACACGTATAAATTAATGTTTAATCGTCAGCCTAAACACAAAATTTTAAGATCCTTACTTTAAAACTGACGGACTTTCATACAAACTTTCATCCCCTATTTAACTCCCTTAGGGGTTGAATTTCGAAAAATCCTTCTTTATTCCTTGTCTACATTATAAAGGGAACCACTGTGCAAAATTTCAGTTTTCTAGGTCCAAGGGTTTGTTTGGGCTGGGCGTTGATCGCGGCGACCGTAACGGTGGTGTGACACTTTTTCATGCGTGCAGCCGGTGTTCATCGATTTAAAAGACGTTGTAAATAGTAGATTGTATCATAAGGGAGCAAAATAATATTTTTACGGCGAGGGCGCTTTTTTGAATCCAGAGCGCAGTGAGGGATTCTAGAGTAGAATCCCGAGCGTAGCGAGGGATTCTTTAATAGAATTCTGAACGTAGCGAGGGATTCAAAGTACGTCGCCCGAGCCAAAAATATATTTTGCGCCCGAGTGATACACTCTACTTTTCATCACCCACTATGAGAAAATAAAAGGCGCCTCATAATTTTAACCGACTTCAAAAAGGAGGAGGTAATTCGACTGTTTTTTATGTATTTACACCGATTACGCTGATATTTATGAGCCGATTGACGTGATTATTCTTTAGTTTGATGCGGAATAGTTGCCATTTGGTCCTATAAAAATGTAACATAGTTTGGCCCAGTAGTTTTCATTTTATGAACATTTTTACTTCAGTCGTGTGGTCTAATTTCAACATGTAAAATAAATGCATAGGTATCTAATATTTGGATAGGATATTACAACTAAAAATGGAAAAATAAAAAAACTTTTTTGAAAAAAATAAAACCGACTTCACAAAACACAAAAACGTTAAAAATAACTTTAGCTTCAGAATTCGGTGACAAAAAAAAACTAAATGAATCAAACAAAGGTCACCGACTTCTGAAGATCTAAAGTTATTTTTCACTATTTGTGTTTTTTATTCACTGTCACTTGAAGAACTCAGTTTTCAAAACAAAACCATGAATTTCTAACAATTCATGAAAATTGACGAAAACGCGGTCTGTAGTTCGCGCGTTTTTAATTTGATTTCGTTTTTTTATTCAGTCAGCGCGGCGGCCGGCGGCACGACTGGGCCGTCGTACCAGCCAGTCTTTATTCAAACAATATTTGCGTTCGATTTCTTTCGGCGCTGAACACTAAGATGTTCCAAATTCAAAAAGTGCGCCGCAATTATCTTTGCGGCGCACTTTTTGTATTTGGAACATCTATAAAGAGGATTAAAAACTCATTACTGCCCGCTAAAAGTTTCTTATTGAAAACACCACCTTTGGGTGCACTTAAAGGCGAACCAAGTCGTCCTTTTCGAATAGATGGGATGAAAAAATATTTTGTGGCACTTATTTCAATTTTTATGTTGCATACCTATTCTGGCATGTTGCATATAATCCGGTCTCTACTTAACACCTTTTTCAGTATCGGCAGCTACCTAGCAGCCCGGATTCTAGTCTCCTCTACCCTTCTAAAAAAACAAGCGTGATGTAATGTAATCTCTAGAAATACCTACATATGTACGCACGTTCATAGATACAACTTTACGTTTAGGTACCTACACTAAAAGCTACTTTGATTCAATAAAATAAAAGTTCAATAAAAAGTTCAAATAAACGTCCTCAAATTGATTTCAATATTGCACGAGGTGTCCTATAAAGTCAAATTGAACATTAAAGACTGTACAGGGGGTACAGGCAATAGAATAGTAAGAGACATTCGGCATCAAACAACTTTATTATAGAAGTTTATGATACATACCAACAACGTAATAAGTAAATAATGTACAGACTGCGCAGCGTACGATAAGATTATGTATATTCTTCGAAAGAAAGTCAACAATCTTCAGAACACACGAAGCCCTGTGGCACTACCCAAATAAATGGATACGCGGCGACCACAATGATTTAATTTAAGGCTGATGCTCAAGGGTAGCCCGCGAAATTCAAATTTTCTCACGTTTTTTGTGCAGGCCAGTGCTAGGTTGTATGTTGATTAAAATATTGTTCGCGACTGTAAGACGTATGTAGTTACAGAATAATAATGATCAAAATCATCAATACAACCCTCCAAGTTCACAAAGGTGCAGGAATGATTTTGACCTTGATAAAGTCATTTTTCACCTTTATGAACTTTAAGGGTTGTATTGATGATTTTGATGAATATAAATCTGTAACTACATACGTCTTACACAACCGCGAATAATATTTTAATCAACATACAACTTATCACTGGCCTGTAAATTGCAAAAAAGGTAAGAAAATTTGAATTTCGCGGGCTACCTCAGTTACTTATTAATGAAAGAAACAGCAGCCGCTACTGGGAACAACTATTATGTAGGTATACAAATATCAGTAAAGCTTACATTAAAAACCTTTTAATTATTTTAGGAATATGAAATCTTTCTCTACCTACCGTCTTTAGGCATGATTATCAGAAGTTCCAGATCCAGTGAGCTAAGAAAATCGAAACGAAACAGCCTGTAGGTACTATCGGGGTCTTTTCCGCCTGACCATTTTAAATTTTTTTCGCTTAAGGGCCTACCCCATGGCACACTAGCGCCACTTTAGTAAAAAAATCAGAACTCGTTAAATACACAATTAATATAAAATCTGATAGACAAAATCAATCTTTTGGTCTTGTAAATTATTTACGTCTGCCTATCTCATTGAAACATAGCTCGCTGTCGTTACAGATACAAAATGGAAAAAAACGGCCGTTTTTAGCAATTTTTCTAACTGTAACTACAGTGTAGTATATTTTAATGAATTAAATAGACGTCAATAATCTAGAACTCTAAAGCATTGATTTTGTCTATCAGATTTTATATTAATTGTGTATTTAACGAGTTCTGATTTTTTTACTAAAGTGGCGCTAGTGTGCCATGGGGTAGCCCCTTAAATCATGCGGAGGTGCCGAATCACGCCTTCTTAAAGTTTGGGCCTATTAGGAAAGCGTCAACTTTGGCGCGTAAAATAACAATAACTCTCGTTTGGCGTGCGTCGTCAATGCGCTCGGCCGATTCGGTATCTTTTCATTCATTTTTTCTACACAAAGTCAACGGGGCGGGGCTAGAGAGCGTTTTTATGTTGCGAGTGCAAGCAATAATGAGCTTAGTGGTGGTCAGGCGGGAGTGTCCTCGATAGTACATATCAAGCATTAGGTATAGGAAATTGTAATTATTTGTAATTGAATTGTGTGTTCATTCATAATCGGATTACCGTTTTACAGATTAAATAGTAGCAGTAAAAAAGTTGTGAATTTGTGCAAAATTCTCAGAAGTTGGGATAACTCATGGATCCTGGCCTCCCCAAAGAATCGTCAGCATGGCTGCCTTTTTAATGTAAGTTATAATTATAGTAGTAACACTGTAGTAGTAGTAATACCAGTAGTATATTGTAGTAGTATTTATAAATAATATTATAGATTATATCTATAGGACTACTATAAAAAATAAAGAACCCAGGGTCACACTAACGCCGAAGACACAGCGCAGTAGCTGTATTATTGATGTTACTTTAGCGCCCAGCCAGGGGCGTAGCTATCGCCGTATCAACCGTATCAATGATCAATGATGGCCTGAGCAGATTTTTAAACTTTTAATTGCAATCTTGAAGTAATAAACTAGTAAAAATGTTTATTTTTTTGCTATAACTAAACGTAGTATACTCACTGTTTCTGAACGCATTCATACTTGGCATTGGCATTTATTCGTATTATACGTCTGTGTAGCATAGGCTCATGTCATCTCAACAAAACAATCGGTTCTCTCTTTTTCACTTACGCAACATCGTACTTCAGTAGCGCCATTCGGAGACAAAACTAAAGCAAACTTGTTAAAATTTGTCATTTTTAATTTAGTAGTGATATAGCAAATGGCATCGCGTGAAAATGACAGTTTGTTCTGTGAACGAGAAAATAATTTTTATGAAATAAAATAAAGTGATTGCTATATATTTTTATATTTCGAGAAGCCCAAAAATTGCTCAATAGCTTTTGACAAACGTATATAACAAATTTATATTAAATAAGAAAAATTGCGATCCTCGCGTATCAGATGTTCTGTCTGTGATTGCTCTTGTGTTATCATTAATTTGTGTATGTTGTTCTAAGTGGTGCATTAAAAACTGCGAAAATGACGGAGAGTACCCCAGTGGCCATGGCTACTACTACTGAACTCATCGACAAATCCAAAGAACTCCAGAAGGAGATTCTTATGGAAAAACTTAGGTCCAAAACATCACAGTTTAAAAACTTAACAGAGACTTCCAAAGGCGTCCGAATGGCTTTGCTGGTAAGTTTATTTATTATACTATTCTACTTATATCACAAATGAGCTAACAAATCTTCAGGATTACTAAACCCGCACTAACAACAACCTTTGAACTAAATTACCCTAGCTCTAATGTAGAAAGTGCATTCATCATCTGTTTCATAACTTATTATATTAGTCAGTAGTAATTCAATATGAATCATCAAAATTAAAATATAAAGCTAAATTTTAAATATTGTACAACATGGTAAACAATGGTTTCAAGAAAAAAGTAAAGCCATTTGAATTTAATTAACTAAGATTTGTCAGGTAAAGTTAGACAAATCATAAATTGCACAATGGTAATAAAGTTAATGATAATTTATGCAATGTAACAAAACACAACCACAATTATTTTAAACTTTACAGTTTATATAGGCATTGTAGGTTCTGCCTGATTCACAACTCTCTAATCCTTAATTCAGCAGTATTTTTTTTCTTCAAAAAGATTTGAACAAATCACACATTTTCACATTGCTACCTGGGACTGCCTCTACTCAATTATTCTAAGGCAATCAATGAACTTATACAATACCATACTTAACTACTTTTGTAAGCTTCGTTGCACTGCAAACTAATTTATTTTTTATTTTTTTGGGTTTTTGCCAAAAGCTTAACAAGCATGGTCAACAAACGGATCTAAATAGGTTATTGCAAATAGAACTGCCCACCCTCATGTGTAAACCCTTAGTTGCTTTAATAAAACTCTCACTGAGGAGGGACTTTTTGCCCAGAAACCATTGTGGTACTTTAGGAGCATTGCCATTAATCATCATAACAGAATTTAATAAAGAATAATTTTATAAATAATAACTGACATAAGAGAGAAATGAAAGTCCATCTTTTAGATCTGAGTTTTCCCTTAAACTAACTTTTGGCTAAAAAATGGTCTGGCTGGTTGACAGACAACTGAGGCCGAATTTAACTGTGTCACCAGCTGTCTCGGTACAATTAATTTGCAAATTACCCAACTGCACTCTAGACTTGTTTACAAAACTGTTAAAGCCTATACTAACTCTTAATGCATTGTACTGACAGTTTATCCATACAATTCTCTATTTACGCTATTAATACAAAGGCCTTTGACTTTTTGGCCTGACTAACTTCCGCCATTTGATTTTATTTTTGTATTGATGCCAGCTATTGGATAATATGGATTTATTTATTATGGTCACTATTTTGAAAATAAAATAAAATGACAGGGGGGGATCTTTCAAACAAAAATCTTCCAACTCCTTTCAACAAAATTGATTTAACTAAATGTCATTATCAATTTAAAGAAAACCAGACTAAGGAGTGGTATTTATTTTTGTACATTGAATATATTTCATGATTTTGTTTTTTTTTTCATGTTTACAGGACAAAAGATGGGGGATCGACAGTGCGGATCGCATGATACTAAAGAAGTGCCTTGACAGTTTGCAGCATTGCATCAAAGTTAGCTCCTTGCAGAGCCTCATTGAGCGCCTAGAGTGCTTATCTAGGCAGCTAGGGTTTGTAAACTTTGGTCACTATTTCAACCTCCTTGGTCGGAAGTACCCTGCTTGAAGTTGCAGGTATGGCTTGGAAACAATGAAAATTAAAAATAATTTATCAGCATTTAAACAATCTTTATATTTAAACAATAAACAGGTTTTTTACAATATAAAGTGTAACAAGTTCATTCTTTGTTTATCTATATTTTATCTTATTTTGAAATTAAGTTGAATATTTGTTTCAGGCTCAAGTTCGTAGTGGGAACATCAGGAGTGAATCTATTCATATCATCTGATATGTTTTATTTGGAAATATTAGTTGACTCATCATCAGGGTCAGTAAAAGATGTTAAAATTCATCATGAAGGAAAAGTAAGTTTGACAATGTCCTCTGAAACAGTAACCCAAAAACTGTATTTTTCTCTATTAAGTATATATTAATGGGGTATCGTATTACCCAGTACTAACTGGGTTGTGGAGGTTAGATAGGCGGTCGCTCCATGTAAAATACTCATATTCAGCTGCATCCGGTAAGACTGGAAGCCAACCCCAACATAGTTGGGAAAAGGCTAGGCGGATGATTATTTACTATCAATATTTTTAAATCTATTTATTTAATAAACTTATGTGCATTATTTACATGTTTTTGATCAATATATTTTTACATTCCAACAGATTGAACAACAAAGCTGTGAAGAACTGGTGTCGTGTATATCTCGCGGGGATTTTGCTGATTTCACAGCGCAGCTGGAAGGCTTAACCGCGGTTTATCAACTAGGCGCTGAAAAAAAAGTAACTTACGCCTCCATTCCTGTTACGGGGGAAGTCCGCAGGGTGTGTAGAGTCAGCACAGCCAGGGCAGTGTCGTCTTGTTGTTCTGTTGACTTTTAAATCATGCAGAGCCTCTGTGTAAGACCAACACTGCATGGGCACTGCCGGCTCATGTTACCCCTGATTTGTTTCTAATTCTGCCCAGAGACTCTGTTAAGTCAACACCGCCTTGGCTGTGCTGATTCGACGAACTCTACGGTCGGTGCTTTTGAATTTTTTTTAGATATTTTTTCATTTTTATTTTTCTTTATTTTCATATCTCTATTTCACATTCAAGTCTTAATATATTCTTTTTGTATGTTCTATTTAACAGGTAAAATGTAAAGCATTTAGTGCTCTACAGAGCTTAGAAGAAGACTTATGTACAATGAGGCAACTCCAGAGTTTTATCAAGGATCCAAGCGCGCAAGTCCACAAGAGTCCTATTGGATTCTTGCAAAAGCGAAGAGGAGGTATGTCAGCCTTCGTAAATATTGATAAATAAATGATAAATATTATAAAGAGGTAACATTTGTTTGTAAGTTTGTATGTAGGGGGTAATCTCCGGAAGTAATGAACGGATTTCAAAAATTCTTTCACTGGTAGAAAGCTACATTATTCGTGAGTGCTATAGGCTATATTTTATTCCCGTACTCCCACGGGAACGGGAACTACGCGGGTGAAACCGCGGGACGTCAGCTAGTAAATGATACAAGCAACTTCATAATTTTATTTCTTTGTAGTTCAAAATAAATATTGTACTTTTTCACTATCTTTGATTTGCCTACTTCTGTTGACGGTCTGAATACATGGATACAAATAAGCATTAACAAAAAAACCTGTTTATTTTAGGTCACGCAATGCGTCTCACTTACTTCGTATCTCCATATGAGCTGTTAGACAAAGACAAAGGGCTCAATCCACTGACGGTTGAGCTCCTAACTCTTGGCAAGCCTGCCGCAACCAGCGGTCTTGCTTCACTAGTCGTCCCTTCTCACACGCCCGTTGGCCACTCCGCGACGGTTCTTCTAGAAGGTTCTACGCCTAATAAACTGCAGTTGTCACCTATCATAGCAGGGGGTCAGAGGCCTGGGAAGGGGTAAGATATTTACATTACTTTGCATCAATCTACTTAGAATTAATGTTTTATTTCTAATTCTAATACTGAAGGTTTATTTTTGATCTAATTAATATATTGTAACATAATCTTAACATTGTTTATAATCTCATTTCACTTAGCCCGCCAACCGCCGAGAGGAGACGTTCACGAATCACATTGGTTGAAATCCACATCAAGTCTCCCGTCTCTCCTGAATTTTGAATGTCTCTCCGCTCTGCCCATCTTTGCTTCGGAGGAAACCGGGCTTTATGAATTGATTAAACATGTTTGACCGTCTGTACGTAGGAATGGACCGATCTACGCTCAACTTGTGCCTCAGAACAGTGCGATGCTGCCCGCGTGCTTCACCCTCAAACTATCACAGCCGACTCCGCTGTGTGCCGGGCTAGCCAAACTTATACATGCCACTACAGAGGTAAGTGGACTAAGACCTTTTTATAGGGGTTCATAAACAGCGAACACTAAAAATAAAGCTGTTGGGCACAGCACAGGAGACAGTGACAAAGACATTTATGCTCGTTTTTGCTAACCCAGACGACACCAAAAGATGTTTTCTCAAACATGCTTGGAAATTTGAGCATTATTTTGACAACCTTCTTGGAGATAAATTGCTGTACTAGCCAGATACATGCGACCAGCGGCCGGCAAAAGTTGTATGAAAATCCATATCTGTCGTGTTTAACGGCCAAATCAATTACATCGTAAACGCTGTCTATATCTGTCGTGTTATTAAAAAAAAAAAAATTTAAATAAATTAAAAAACCCGACTGCGTAAAAAATAACTAATAACTTAAGATAAAAAAAACTGAAAAGAATCAATCAAGTTCAGGAGACCGGACATATTGACTGCAACAGTCGGGACCCATATTTAATGTAATGTCTAGATTATTTAATGGGTCCCGACTGTTGCAGTCAATATGTCCGGTCTCCTGAACTTGTTTGATTCTTTTCAGTTTTTTTTTTATCTTAAGTTATTAGTTATTTTTTACGCAGTCGGGTTTTTTAATTTTTTTTATTTTTTTTTTTATTTTACACTTTTTAGTTACATATATCATATCAAACCATTTCAAAATCCTCATGATGAGCCCTTTATCGAGCCGTCCAGGCTGCAGAGCGCGCCAATCATTTGAATTTGGCGCTAAAAACTCACTTTCACAGTAAATACGAATCTAACGACACCTCTCAAGCTAAAATCCATCTACGTATAGTCGTACAGGCTGCAGAGCGTGCCAAATATTTGAATTTTATTTACTTTTATTATACTACTTGCTGTTGCCCGCGGCTTCACCTGCGTGAAGTTCGGTAACTGTCCCATGGGATCATACTAAAGGGATAAATAGTATCCTTCATGGTTATAATATTATGTGCCAAATTTCATAATTATCACAATAATTATAATCATCACAATCACTATCACAATCACCATCATTATCACTATCACAATCACCATAACTGTCACATTCACCATCACAGTCAACATCACTATCACTATCACAATCACCATCACCATCACTATTACAATCACCATCACTGTCACATTCACCACCACAGTCACCATCACTATCACAATCACCATCACAATCACAATCACCATTATCGTTATCACAATCACCATCATCGTTATCACAATCATTATCATCGTTATCACAATCATCATCATCATCATCACAATCATCATCATCGTTATCACAATCATCATCATTATCACAATCATCACAATAAATCAACAATAACCCTGTATTGAAATCGAGTCCGCCATCTTCTGGATCTCAAAATAAATGCCATATTCGTAATCAGCACCCCTGATAATCTCGAAATCGACACACATATTGATTTTTAGACATTTCAACCCCATCGCACCCTAACGTTACAGGGAATGATGGTATTTCAGGTCCGCCACATTAAATCTTAAAATCGTTGTTTTTGTAATACACCCGACCCAATACACAATACAAACAATAACCATGTTGATTTTCAGACTTTGTCGCCCCATTTCCCCCTTTAGGGGTTGAATTCTGAAAAAACCTATCACACAAAATAATGTTAACAACTCATTTATCAATAGGAGTACTCCTGTGAAGTTTGGAACAAAACAGTCAACTAATTTAGTTTCCCCATACAAACTTTGGAGCCCCGTTTAACCCCCTTAAGGGTTGAATTTTAAGAAATCCTTTGTTAGTGCACTCCTAGACCACATAAGGAACCTACGAGTCAGTAGACCCAGCGGTTTGAGCTGTGCGTTGATATATCACCCAGTCAGTCAGCCAGTTTACCATTTTATAAATACATGGATTTGCCATGTCAAATTACATTCAAACATATAAGTTGCATATATTTTTGTAATCACCTTTTAAAACCCTTCATTTTGATACCCCACTCGATGGTATTAGAAGAAGAAAAGAAAAATCAAACTCAATATGGCACCCCAAATCCACGATATTTAATTGTTTTTTGATTATAATGTAGCCTTTGACACTCGCGCCATCAAGACGAATCTAACGACATTTATTCTATCCAAATCCCTCCATCCGTTGAGGAGTTACGAGGGAACAAAGAAACGGACATACATACATACATACAAACATGCATACAGGGCAAACACATAACCCTCCTTTTGGGCTTCGCCGCAGTCGGGTAAAAAGGTACGATCTTTTACTCTGAAATATGGCAACCAAGGAGGTAACTTATCAAAGGTTTTCTTTAAATTTCGAATTGGCTTTAAATTTTCATTTTGACCTCATTTTCAATATCAGCGACCCCAAAAACCACGAATACGACACCAATGAAAAAAAAACCGAAAACTTTTGTCGGCGCCACCTTGGATTTTCACTTTGACCTCAATTTCGTTATCAGCGACCCCAAAAACGACACCCATAAAGAAAAAATCAAAAATTTTCGTCGGCGCCATCTTGGACCTTCATTTTGACCTAATAAAAAAAACTGTAAAGAATACGCACGGTGCTTTACAACCTATTTTACCGCACGTTCCGTTGCATGGTGCGTAATTTTTAACTTTCGTACAATGTATACAGGCTCCGTAAATGCAGTTTTTGAGCAAATGTGTTGAACAAAATTATTGTTGTTTGTGTGCATCATTGATTTTGAAAAGTAATTGTATTAATTTCCTCGCATTATTTGAGAAAAGTACTATTTGACTAAAGAACTAGGCATTGATGGACTTACGTATGTGTGCCTCGGCTTCGCCTTGGCCCACGTTTTTACGTTCGTCCATCAATCAATGCCTCTGTTGCTGGCCGCTGGAATAATGTACCATTTTCACTAGTTGTTTAAGTTGCAACAATTATTTTAACTTCAAATATATTTTCAGGTGGAAGTGGCAGGCGACTGGGGCAATGCAAAGCCCATGTTGGGGCTAGTTGCCCAGCAAGCGTACAACAAGCTGACTCCAGGAAAAGTTATCGAGTTGAATCTCAGCAAAGGGCTGTTTGTGGTTTGTAGTTACCTGCAAATCCTTTTTTATTAGGTGTACCGTCATACTTTTAAAATTTGACAGATCGTGGCATATTGTGATGATTAAATTAAAATACCACTAACTGTAGGCGGAGATAAGAACCTGCACGCTGTGCCCTTGCTAAAAAACCGGCCAAGTGCGAATCGGATTAGCGCTCGAAGGGTTCCGTACCATTATCTATATAAGATTTGACAAAACGGCAAAAAAAACATGGGTAGAGAGAGAGAGAAAGTATGGGAGCCTCCCTTAAATATTTATTTTATTCTATTTGTTGTAATAGCGGCAACAGAAATACATCTGTGAAAATTTCAACTGTCTAGCTATCACGGTGCATGAGATACAGCCTGGTGACAGACAGACGGACAGTGAAGTCTTAGTAATAGGGTTCCGTTTTTACCCTTTGGGTACAGAACCCTAATAAAAATAGTGTATATTGAATTATGTGGAAAGAACGATGATCTGAGGATCCATTCCATTGCAGTGTAACGCACATTCACTCCAAATTGTGCGTCTAATTTCAAAACGTCATTTTCTTTACTATTATTATTACTTAACCCTTTCCAACCGAGAGTGTAAAAACTCACATAGATCAGTAAAAACTTAGTTAAAGTTTAGAAACTGTTCAGAGGTCCAGGAAAAAATACTGAAAAAAATTTAAACAAACTGAAAGATATAAATTCAGAATTTTGTATAGTCGAAACTCACGATCAGTTTAACTCGGGTGGAAAGGGAAATATCCCTTGGCTAATAAGCCTGCAGCTTCCCACTGCACACTGGTGGCAAAGGCTTCCCTACTCCCCTTCTTCCACATCTTTTCCATTTGCTCTAATCATTTACGTGTGTTCGTGGCATGTTGTAGAATCTCCCAGAACAGACGCAGTGCTACTTCCTGTGCGAGACGCGCGGGCTGGACGGCTGCATGGTGACGAGCGTACCGTTCACGCACCCGTCGCATGTGCCGCCGCTGCTGGCGTGTCTGCGTCAGCAGGCGCTCTTCAACGCACTCATCACCAGCTGCGTGCGCACGCAGACCAAACAATGTAAGTATGTATAGTGGAACAAGGCTCATTTGGCGCTTGGATGACATTGACAGGAGGGCGCTGTTTGTTAAATTGTCTGTGGAAATTGTATTGAAAAACAAGATGACGGCGTTAGTACTTACTGTAGCAGCACCAAAAGAACCATGCAAAACTTTAATAGCTCATGTAGACGGCGCTATGCCGCCGCCGCATGAATACCCAGTAAAAAACAACGAAATAATACTGGTGGTGTGTCGGCAAGCTGACAACGTCGCGTGCAGGCAGAAGCGCCACTAGTGGGGTCGTCATTATTTCGACTGTCGCCGTTGACAATGTGTAACAGTCTCTTTCTAAAACTCGAATTGTCATTATTAGTTAATATGACAATTCGCGTTTTAGAAAGAGACTGAAAAATATATGAAGGATAAAACATGTTTTTTTCTTCTTCTAGGAGTTCCTACTAAAACATGTTTTATCCTTCATATATTTTTTCTCAAACATGCATGGAAATATTGTCATTATTTTCGAAAAAATAACACGCCAAGTATCGAATTTACGGACAAAGAAAATCAAATCCATTGCAGGAGCCATACGAACGCTCCAGCAATGATGTATGACCAGTATGTATGAAACGGAGCGGCGTGCTGGGGTTATTAATTATCTTTATACTACACTTGCTTAGTAAGTGTACCATTACTACCCCACTAATAGGCTTGAAAGCTGTTCATTAAACCTTCTCAAAAGTCTAGGCAGTTATGTTGTATGGAATTTCATTACTGCCCTGAAAATCAGGGTAGTAATGCATTACTAACGCGTTTTGTTTTTGTTTTTTTAAGTCTTGATGACGTCATCATCATCTTCCTGCCCTTATCCCATGTTACTTGGGGTCGGCGCAACACGATTTTTTTCTTTTCTTTTCTTTTCTTTTCTTTTCTTTTCTTTTCTTTTCTTTTCTTTTCTTTTCTTTTCTTTTCTTTTCTTTTCTTTTCTTTTCTTTTCTTTTCTTTTCTTGCAAGTGTAGTATAAAGCAGTATATATCACTCGAGGGTAAGTACAGATTACTAAACTCGTGTGGTTCACGGCCCTCCGCTTCGCGTCGGGCCTCAAATGCACACTCGTTTAGTAATCTGTGCCTTACTCCCCTTGGTGAATAAATAGCTATTATCTACACCCATGCTATAAATCCTCTATAAAAGTATCTGAAACAGTTAGCTTATTGCCAACATTAAAACAGCCAGTGTCATAATAACCATTATAACATCCAAACGGGTGTTATAATGTTGTACTGAATTTCATTATGCAACTCGTTTTAAAAAAAGAACATTGTCGTGCGATTCACTACCACAGCGCCGTAATTAAAAAAAAAATTATAGGTTAATTCGAATTCACGTCGTATCCCGCCATTTTTGTTCGATATTAGTATTGCATTATGTACTTTGTTGTTTAAAAAAATGAGTGATAGGTACAAGCTTTGTGCATTTTAATAATTGTACAATCCAAAATGTAAATAGGTATATTATTACCTATACATGGTTTGTTTGTATTAAATACGCAGCAATTAAACTTTCCATGAATTTCTATAGACTTCTTACAACACTACAACACCCTATGGTTTCAGAACCTTTTATATGGAGGATTCATATCATGGATGTAGATAAAGTCTTGTATGCAACTGTACATAATTAGGTATTAAAACACTCATGTGATAATATAGAGTATATATAGATAAAACCTAAACCTAACCTAAAACCTAAAATATATATACCTCATTATACAACTGTCGCATAAATAACTATTATACTACACTTGCTTAGTAAGTGTACCAATACTACCCCACTAAAAGGCTTGAAGCTGTTCATTAAACCTTCTCAAAAATCTAGGCAGTTATGTTGTATGGAATTTCATTACTGCCCTGAAAATCAGGGTAGTAATGCATTACTAACGCGTTTTGTGTTTTTTTTTTTAATTCTTGATGACGTCATCATCATCATCTTCCTGCCCTTATCCCATGTGACTTGTGGTCGGCGCAACACGTTTTTTTCTAATCAAACGATTTAATTTTACCATAAGAAGTACTGGCCACTAGCACTTAAGCAGGTAGCATACATTCCGATATGGTCGGCAAACTTCAAACCTCTATGGGGTAGAGCGACTGATTTATAACACACTCTCGCTTTAACACTCGCGTAAGTTGGAACCTGCGAAACGGGGCGTTTTTACTTTCTCTAACGTCTTGGTGCCAATACTCTTTCTTTTTAATAAAATGCTTTTTTTGCTATTTTGTCTTTTACGTCTTTGTGCAAGTGTGGTATAAAGCAGTATACATCACTCGATGGTAAGTACAGATTACTAAACTCGTGTGGTTCGCGGCCCTCCGCTTCGCGTCGGGCCTCAAATGCACACTCGATTAGTAATCTGTGCCTTACTCCCCTTGCTGAATAAATAGCTATTTCATGCCATCTATTTGAAAAGGGCGACTTGGTTCGCCTTTAAGTGCACCAAAAGGTGGTGTTTTCTGTAAGAACCTTTTAGCGTGCAGTAATGAGTTTTTAAAAATTAAAAACGCGCTAACTGCAGCCCTCATTTTCGTCAATTTTCACGGATTGTTAGAAATTCATTCATTCTTCAAGTGACAGTGAATAAAATACGAGGCGCCTTTTATTTTCTCATAGTGGGTGATGAAAACTAGCGTGTATCACTCGGTCGCAAAATATATTTTTGGCTCGGGCGACGTACTTTGAATCCCTCGCTAGGTTCAGGATTCTACTAAAGAATCCCTCACTTCGCTCTGGATTCAGAAAAGCCCCCTCGACGTTAAAAATATTATTTTGCTCCCTTATGATACAATCTACTATTTCATCCCTTCTATTCAAAAAGTGTCGTTTTGTTCCTCTATAAGCGGGATTAAAGTAGCTCTTTTCTCCAATAGACTTTTTATCGGGCAGTAATGAGATTTGTATTTGGAACATGAATCGTTCAATGAAATCGAACGCAAATTGTGATAAATGATAAATGAATTACTTCCCTGTTCTTGTAATCGGTACGGACTTTATTGTATTTTGCAAAAAAAAATGAGTTCTACGTCGAGTTCTGAAAGTGATGGTGCATTAATTGTAATTGACCTTTTTACATTCAAGTCATTTTTTAAATTAAACTTACTCATTAATTACTTAAAGTGTTTCTTATTTATTTTCTCATAGGAGATGAAAAGTAGAGTATATGACTCGAGAGCAAGAATATTTTTCCCTCAGACGATGTACTTAGAATCCCTCGCTATTCTCGGGATTCTATTCTAGAATCCTTCGCTTCGCTCTGGATTCAAAATAGCGTCCTCGCCGTAAAAATATTAATTTTCTCCCTTGTCATACAATCTACTATTGATTGGATCTGTTTTATCATTCTTGGCATACAAAAGTAAGTCTTTGCTCAGTACAAATTGCGTTCACGTGGCTGTATAGCCATAAATGCGTTTGCCTTTCGGCACAGATGATAAATAGAAAATCGGCAGTAAAGCTGAAAAATCGTCTTGATTTGTTATTTAGTTACATAATAAATATAAATTTGAATATTAATTAAATTAAATGTATTATATAAAAAGTATGTTTTATTTCCCTGCATTCTTTTGAAAAAAGCACTATATATGCCTTGGCGGAAATGGTAATTGCCTGTCTCGTATTAGTGAAGTCCTCACCCCTGCAATATTCTGTTTAGTCCGTCAGTTAGCTTATCGAAAAATATTGGATACGTGTTTTTTATTTTATCAAAATAATAAAAATTGACGAAAAAAAAATGTGTCAAAAATCATGAGTGGGGGCTTGTGACGTCACATTTGAGTAAAAATGTACTCGAATGTGATGTCACACGAGTTTATCTGTATCGTCTTAATTTTTTGTTTACGTGTAAAAAAAATACGTGTCCAATATTTTTTGGAATTCTATTGCCTATTTCACGGCTTTTGCAATAATGTACTATAATTGTTTGTTCGACAGTCATAGAATTGGAGAACGTGTTAATGTTCGAGGTGAGTGCACTGTCGTGGCAGCACATCTCGATCTCGCTGGAGCACCCGGGCGACGACAGCATGGCCACCGTGGAGCTCGAGCTCAGCGACCCGGCCGCGCCTCGCGCCTCGCTCTACACGCTGCACAGTGCGCCCGCCGAGCACATCGACGAGTACATCACCAGGGTGCTGCAGAAGACGCACTCCATACCCATAACACTCAGGTGAGATACTCATCCTCACACCGTGGAGCTCGAGCTCAGCGACCCGGCCGCGCCTCGCGCCTCGCTCTACACGCTGCACAGTGCGCCCGCCGAGCACATCGACGAGTACATCACCAGGGTGCTGCAGAAGACGCACTCCATACCCATAACACTCAGGTGAGATACTCATCCTCACACCGTGGAGCTCGAGCTCAGCGACCCGGCCGCGCCTCGCGCCTCGCTCTACACGCTGCACAGTGCGCCCGCCGAGCACATCGACGAGTACATCACCAGGGTGCTGCAGAAGACGCACTCCATACCCATAACACTCAGGTGAGATACTCATCCTCACACCGTGGAGCTCGAGCTCAGCGACCCGGCCGCGCCTCGCGCCTCGCTCTACACGCTGCACAGTGCGCCCGCCGAGCACATCGACGAGTACATCACCAGGGTGCTGCAGAAGACGCACTCCATACCCATAACACTCAGGTGAGATACTCATCCTCACACCGTGGAGCTCGAGCTCAGCGACCCGGCCGCGCCTCGCGCCTCGCTCTACACGCTGCACAGTGCGCCCGCCGAGCACATCGACGAGTACATCACCAGGGTGCTGCAGAAGACGCACTCCATACCCATAACACTCAGGTGAGATACTCATCCTCACACCGTGGAGCTCGAGCTCAGCGACCCGGCCGCGCCTCGCGCCTCGCTCTACACGCTGCACAGTGCGCCCGCCGAGCACAGCGACGAGTACATCACCAGGGTGCTGCAGAAGACGCACTCCATACCCATAACACTCAGGTGAGATACTCATCCTCACACCGTGGAGCTCGAGCTCAGCGACCCGGCCGCGCCTCGCGCCTCGCTCTACACGCTGCACAGTGCGCCCGCCGAGCACATCGACGAGTACATCACCAGGGTGCTGCAGAAGACGCACTCCATACCCATAACACTCAGGTGAGATACTCATCCTCACACCGTGGAGCTCGAGCTCAGCGACCCGGCCGCGCCTCGCGCCTCGCTCTACACGCTGCACAGTGCGCCCGCCGAGCACATCGACGAGTACATCACCAGGGTGCTGCAGAAGACACACTCCATACCCATAACACTCAGGTGAGATACTCATCCTCACACCAGTAGCACTAAGTCCAAAGTATGTAGTGGATATTATCTGTGGTAGTGGTCAAGAAAAAAAATGAGGAAACCACGTTCTGGAATAATAGTTACCTACCGTAATTTTAAGCTTTATTTAGTACTAGCGGACGTCACGCGGTTTCACCCGTCTAGTTCCCGCTCCCGTGGGAGTACGGGGATAAAATATAGCCTATGTTACTCAGGGTGAATGTAGCTTTCTAATGGTGAAAGAATTTTTGAAATCGGCGCAGTAGTTTTTGAGTTTATTCATTACAATCATACACACAAAAATACAAATCTTTCCTCTTTATAATATTAGTGTAGAAGTCATCGTTTTTGAAGAGATAATAAATAATTTGAATTTAAGCAGAAGCGTTATAGGCTACATAATTATGCTATGTGGTATTAATTTTCACTGAAGTTTAAATAAATGTATCTGTTCTCCGAAGGGCCCTCATAAAGATTTGGGAGCGGGAAGCAGCCAGTAAGCCGTTAAATGGCGGGTACTCGGCTCTGGAGCCAAATTTTAGCTGCGGACTGGGAGGCCTCGACCCGGGTGGTGACCACGTGAAGCATGAGCCGGGCTCCATGCACTCGCGCGCCCTCTACCCCTCCAGCGTCAACCATCCACATCAGGGCGGTGAGTACTAACGTCACTGTAAATAACGAGTGCGTGAATTGCGATTTGACTTTTACAGTCATTAATGTAAGGTCTAAATTGAAACTATTGCCGCTTACTCGTAGAATGCAACTAGTGGCGAGTTCACACCTCCGTTTGGAGCTTCCAGAATGCGGATGAATTCCCTTAGTCTACAGGGTTATTTGTAAAACATCGACAACCTCTCAGGACTATGTTATCAACAACTTTTATTCTATGACTTTTACTAAATTCATCATACCTACCTATTTTAGTTCATAAGATTTTCATACAAAAGTAAAAATATTTAAATTGAACGCCCTAAATGTTACGAAGTCTATGCGAAGCAAAAGAAAGCGATAGTACAATAGCGAGGGGAGCGGGGTTAGGGCGGCGGGGGCGCTTGAACTTTACCTAGTTATGGGCGTCTCTCAGTCGGTCGATCGCCTTGATGCGTTTGTTTTTGGTAAATGTATTTTGTTTTGTAAAAAGTCATAGAACAAAAGTTGTTGTGTATGATATAATACAGTCCTGCAAGGTTGTCGGTGTTTTAAATAACCCTGTATATTCAAAAAAATCTATATAGTTGGTCATATTTGTCCACAGGGGCCTACCTCTCGGAGCAGCAACATCACCTATCCGTAATGTGCCAAGACTCCACAAATGATACCAAACCTCAAATCGAAGAACGGAAATCCAAAAAAAGAAAATCCGACGATGTCTGGGCCACTCAGAAGAAAGGCAAACCATCAGGTATTGCTGAAATGATGGACTCTGATAGCGAGAGTGACAATTCAGATGAATATGTCAACGAAGATGAGAATACTGTCAATAGTAACTCGACGAATGATGACTTGGAAGGGCGGGAGTCCTCAGTGTCGCAGAACGAGTTCGCGTCGGACTTGGAGCTGTCGGTCATGGACGCGACGGACGCACTCGGCGTACCGGACAACAGAATCTCCGACATGGACAACTCTAACGATGGAGACGTTGACGACATTATCCGGTGCGTACCTACTACTCTTTCATCTTACAACAAATCTCTCAACAGATTAATGTTACACATTAATTTATTCTTTACAGGAATTCTTTTCACAAGTCTGATCACAAAAGGCAAAAACTTAAAAGCAAAGATTCCGAATTACGCACAAGTAGGAGTGCGTCCTCCCTACTGTTGGACTTAACCGAAGGGAAGTCTTATATGCCGTCTTCGGTAAGCATAACTCCTATAGGTAGCGCACCGAGCACTCCCACCGCGGGCTCCGGCGCCAGTATAACGTCCATGTTGTGCCTGGACAGGCGCCCGGGCATCGAGATAATCCCCATCACTGCGGCCGCACCCGCCGCTCTGCCCAGCTCCATAACAATCACACCGATAACATCTTCACAAATGAAAACGCTTGACGATCGTATCAGATCCGAGAAGAAGTCGAGCAGGTCGGGGGAAGAGCGCAGCAAGGAAAAGAAGAAGAAGCGCAGGAGAGACGACTCCATGGGCCCGCCGGAGAAGGTGCCGCCCAAACAGGACCCGCTCACTAAACCCGTGTCGGTTAGCATCAAACCCACTGACGGTTCCCCTTTACGTGCGACTTCCCCAAACTCTCTTATTCGAAAATTTAGTCCAAGCCCAACGCATGGCAGATCCGTTTCGATAACTAAATCGCCGAGCCCTAGCACTGTGAAGGGTTTGGGAAAGCCGTCGGGGACATCTAGTCACCACAGCAGCCCGAGACATTCTCCAGTTCAAAATAGCCCTAAACATTTAACTGGTTACTCGAGTCCAAAAAACCACAGCATCTCGTCCCCTAAGCATAGCTCTTCGGGGTCGGGAAAGCCAAGTATGTCAGCACTCAAATCTGCGACCAGCGGGTCGCCTTCAGGGAAGTCTGGTACAACAGGGTATGACCTCACAAAAAAGATATCCAAAGACAGTTACGGCTCTAGCTCGGCGACATCGAGGGATAAAGACAAGAAACATTCCAGTTTATCTTTTTCTAGTTCCGATAGGAGTAGTCCTAAATTAAAAAACCCAATCAAATTGAAACAGTTAGAAATAACCCCCGTGTCCTGTGATAGTCCCGTAACGGAACCACTAATATCTCCCCCTAACATTGAAGTAAATAAATCAAATGCTCCAAGCATGGCTCGCAATAGGAAAGGTTCCCTGAGTGCTGTGATAGATAAGCTCAAGTCTGCCCAGCACTGTGGCACTGATTCCGAAATAAGTGCAAAGTCTAGTAGCTCTTCCAGTAGTGCCAAGTTTTCAGATCCCAAAACAAGTGTACCTGGCAATAGTGGAAAAATTAATGATAGCAAAAATCAAGAGTACATGGTGAAGCCGAGCTCCGACGGTATGAAGATAACTATCAACAAAACTAGGACGAAAGATTCTTCGAGCAGTAGCTCTAAATTAAACTACAGTAGTTCTAATTCCAAATCATCATCGCCCCAACTGACTCCTCCAAGTCAGGGCTCTCCGAAAACTCACACAGGTTTAAAGCCAGGCGTCATAAGCGGACCCGCTTCAAAAAAAACTCAAGCGATGCAATCTTCCAAATCTGGTAGCGTCACTTCAGGATCAACACCACCAAAAGCTAACTTGAGCCCGTCGGATTCCTCCGGATCTAGCAACCCCAACATGCCCAAAGTGCCTTATTCAAAATCGTCGACCACAAATAGTGCAGGTATCAACTTATCAAAGTCAGGTTCTAAATCCAGTTCTGGTTCCCCTAAAAGCAGCAGCACAGACCTCGCCAAAATAATCAGAGACAGGGAACGAGAGAAAGCCAGAACTAAACTTATGACTAATTCAGAAAAATCTATTTTTTCATCTAAATCTGAACGCCATTCTAGTCCTAGCGGCTCGAGAGACGAAATAGACGGAGACAGGTTTAAAAGCTCCAAGGAATCGAATTTTCTCGTAGAAGGCTTGATCAAGCCTCTCGATACTAGCAAGTTCCAAATACCAAAATTAAAAAATCAAAACACTCCAGATAAAAACAGTCCTACTGCGCAGTATGATCAGCGATCATTAGTTAACGATTTCGCTCGCTCACTAGAACAAAGCAAATATCAGTTTCCGCACTTCGACAATTCAGGTGCCAGAACGACTGATAACCTTCAAAAGTCAGCGTATCCTCTAAACGTACCGAAACCACTACTCAATATGGGCAGCATGAGCCCTAAGACAATACCACCCGGCAAGAATGATCAGTCTGACCGGCCCCTAGAATTTTCTAAAGCTATGGCTGACAGTATACCAAAAGGGGGAAGCCCATTGAGAAATAAGGACGACTCAAAAGACGGCTATCCGCCGCCATTTCCTATCCTGCCCCTGGATTTCAAAACTGAAATGGCGAAGGGGTTTGCCGCTCCTAAGGGCAGTTCGGAAGACAGGAAAGGCGCCGACTCGTGCATGAAGCCCCCGGCGAGCGGCGCCGTGGCGCGCAGCGGGGCTACGACGCCGCAGGAGGCCGCGGAGATGCTGCTGGACTTCTCGTCGTCGTCGGGCAGCAAGGTGTCGGGCATGGTGGCCGTGCGCCCGGTGTACCCGTCGTCGCCGGCGCTGGCGCTGCAGCTGGCCAAGAGCCCCGCGCCGTCGCCGCTGGTGGCGCCCTCGCCGCACTCTAACTCGCCCTGCATTACCGACGACGAGCTCATGGACGAGGCGCTCGTGGGCCCCGGCAAATGAGTGCCAGCGTGCCCGCTCGCCCGCGCACGCACCCGCTGCGAGATCGCGTACGAACGAAATCTTGAACTTTTCTCATATTATATTGTTTGAAATATAACTTACTCATTTATGATTCCTTGTGTAATTTTATCGATGGATATTTATTTATCAAGTTATTTATTCGTAATTTTCTCTCTATGTAAACTAGTTACTGAGTCTTACTTTTAATCACGTCGTATATTTTAAATGTATAATAAAATATGTGATTCAAATTTCAAGTATATTTTAGTATTCGAATATCATATTTGTGTCATACTTTACATGTTTAATGTGAAAAGACAATTCATAAGTCCATGTATTTTTGTTAACGGAGGATCCACGTAACGCAACTGCCATGAGTAAAATACAATTTAGTGTACAATGATTTTCCTAATATAGGTGATGCAGTTATAGAATGCGACAATTAACAATCAATGTAAATAGATAAATTAATATAATGATATTGAAATAATTTTGTTGGTAAGGCCAATGTGCTTATAGATTTTGTAGAAATAAATGAAAATCAATTACTATTTATGCGCATTTTGTTTTATTTTGAACACACATCACTAAATACTACATTTAAATTAAATTAGAATAAGTTAAATTAATTAAATTAAATATTATTATTACATTACATAAATTAATAAAATCTTAGAGAGCTAGGACGATAAAATCTGTAGTAGGGATTATAGAACGGAAGTCTCCTGTATGGTGCATACGGATAACTCTGGTACTTTCGGCGGATGGCAAAACGACGTCGGGGCGGTTGTCGGTTCCTCTTTCTCAAAAACGGAGGTGGTGCAAACCCTGCAGCAGTTTCCATTATTTCATCCTTAACCCTTTCTGCTAGTATATTATTAACTAGTTGGTCACCTGGATAAAGATAGTCGTCGTCGTCGATTTGGATTTCATTCTGTTCGTCGGAGATTACTTCTTCTAAAGGAGTTACACTTTCTTCAATCACTATACCAACTTCTACGTCGCCATATTTCGTGGTGCCTCCTATATTAGCAGGTTCCGGCAGAAATTCTTCACTTATTACTTCCACCTTGATTGGATCCGGATCGCTTTGGTTTAATGTTGGGTCTTCTACTTCTAGGTTCACTTCTAACTCACTTGGACCTGATGATGGTGGTTCCTTATCATTATTCAAGTTTTCTGAGTTTGAAACAGGATTTGCAAGCGCACTGACAATCCCCACTAATAATAATATTATTTGCACCTTCATTTCTGAAAGAACAATTCAATGTTTTTAGGAAGTTACTTGATAACGCGACGAACACAAGCTTCAATGTGAAATTTTTCTAGTAAGCTAGTCTTATATTATAGAAGATCGAGGTCAAAGAAAGGTGTGTGGCAACACAAATTTCATTTGTAAATAAATTGCTCAAATACCGGAAATTCCATAAAAAAATCTAAACAAATGAAAACAATAGCGTTGAAAGTCATCAAAGGAATTTTCTTTAGTTGCGGTCCACCTGATCGATAGCCCACTTGCGCACAATTCCTGTTTAAATTAAAATAGATTTTCGTTCTATAGGCATACCCGACATCTGCAGAACTGTTGCGCTAATTAAGCGCCCACACCAATGGACTAATAAGCATTGTAAAAGTTATATTAGAAATCTACTCACTTAATAATATCTATGCGGGCATGGAAGTCGCGATGGTGGATTCATTCTTCGACCCTGATAATTCCTCCTCTGCGCATTTGCTTTCTCACTGCGCTCTCGAAGCTTTCTCATTGCAAAGCGTGGTAGGAATGGATTCTGTGACTCTGCCCCTTCCATCATCTCGCCGTCATCTACTGCAGACGTTATACTCTTCGATTCCTCAAGAAGTTTCGAGTTAACGAACATGAAGAGTGCGAATAATGTTAAACACAGTAATTTGAAACTGAACATGTTATTATGTTATGTTTATAAAACTTGTTAAATGTTGAAGCTGAAGCAACGGTGGCTAATCCCTTTGTATCCGCTTTCGAGAGAATGCTCATGTTTTATAGGGACGATAATTACTGACAGATGACACACATCTGGTGCATCTGTTTACCCTATGGTCGAATTTGAGGAAATGTAACGGGTCATACGGTCGCTTCCAATTAACACGTCCTCGACTCACATTCATAGGCCGGTGGTGCACGACCGTAAGACCTACATTGTTGTAACGGATACTGAAGAATCACTGATTCAACTAGTTTTCCCTTGTATTGACGTAGGTAATGTATGTTTATTTATGTACCTCTGAGTTCAAACAAATTTAAAATACTGTGCCATGTTTCCAAAATATCCATAACAATCGTCTGACAGTGACAGTATCGATTACAGTTGTGTTTATTAGACATAACAATAAAATTGTATTTCATTATTCATTGAAGACCAGTCAGGTTAAAAAAGTAAATATGTACCTACCTACCTACATTCAGTATTACTTACTCATACCTCATAATAACGATAATTATTTACAAAATAAGGATAGTACACAAGAAGTCAATACAATTCTTTGCGTCATTTTAGTAGTAGGAGTGGCTACTGATAGATAAACAAACAAATAAATTGAAGACAAACGTGTTTTAATCCGTAGTTACATAGGTCTGCGTAAACAGTGCCATTAGATGCAGGTACTATACCCAAGTAAATATTTACTTCGTAGTTGCACCTAGGTAAGTAGGTATCTACCTAATTCAAATTCCCAGTCTCTAGTGTCATTAACTTATGATTATGTCAACGGTACTACCGATTTCTACGGATTTACAAACAACCTGTTGCTCTATTACTTAATTATATCGCAACTCGAGAAACCGACTACTGTTGAGCTTCAGACCGCATTAGGATGTTAAAATTGATTGATTATCTACACATCGATACGATCGATTAGGCTGAGAAAACCGACTTAGGTTATTGTTAGTTGCTAGCAAAGTTGGAAATAGAAAATACTAGTCACGCATTTATTACCTACGTACTAATTAGCTGCATATAAGTATGCCAGTACCTATGTCTGCTACGAGATTAGGTAGTAGTCGGCATCGATGAGAAGAGTGCCTAGGTACTAGTACTGCCCTAGAATTTGTACCACCTCTGGTGGCATAATTAGCCCTAACCATAATGAGAATGTGTAGGTACTACGTAAATCGTGCATGTATGAACACTATACAACAACAGCCCATAACGTCCACTGCTGGACATAAGCCTCTCCAATGATGGGAGGAATTTGCCGTAATCTCCACGCTTGGCAGGCGGATTGGAGATCGCAGTGATGAAAGACTAACAGAAAACGCTGCTGCCCATTCTCTGGTCTATGGAGGCGCAAGGTGTTCTGCCTCAGACATTAGTCGCCTTCTGCCTTATACGTATGAACAGTACAATTAAATTAAATCGAACGCACTATGAATTCGAACACGCGTTGGTTTACATATCAGTCATTGTCAAGGTGTCTGAGTCACGAGGTCATCATGCATGATACTGCTGTATAAATAACTATAAAACACCCATCAAGTACTGAACCTAAACAAATATAGAGTTCTTGAAATTTTAACATAATCACAATAAAACTGCTTACTCAACACTTCGCAATAAATCTAATTAAAATTAAATTGCTATAAGTACCTTCATCTTTGAAAATGTGGCGTAAATGTCTAAGTATAGTACAATGACCAACAGGAAAATATAAATACTTAAATAAAGCCCCAAAAAGCAAAGTTATTTCAAACCTCGACGAACCTCGGTTGACATTGTTGTAACGTAGTAGGGACGTATTAAAGATGATGTAATTATTCCCGCGTTATTGTTTCTACTCATCAAATCTATTTGTTTTTTGCATCATATTTATGTCCATCGTTGAAATAAACACGAGTCAACCTTATCTTATCCCACTAGCAGCTAGTTCATTGACGACATCGTCATGTTACACGGCACTTTTTTAAGGCAAAACTATCCGTTGTGCGACCTTCGCGCTTCGTCCGCGTGAAACTGTTAACAACTTTAATGGTTTTTTTTTGCACGGAACCCTAATCATTTTTCTAAAATAAAAGTTATCTACTTCTTATAACATCATCTATCTGGCAGTAAAAGTCCCGTCAAAATCGGTCCAGCAGTTTCGGAGATTAGCCGGAACAGACAAACAAAAATTAAAAAAAAAAGGTTTTTTTTGTTATAGGTAGGTACCGATAACTTTCATTATACTTACATTCAGTAACGTTTTAGCTTTTTTTTATTAAGGTACAAGTAAGTACGAACAGACACTTTAATTTTATTTACTTGTATAGCTTTAAATGATTCACCATTACTGATACTGATGCGTAAAATGTCAGCCAAATCAAAAATAATCATTGTTTGTCAAAAATACTACATTCGAATCGAATGTAGAGTATGAAATCATCATTTTTGATAACGAATATTGCATCAGAATTGTACAATCATTGGTCCAGAAAGATACCATATCAAACATCTTGTAGGAAGCTGCTCTTGGACCTAGTGAAAGGTTGTTGTTGGTGTAACCGTGTACGAGAATTACAAACTGAAATTAGTTCTTTTAGAATTGTAGATGGCTGGGTCTGGTTTAGCCAGAAGTCAGACATAGCCTTCATACGGCAGAAATTTTCATTGAAGAAAGAAATCTGAAAATTATGAAATGAATCTCATCTCCCGTCGTTTTTTATTTTTAAAGCATTAAAGTTTTCATTTCAATACTGATCCTGCTTACTACTACTTGCATCTACATATACAAATGAATAAATATTGAAGTGTTTGTAATTTCAAAATAACAGCTTTTTACCAAAGCTATGGCGAAATTGATCGTAGTTTTAAGCACAGAATTAACACGGGATGGATGAAATTAATGTCAGGTCACGGGAACATTCTGCGACTCCCGCATTCCCCATAAACTTAAGGTGAAGATTTATAAAACAATGGTTAGACCTATGCTGTCTTGTATGGATCAGAATGTTGGGCCACAAAAGGAATGAATGTTAGGCATTTACATGTGGCTGAGATGAGAATGCTAAGGGGGATGTGTGGTATTACGCGAATTGATAAATTATAAGAAATGAGTACATAAGAGGAAGTCTGAAAGTGGCGACGGTGACTGAAAAGTTGTGTGGTAATCGGTTGTCGTGGTATGGACATGTGATGCGGAGGAATGAGGAAAATGTCGTGAGGAAAGTTCTGAGTTGAATGTGGATGGGTGTAAGAGTAGAGGAAGACCAAAGAAACGATGGATGGACTATTGTAAAGAATGAAATGGCAAGAAAGGAGGTGGCTGATGGGATGACGAGTTATAGAGAGCTATGGAAGTAAAAGACATGCTCCGCCGACCCCAAATGAATTGGGATAAGGGTAAGAGAATGATATATAATGTAAAAAAATATTGTTTTAAGCTTTTGTCTGTTTCTCTGTTAGTTCCGGCTGGGCTAATTTTGACGAGACTTACTGGCAGATAGCTGATGTTATAAGGAGTAACTTAGGCTGCTTTTATTTTAGAAAAAGAATCAGAGTTCCATGTAAAACCCTCAAATAGGGAAGTAATATTTTATTTTTTCACAGCTAGTACACATATATGTATACTTATGCATTGTTTTTATTAATTGTATCTATTCCCGTGTCCATTGCACCAGTGCACATCCACACTCGGGCCACGTGAGAGTCGCAGCATCTTGTTTTGCTTCCATGATTCAATTGAAGTCTCACACGTGCTCTTGATTCGGTCACGAGGCGTCAAAGGCAGGTACTAAAAATAGAGCTGGACTTCAAGGATTGTATTGATGCAAAAACGGCTAGGTATACAACCATATCGCCCAAATATCATTAATTAGTCACTTCAACGAAGCACGAAGTGAAGATTAAATTGCTGCGGTTGTGCATTTTTGGTCATTGATTAATTTCGCACTTAATACCTTCGGCGTTCCCCTACCGGTGAGGCGGTGACCAAAAACAGACAATGGTGATCGTTGAACTCAATCAATCAAATTCAAATCATTTAATATGTCTTCACAAACAAGATTTATCAAATACAGCTTAAAATTAAGGTGGAGGTACATAAGTTTCTGAGAGACTGGTATGAGGTGTCTCCGTTACGTATCTATATAGCAGATCACCAGTCAATTATGCAAAGGAGTGCGATTTAAACGATACATTTCCATCGCCAATCCACCTTGAGCAAATGTGGTGATTATACTGATTATGTTCGCCTGTACCTACCCTGAATAGGCCTGTTCCATGCAGACAGTGGGACAGCTACATGGGTAGGTATATTTTTTCTTTTAGCAGTTTTAGGCTCCTGTCGGTCTACTTTCAACTGCCTAGGTACCGACACAGCCATTTGTGTCACACAAGTATGATATATACGTAGGTAGATGACGTCAAGTCAGGTGCGGATACAGGGGGGGGGGGGCAATGGGTGCAATTGCCCCTCCCTGAACCGGACCAAATACGTCATTAGCCAAGTTGAACTAGTTTGGCGGAATTTTAACTAAATATTCTAGTTGTATATCTTGTCATGGGTATCGCCAGGAGGAGGCAGCTGCCCCTAGAGGCTCAGGATTTATAAAAGTTATAGCTTTTCCTGCCTGATGCCATAGAATGGTATTATACGTAATAAATTGTAGCGTAAAATGGAATCACTTAAATTAAGATATTGTTTAACCCTGCGAAAAAACTTATCAAAATGGCTCCTTTTTTCTACCTCTGGATTATAGCACTCCTACGGATTTTTGCATGATCGATCTATACAATAGACAGAGCCTGAAATAAATTAGGAGCCCCTTGCCCCGAGGCCTTATATATACTTAATATGCAATTATAGCATAATTATCTGAGTCAATTTTGTAAAAAATTTCGAGCTCGCTGCGCTCGCTCTACAAATTACTTTCTCTTGAATTTATCTAAAATTCGACCAAGCAACTCCTATATGAACGTTCGAAACCATTGTAACCTGTCCAAGCCAAGGTGTCGTAAGAATTTCTCGCTACGGTCCCTCCCCCTCCCTGGCCCAAAAGCTGGCGGCCCCCGGTATCTTGCATATCATGGATTTCTGTAAAGTAACGCCCATTTGTTATCAAAAGTTTATCAATATTTTTTTTATGAATTTTCCAAAAATAGCTCCCCCTTAAAGGAAATCCTGGATCCGCGCCTGCCGGTCAAGTCGGCGACGCTCCACGGGAGCCTTGCCTTAATTCATTCAGAACTGAATTGTAACGGTGCACGGTGGCTGAAAAAAACAACTTGACTGAGTGTTGAAAAATTCATGAATGGCTGTTTTGATGAGATGTCATTAATAAGAATAACAGAAACCGATTTGATACGGTAAGTATTATCTACATGTTATACATAGGACGCAGAGCTCGGCAGGTTGTCTACGGCTATGCGGAAATAAATAATTATGTAGGTAATTTATTGCATTACTCGTTTATCTAATTCTAGAACAAAAGTTTCCTTATTAAATGTCGAGACATAAAAAAATTCATTGAAGTTATTTCCGCAACCAAAGGGTACTTATTGACAGTTCTCGTCGCATTGAGTCTCGTCGAGTCTATTAAACAGCATGACATTAGGCAAGCTTCCTATTGGCTTAGAAAAAAAAAACTCTACATAGATGCAGTGCCAGTAGGTTTGCTTCCTAGGGTAGGTACGGCTAGACCGGATGCGTTTCAGTGAACGAATCTAGGTAAAAACACCAAGTGAGACTAAGGCTCGGCGCAAACGGACCACCAACCACAGCCATCGGTAGCCAGCGACAAGCAGTTCACACGCTTTTTCATACATTTTGTTGAAACTCGCCGCACACGTGTGGCCGGTGGAGGCCACTCGCTACAGCAGTGTGGGCGACTCGCGGTAGCACGCGACAACCACTGGTGGCTGTGGTTGGTGGGCCCGTTTGCGCCGAGCCTAAGGTAACTTCCTCAGAAATAGTTAATTAGCAGAAGTGAGACCGGGCGCGGGCGTCAGAACGATCCCTGAAAAACATCGACATTGTCCCTATTGCGAATACTTACTCGTTTGCTGAAAGCTTGAGTTTGGTAGCGTTTCATTGAAATTAATTTATTTTCTTACCTTCTCATATAAAGTCATTTGATTGGCTATACTGTTACTTAGTCAAGGTCTGCCAGACTACATCTTAGATACAATTTTTGTAGACGTGTATCGATCTCTCTCATGTCGTTAGTCGTCATACATCTCAGAAAGTTCCTTGCCATTGTGTCGGGAATTTACGTACCAGTTCGATAGTAGGTATACAACTGGTTCACCAATTTGAGGCCACACTTCTTAATAATGATAGTATTCATTAAAAAAATATTTTCCAAAGTGAATCGAATGGGATATTCACTGTAACACTTCAGCTCTAGGTAGAGACTTGAGTTTTATAAATAAGTATAACTACCATAGTCCTCTAATTTGCACCAGTCAAAGGTAGGTAAGTAAAAATAAAGGAAATAGCAGAAAAGACGAATTCCTCACATCATCACATTATCTGTAGTCGAGACTCAGGATCTGGCACTCGGTTGATGATGTTATGTTCAGTCATGACATCTGCCGGAACAATGCGGAACTTAAAAGAGGCTATTTGGCATTATCTGTGTCACGTATTCACGCACATACAGACGCGTACTGAAACTTCCGCTTCAGCGTTTCAAGATGGCGCTAACAACATTATCCTGAAACACGGCTGAAATCTGTTGGTAGTCCTGAAAATAGAATTGTTATCTTTCGATAAAGCTTCTGCATAACCTATTTGCACATAAATCTCTTTACTAGGATCTATTTACCTAATTTTATTAGGCTTTGGTTTAGGTAGGTATGATTTGAAAACTAATCTAACGTAGGTAGGTAATGGTGTCGATTCTGTTGTGCACAAATTAAACTTAATTTTGGCTATTGCTATCTTTTACTAAAAGGCAGTGCGAAAAAAGGACGGCTATAGCCATGAACTAAGTTAGAGATGTCAAACTAGATTATGCCTTGCGCTTCACCGTGTTTTTAGTCGACATGTTTTACGTGCACTCTTCATTTGTATGGAAATAATAGTTCCAACTAAATTTGACAGCTCTAAATTACGTCCGTCTCTTTCTCGTTTTATTAGAGAGAAAAAGGTAGCAATAGCTAAATTAAGTTTAACTTGTGCACAACAGAATCGACACCAATACCTATGTATCTAAGTATATTTTCATTACTCATACTCGGAAAGTAGGTCTAAAGTTGCCTGAGGAGCGGGTTGAAAGTATTACTTTTCAGCCCTAGGGAGAATCGTTTTCAACTGACAGCTGTCAAATTATTAAAAAAAAATGGTTCATTTTTCTATTAAACCATGTTCCAACTGTCTATACAGCCACGATGTAAAATTTAAATAAATATTAATTAGAGAATATATATTATTTAAATAACTTTATTATAATTAAGTTTCAACTATTTCTTTAAAATAACATAGATTTGGGCAAAATATTTACCATTTATTCAATGATGAAAATGAAAAATAGGTAATGGCTGAATAGCTGGCCGGCCACAGACAATAAAAGCAAACTAGGCGGGATAGCGGTCTTCCGTGGTCCGATCTTCATTTGTTGACTGAATGTTTTTATTTTTATTTTCCTTGTATTCGTAATGAAAAGCACAGTGTTTACCTCGGGTTAAAGACTTATTTAGTCCCTCGAACTATTAGCGCCCTCGCTGCGCTCGGGCACCAAACCCCGTCTCGGGACTAAATAAGTTACTTTCACCCCTAGGGTAACAATGTACTATTTCACTACCTAAGTGTAATATCACTGTGTGTAATTTTGTTGCAGGTTGCAGATTCCCTCTGTAGTTTGTGACAATAGCTGACGTAGGTATCTAAAACATACGCAAAACCATTTAGCAATTAAGTACCTATACTAATATAATAACCGCTAGATAAACAATTGCGTTCAAACAGTGGGGGTAATCAAAGCTCTGCTGTGATCAATGCCTAGTGCCCGCCTACTGCTATTGGATAATCTAAATAAACAAGCGAATCTCACGTGTCGTGGTCGTTAACTGTGTTATCTGCTGCGAATGTGTGTTTACTCCCGATGTGACGTTCGGCGTTCGGTTCCCATACGCGGCACATTTGAGCTTACGAGCATGTTGTCCATGCGGCTTGTGTTCAAGGTTCCCGAATTCATTGATTGATGTTGACGTAAGTGGCGGTGAGCCGGCTCGTGGTGCGGTCGGCACTCGAGCCACCGAGCACTCCGCAGCCACCACGAAGCACAATACTGAACGAACCCGCTCCCGCTCGCTTCAGTCGGTCGGCGCTTCGCCCGCTGTTAGTCGTCGGTCGTCGTGGCCACTCCGCCTCCGCTCCTCGACCTACACACGCACTATCGATCGTTTCATTCATAATGTTTTGAAGTTTTCGCACGAGACCACAAAACAAACCGGCCTTTTTGGTGCTATACTGTAAACGTAAATCCAACATGTTTTTTACGAAACACTAACTATTTTTATTACTAGCATTTTAAATATTAAGTGAACACCTGAAGAACATTTTTGAACAGTATTATTTTTTAAGAGTTTTTGTTGAAAGTGAATTTAAATCCAACATGAAGGATAAGATAAAAAGGTAAGTGCAACATCTACTTTCATTTCACAACATTATTTCAAAATTGCTTATTTCGATTCTAAAGACTTAGGTACAGCGTGTTTTGATGTCTAAATGTAGACCGAATTGTTTTATTCGCTATTAAATAAGTAGAGTTTAATTCATGAATTTGCTATTAATGACCAAATGAAACGCGTGCGTTAGGAAACACTTTCATCGTTTGGCTCTTTCTTATTTGAAATGCAAAATGTAATCAAACGCTTTGATTTGATTCATTAATCGAATAGGGTTCTTTGTCCTTACTCGGATGAATAAATAAAAATTTAGGTACTTAGTACCTAAGTATTCATGTATACTTAGGTACCTCTTAGTATTTCTATATGTTACCTATGGTCAACTTTAGTCATCCAACAGGATAATAGGAAATTAAATTCGTAAACAAGCAAACAGTTGTTTTTTCTAATTTTCGTGATCACTTTTGATTCAGAACTTCAATTTGAGTCTAAAATTATATTCTGAGGCCTAGAGAATTGACATCTGACATTCTCCAGCGTGAATTTCGAAAGGAAGGATACAACCGTAATAACTCACAATACTACTACTTAGCTTATGCAGTTATGCCCGCGGCTTCGCTCACTAATGTGGTGTTCACTAGAAACACTTGTTAGGGTTTAGAATAAAACCACCAAATTATCAGTAAGTAGATGAACTGTAAGGGTACGTTTGCTCGCTGCCCGGGATAAGTGGGGACTACTCAACCGACGGAACCATATAGCTCACACTACGTTTATTAGTACATCACATCTCTAGAGTTCGATAATTATCTTACGGAATCTTACTATGTACTGGGATGATAAGTTTTGTAAGTGCTATTCCAGGCTATAAACTATCTGTGTGCCAAATCAGTTCAGTAGTTTTTGCGTGAAAGAGTAACAAACGTCCTATCCATCTTCACAAATTCTCGCATTTATAATAGTAGTAAGATTGCCAGTAGTTACTTGATGTTGGTGCTTAGGTACCGACAGGCCAACAGTTTATAGTAATGGGAGCCAGTAATAACATGCACGACGGGCACGACCAGCACGACACACATATAGCTGCAAAGAAACCGACTCTTAACCGACTTGAACCGAGCGGCTGTTATTATTTAGCCACGAGCTCCTCCATTTCACTTCACCTATTTAATATAATTTTAGTAGGTACCTATGTATATTTTTTACTTATGTTTTAATTTTTTTAAATGAATCTATTTAATCATAATTCTGTTTTTACTGTTTCAAGTTTAATTTAATTTAATCGAATGTTGGCGCTTAGTAATTACTAAGTTAGCTTATCTTCCGAATTTATTGTTTTGTGCATGTGGTGTTTACCTATAAGTAATTGTTGCGCTGTTATTTAATTTTAAGAATGAATTATGTCGCTGTATCCACTGTAATAAATAAATAATAATAATAAATAGGGTAAACCACCCTAATATCGGCCCCTTAAGCCTTTTTCAGTTTTAAACTACTCATAATATCTTAACCTGATAAGTAAAGTGTTAACATTGTTGTTTTCCTATTGTGAAATTTAATTGGCTTCTTATTCTTACGTAAAATTTGGAAAATAACCTAGTTGTTTAATTATTATGATTTTTTTTATCAATACATTCCGATTTTCCCCAATATCGGCCCCTTTTGCCTAAAGCCGACCAGATTTTTTCCTTATATCGGCATATGCAAAATGTATGGTTAAACACTGGTTCTAACAGTGAGCAGCAGTGGACAAAACGGCTTATTTGAAAAAAAAAACATCAAACATCGATTTGTCAACTTTGTATAATTAAGTTCCAGTCCAGTCCAGTCTTCAAAATTATTATTGATTAGGTAGGTACAATTGAGATCAAATTATCAAAAAACACGTAAATTGAACACAATAAAATCAACGTCACAATATAACATAATTAGGAACACACCTAATAGGTGATAATAGGTATCTAAAATATGCAATGTGGACATAATGTAGTTAGTAGTCAACAAAAAAAGATCCTTGTACCTAAAGTCAAAAGATCCTTATTACACATATTTTACATACATATTTTTACAATTAAAAGTTTTAATGTGAATTCAACCTTTTTGCATAAATTCGGATTGAGTTTTTAGACATGTTTGTGTCAAAATAAAAAGTAATTTAAATCAAAAGCATTATGGAGTATTTATATCAACTTCGAAGCAAATCACCGCCAAAATAACTTTCTACCCATTTTTAATCCCATTAAGGAATGAATTTCAATAAAATACGAAACACGTTTTCCTTCAATTCTGCTAAAAAAGGTTTATGCAAAATTTGAAGTAGATTGGACCAAGGAATCACGTTGTCCCATACAAACTTTGCCTCCCTTTTTCACCCCTTTAGGGGTAGAATTTCGGAAAATCCTTTCGTATCAGATGCCTACGTCATACAAAGAACTTACCCTCCAAGTCTCAGGTCTCTACAATCTGTGGTTTAGGCTGTGCGTTGATCCATCAGTCAGTCATTCAGGAACTACTTCGTTCCCGAACTCCTTCGTTACCGTTCCAAATCGAGTCACCCTCTCCCATAAGAAGTTATTTATCACTTCAAAAAAAAAATGTATAATGACCAAAGAGATTTAAAAAGACTAAGTAATATATTTGAATGTCTTTGATAATGACAAACGGAGCCGCCTCTGCCGGTTTTAGGATTCGTTGTTAAAAAATGATTGTCTTATATCGGCCGCCCCGGCCGATATTTGGATTTGTACTAATAAACAGAAACCTAACTCCGGCCTCTTAAAATTACCATAAAGCATGATTTTTTTATTAAAATAAGTATATAAGGCGATTCTTTATTTTATTATGTATCGAAAACAATCAATTCTCATTACTTTTAATGAATATAAAACGCTAATATCGCTTTTCCCAAAATGTCGTCCACAGTCGGTCCGACATCAAAAAGCCGGCGATAAGAGGATTCTCGTACGCCTCCGCGTTCTACGACCGACTGAATATCCTATAGCGCACAGAGCGCCGCCATGTTGGTATTGACTATTGTGTATAATATAAAGTCTATTTTGGTGCAATATTATCCTAACATTATGTCACGTTTTTTAATTTACGCCACGATTTCTTCGACACGGCCGATATTAGGACGGGGCCGGAATTGGCACTTTACCCTACTAGAGCAGCAAAAGCGTTAGAAATCGTGAAGATTGCGCAAAGTTTGCTGAGTCATTCTAGTTTTTCTGCAAAAACTTCCTTTTCTTATAAAAAATGTACATAATATGATGGTAAGTAATATTATGTAGTCTGTCTCCGGGCAGTGCTAACGTTCAGGTCTTCAATGACTATCGCAAACAATAGCTAGTTGACTCCTCGTTGACTTCATAAACGCATCAGTGATCGAAACTTGGCCTTATTGTTTGTCCTTAGTTTTTAATGGTTCATTTTAAACGACTATATTCTAGACTTGTTTTTTGCTTAGTGAGTAGGACCTTTTTTTCAGAATGAACTATTAGCGGCATTCATAGCTCTGCTCTGATTTCGCTCTGAGTTTCTGTACCTATCACGTTTTTTCATCTTGGGTAGCTGTGACCTCTAAAATGGTTTTTGTGTAAGCACCTTGATATTGGAGCCCCAAAATACTGGATAGAGTTTCAAGTTTCTGGTAGGTAATCTTATTCAAAGAACTCACCCTTTCTTCAAAGACGGTCAAGCAGGTAGGAATTCCCAGTTTCGCTAACACTTGTGTAGGTACATTATAAGTCCACTAAAAAAAACAACGAAATAAGTAACGTGATAGATGATTTAAACCAAGGTGTAAACTCAGCAGGTAGGTAACTGCGTAAGCTTCTGATGAATTCTTTCTCCGAAAAGATTTCTAAGAATGTAAACTGTATTGTATTGTATCAGAGAATCCGATAAGGATAAAAAGTAGCGACGATCTGGCCCGTGCCATCTCACAGAGGGGGGATTTAATACTAAACCGGTTTGTAACGTGTCTTTAAAAGACGAGTACTTAAAAGAAACAGGAAGCCTTCGTAATTAGGTATATAAAACTATCTAGACATAATCAACAGTGACTTGATCTTTTAGATGGACCTAACGTTGATCTTAAATTAGCTCCTAACCTAACCTAACGTCGTCGGCAGCTATTTTTTTCCTATGGATGTCTTGAAACTTGAAATAAAGTTCTAAGATTTGCTCCTAAGTTTAGCAAAGTAGGAACGAGAGAACATTTTTGAGTCCAAAAAGTCAAGACTTAGGTGGGGAATCCGATTTAGGGAATTCACGAAAATAACACAAGATTGTTTTCCAGATATGTTAAAATTTCATGATAATATTATTCACCGACCGTAAGTAAGTACCTACTTAGGTATTCAAAAAATGTCAACCTTGAACATTACAATGAATTGATGTACCTAGAGCTCCAATATTGTTGGAAAAATAAAATACAAACCTCATTAAACTACTTAGTTTTTGACTTCGTCGCTTTTCGGACTAAAAATGGCTAATTCATAAATAGAAGAAATTACCTAATACCAGAAAATCCCCCACGAATTGGATATTTGATCTTAAAAGGTAGGCCTAGTAAGCTGTCTAATGGGGTTTATGATAACTAGTTAAAACCATCTTAGTGTTTTCAACGGCCATTCAGTTCCAGTCCAGCCATAACATAAATCTACTAATTAGTACCAACGTGTGCCTAAACTAGAGGAACACGAAAAGATCAGCTTTTATTTTAGCAAGCGCCAATTTGGAACACCATTGTGTTGATAAGACCAAGGTCTTGTGTGACGACTCAACGAGGCTTATCGAGATATTCGATGTAAAAGCAACTGACAAAGAACAGACAAATTTTCTCTACCGAAAAGAAGTAATTCTACTTAGATATTATTAAAACATCGTCCCTGACATTTATCGTACTCGAGAGCTGACATTTTACCATCCTGGGCATTGTTGCGGAATACACAGAATGCTCGAAAATACCTATTCATAATTATGTAGTCCAAATAACGATATATCATGTCAACTCTACATTATGCATAGAATTTAAATATTTTGTGAATATTATTTTTTAAACGAATTGGATTTTCTGTAATTTCCTCAATACAAGGAGAAAATCTTGACTCTTGAGTTTAATAATGACAGATGTAAAATACACACTTGATTTGAATGACATTGTCTCACATTGTGTTAAGTTATCGACCAATTTGAAGCACTTACATTATTTATTATCATTGGCAGGTAGGTATCTGATTGTTTGTGAAGCGAAATGATTCATTGATTTTTTACTCCATGAAAGTTTTATGAAACTTAAGTTGAGGTAGGTTTAAGGTCATGAAAACGACGGATAATACGTCATTGGTTGGTTGGTGCTCTATTTGTGTTGAAAAATCAATAATCTACGGCATGGAGTGGTTGTGAAGAGCAGTTTGCTACAACTCTACATTATTTATTTCATAGCTACTGAAGTGGAAAACGTGATGAGCTCGTGAACGTGAACGAACAGGCAGCGACCGCTATAAAATTTTCTCATTAAGTTTAGTATGAGTTGTTTGCTCACTATATGTTTAGGTTTTGCAACTGTTCATTGTTGAATTCTCGTTTCATTTGAATACCTGTAAACCAATCTGTCGGTCAACGAGCTGGTAACTGGTTACGTAATACGATACGCTTACAATAACAGTTTCGTGGTGCCGTCATTTGTGACTAAGTATGTTAAAATGTGTCGATAATGAGATAGGTATATTATGTATGATATAATATTATATAAGTATATTATATATCTATGTTTTTGATTTGTGATTTATTCTTATCTTGCTCGTGTTGGGTGTTGGTTAGATAACCCGGAAGTTGTAATAAACGTTAATATTCGGTAGATAAGCTAACTAATTACCTAGAGTAGGTACAACATATTTTTCAGTTAAGTACTTAGTTCTTTTTCAAACTAAACTAAAAGTATACTAACTAACAACAACTAACTTATGAACTAAATGAACTAACTGAAAAATATTTTTCTATACTAATATTATAAAGAGGAAAACTTTGTTTGTTTGTTTGTTTGTAATGAATAGGCTCAAAATAAACTGGACCGATTTAAAAAATTCTTTAACCATTCGAAAGCTACATTATCCACGAGTAACATAGGCTATATTTTATCCCCGTACTCCCACGGGAACGGGAACTACGCGGGTGAAACCGCGGGACGTCCGCTAGTACTAGATAAACTAACTGGAAATTCATTAATAAAAATTCGTAAGTCTAGTTTGTGTTGCTGCTTTATCAACTTGTAATGACGTCATTTTATCGAGTATTGCAAAATATTTCCAATCAGTTTTGCCTTTTTGGTAACATGACAAGGCAAAAATATGGTCCCGTTATTCTCATATCTTTGACATTTTCCATAAGTACAGACTTGGTACAGACATACATCAAAATCAAAAGTTATGTATTCAAATTAGGATTGTAATTAGCAATTTTTGAACCTCCAATTTTACAAGAAACGCCCGCTCTTCGCTACTTCGTGCTTTAGCTAGGAAGAAGTAGTGGAACAAACTCTTCAGCAACACTTTTAAAGTTACTAAACATAAGTATTCGTTATTATAAATTCAAATTTGAGAAACATGTGACCAAAATATGTTTTTATAGTCTCTAAAATGAATACGCTAATGAAAATGCAGAATAAAACTGACTTTGTTATATTATAACCTTGAAATAAAACAGCTTTGTTTGACTGCAATATAAATTTTCTCAGCTGTTTCTAACTAGGTAACATGGCCTGGTCAACACACATCAATGGTTTACAGATAGCTATGCGATACACCTTTGGGTATGCCAATGACCCATTTAAGGCGCTATACGTCGGTTTTTAATCAGCTCTATATCAGGACCCAGTGTTGCCACCTTAGCCCTTTTCGGGCTAGATCTAGACTTTTTACTGTGGGTAAACTCGTTTTTTCATGCTTTAGCCCGAAAAGAGCAATCTAGCCCTTTTCAAGCGATACGAAAACTTGAACCGCGATTACCAAATTAAGAAACAATGCGCGCCATGTAGTATAGATTTTGTCAGTTCACACTTTACAATCACTAATTAGGGTTTTGCTAGGGTAACATTATGTGTGAATGTTTTGACTTCTGCTTCGGCAGATATGTTTTTGGAAGATTCTGATGAAGACTCTGATTTTTAACAACTTAATAAAATTAGATTTTGCCATGATTTTGCACTTAAATTACTATATTTAATACGTTTCAAATAAACAATTTTTAACCCTTTGCATTTGTATTTTTAGCCCTTTCTAGCTCTTTTGATGGCAACATTTGCTAAATCTAGCTCTTTCTAGCTTGACCGACTGCCCCTTTTCAAAAACCAAGGTGGCAACACAGCAGGACTAGCTTGAGCCCGCGGCCTCGCCTGCGTGAAGTTCAGTAACAGTCCCACGGGATCATTCACCGGGATAAAAAAGTATCAAATGTGTTAATCTAGGTTATAGACTATCTGTGTGCAAAATTTCATACAAATCCTTTCAGTAGTTTTTGCGTGAAAGAGTAACAAACATCTATACTCACAAACTTTTGCATTTATAATAATTAGGAAGTACGAGTACCTATGACGTTGATGATTGCACACGATAAAATGTAGAGTACACTGTACTGATGACTCTTCAGAGGTATTTGTTTTATCAATAAGATCTCGTAAGTACCTAACCTAAAATAACAGCGCTTTTGTTCTGCTTTCTTTTGCAAATTAATGAGATACCGAAAAGACCATAAAAGATTTGCTCTAATATGACAATCGAAACCTTAATGTGTAATATGGAGATTTGTGACAAACGGTTGTTTTATGGCCTGATTAATTATTTATTTTTCCTGTTGAATGTTTGTTCAATAATTTCGGTATACGACGTACAAGGGAAAAAACTAGGTAAGCTCAGTGCCGGTTTTAGCACTACCAGCGCCCTGGGCGAGATTTCTAGCGCGCCCCCTAACTGCAATTTTAAACCCATACGAAAAAAGGCAAAGGATAGGTATAATGTAACTAATAAAAAAATACTTTTCTAGCCTTTAGAACGGCGAACTCTTTTATTAATTGGCCACCAGGCGAGTGAATTGCGCGCTCCGCCGCTAGTTCGACGTGAACATACACTAACACCTCACTCCAGGCCCGAACTAGGACCCAAAACCGGCCCGGGCATTTAAAGAGACGGTCGGCCCTCCACTATCAAGAGAAAGGAAAACTACTAATGTAAATTTTGAATCAACCGAAGGAAACTTCTAAAATAGAATGTTAGGCTGAAATGCTAGAGTGCGACTTTAGACTTGAAACTAAGAGAATAGCGACGCTGTCAAACGAGGGCGCGCCAGTTTTTGAGTCAGGGGGGGGGGGGGAGCGCAGAAAGGTGGGTTATTAGAAAGGGTTATTTGAAAAGTCTAGTAACTAAAAAATATCTTCGCTCTACTACTCGACATAAGGAGACAATTTTAAAAACAAAAAGATGTAAAGCTCCAAGAACGAGCGAAGCGAGCTCGCAAATTGAAACACCCTACCTTGGACAGGTTAAATTGTTTCGACCCTTTACGCAAGAGTTACTTGGTCGAGTTGCAGACAAAGCCAACATTCAAGAGGAAGTAGAATGCAAGAGCGAGCCAAGCGAGCTCGAACATTTTTTGACACCTCGCCTTGCACAGGCTAGAATTGTTTCGACCTCTTGGAGTTACTTGGTTGACTTATGATAGACAATGTAAAATCCAAGAGAAAGTAGGTTGCAAGAGCGAGCGAAGCGAGCTCGAAAATTTTTGATACCTTATTGCCTAGAATAAAATTTAAAAGGTGTTGTAAAAAATGTTTAAGTTTCTAGCGGTAGTACGAGTTCCCAGAGGCTCATTTTAAGCCTTAAAAATGTTTTAGTTTGAGTGTGATTGTACTTACTGTACGCTATAAATTATTACGTAATTACTAATTCTATGGCATCAGGCAGGAAAATTAAAAACATTTAAAAATCCTGAGCCTCTAGGGCAGTGGTCGTCATACAGAGGGCCGCGGGCCGCATGGCGGCCCTCGAGCGATATTTATGCGGCCCGCAACAAAACAAACGATTTCAGTAGATAATATCAAAATGTGATTTTGCACAAGAAATTAATTAAATAGATGCGGGTAGGTGTAAACTTACTCGTCCAATCCGTTCGCTTGCTTTAAATTAATTGTTTTCTAGTTAGTTCATTGAGTTGCCAAATAAAGATATCACATTGGTCACAGGTAACAATTGCCATACAAAATCCGGGCAATCGCGTTTGGACAGCTGATAAAAATATGTCCATAGATTGGTAGTGTCAACTAAAATGATACAAGAATGTGCGGCCCGCAGTGATACCTCACATTGTCTTAGGTGGCCCTTCACCAGAAAAGTGTGACGACCACAGTTCTAGAGGGTACCATTATTACTACAGATAGAGTCCAAGAGTAAATGGAATTAGGTCCTCGATAGGACGTTATTTTAATCGATATATTGCGATGTTTTTTTTAAATAGAAAATAAAGTCGACCACCAGTCGGGCACACCGGCCCATCGGGCATCTGGCCCATCGGGCATCTGGCCCATCGGGCATCTGGCCCATCGGGCATTTGCCCGATTTGCCCGTATGGCCAGTCCGGGCCTGCCTCACTCTCACGCATTTGATAATGAAACTTTACTTGGGAAGAGACTTGACCCCACGACACAGGGTATCCTAGTGTGGAGTCCAGGGAATTTGTAAAAATCTAGCGCTTAAGGATCATTGCTTTTCTTTATATGAAGGGGCGCCTGCGGCGCCCTTTCGTATCCAGCGCCCTGGGCGGTCGCCCACCCTCGCCCCCCCCTAACGCCGCTACTGGGTAAGCTATAAGATTTTAGGTCAATGCGGCGCCAACATTTACGATGTGTATTTTTTCACTCTGAGGCTTAAATAAAAGAATAACTTCAAAAGCGAAAATGACGGTTTATTAGAAAAAAAATCGGAGCTGTGTTTGGGGAATGCCGATAGAAGTGAAAACAAAAACGACACAGGCCCCGCCCCAGTCGTAGCACCGGTTATGCCCCGCGCATGCCTATGTGGTGCTACGCCGTAGCGGATGCTACGATTGCTACGAACGGTTACGAAGCGTGACCGCGCGTTACGTTACATGACGATGAGTTCAATGTTTTTCCTTCACCCAAAAAGTGCTCAACGCGCCTAAAGAAGTTTTCACTTTAAAAAAGCCATACAAAGCCGACAAAAAAGCCAACGGTTTTTTTTCGCTCATAAGCCCGGAATTACAGATAACGTCAAATTAATGATAGCCCTATTAATGGCGACTGAACCACAATTATCGTAAAATAATTAACAGCATATTGTACCCAATTAAAAAACCAAACGTTGTACATACAATGATGACGAATGAATTATACAGACCTTCAAATCGAGATTTATGTAGATTATACCAGACACTTTACACACATTATGCAACATAGGCGCATCTACTTATTTCTATGCATTTATTAAATGAAGTTGCACTTGTGACGTAGGTACCGAAAGGGTTAAAGGTTAGTTTGATAACATTATTTTTATTTACACTACGCCAGTCGCAACACTTGGCTACGGGAACAAGACGTTAGGAGCAAGGGCCCTGACCTGTTTAGTGTCAGTAAAATGGTATTCACCATATTCGGTTTTGCTATACATTTCAAACGGAAGTTCAGGGTCGTTAGAGTACAGAGGTGAGTAGACACATTCCTTATCTAAACCAAGAAGACATACGCTTTGGTAGTTCCTGATTTGTGTTCAGTAAAACTGCGGCAGTACTTAGTGCATTATTTTATGAGATATTTCCTTGATTCTCGTTGCCTAGGTATGTAATACATAAGAGCTTTGATACAAGTTGTAAACAAGCAAGGTTCAATCGTCTGATTTAATTGTTATTGTTAGTAAGAAAGACTTCATTTGTACCTACACAGTCATTGACTGAAAGTCTCCTCGTCTGTGCCACAAAATACGTGTTTGTCATGATACAGTTGTGATTCTTGTGATGTTGGCATAATAATGTTATTACGAGTCCTATAATGTAATCATTTTAACCAATCATAAGTCATAAATAATTTAATAACATAAAGAAATGATTGTCTGATCTTGTATCGCCATCGCGCATCGGTCTTTATGAGCTTCTGAACTGGGTCGTTTCTTTTTTTTTCCCTGTCTATTTCGTACTTAGTTAGGCTTGCTTCACTAAATAATTATGCTGCTTAATAATTACCATAACAAAATTGTAATTAAAATCTTGAACAGTACAGTAGCCGGTCGTAGCGAACCACAGTAATCAAACAGGTTTGCTTCGGCTACCAAACTATAAAATTGGTTTGCATTAGGTAGATAGACTTATGTAATTAACTAATTTTTTGTTAAGTAGGTACACAAAATGAATGGGTAATTGGGTATTGCAAATAAAAATCAAGGTTTTTCAGGGTCAATTGTTTTTACATATCGACAAAATAAGGTTATTTCAGTCTGGCGGAAAAGACCCCGACTGTACCTTTTGATTTGACACAACGTTAAGGACTGTAAGAGTAAAAATACAATCTAGGTAATCCTAATTAATGAGTGCTTCAAACACGTCATTTTCTGTCACACACAGTTTATTCACACTTCACTGTCCCGTTTTAGCTAGTCTACGGCTCGATTGTCAAAAACGCAAAAACGAAAGGAATCGCGTAACATTTCAACACTGAATAATGTTCCAAAAATAAAAATGTATCTTATGACATAACTATTATTTTTTTATTAAAATCCCGACCTTACGTGACTCCTAGGCTGAACTTCAATGACCTTTGCTTCACGCTTGGCACTGACATTACGCCATTTGCAAATAAAAATAAAGCATCAGCTGTTTTCGTCGTAGTTTGTAAACATAGCACGAAATAGTTTCTTTGTTAGATGCTCGATCCAAAAGGAGAGAACATTATGCATGCATTTATATTGAATCACGTCTAGGTATTTCAGTCTCAAACTGTAGAATTTCATAGGTCACCCTTCTCTCATTTATGTATGTACATGCAACTCGAACAAATAGATTGGTTCCTAGCACCCTAGCGTTAAATGCAAAACAAGCTTTTTTATTGATGTCGATCAAGGAGATATCATAATAACAAGGTGGGCGGGAAAGAAAATACAATTGTGTAAGAAAATGCATCTGCTAAACAAAATTATATCGACTATCTATGTAGTATACAATAGTACATATTTCGACGGCGACAGCGTGCATAAATCTATGATTAGAGTGATTAGTATTCATGTGGTCAATTCAACCTCTATAGACGAAACTATACATTATGGAATTCCCTCCGGGGAATTATGGCCTGTTCGTCTAGGAAAAGCTGATCTGTTTCATCTGTTGATATAGTCGATATAGACAAATGAGGATAATAACATCGTATTGTATTCTATTTCTAGACGAGCTCGTGGCTAAATAGTAACAGCCGCTCCGGTCGATCTTTAGGTTAAGCCGTGCTTACCTAGGTTGGTCTATGGATGGGTGACCACCCATTACATACCGAGGTTTCTCCGTGCCTCGGAAAGCACGTTAAGCAGTTGGTCCCGTCTGTCATTTGTGATCGTTGACAGTCGTTATACAGGTAGTCAGTGACCCAAAAAGTCTGACAACCAGTCTTACCAAGGAGTATCGTATTACCCAGTACTAACTGGGTTGTGGAGGTCAGATAGGCAGTCGCTCCATGTAAAATACTGGTATTCAGCTGTATACGGTTACACTGGAAGCTGACCCCAATAAAACTTGGGAAAAGGCTAGGCAGATGATGATTGTATTCTATATCTAGCTTATCCCCAATTTTTTTTTCACAGTGATGGAGCCCACGAGGCTATGCTTGGCGACGGCCAAGTGCCACAGATCGTCAGCAAGGAGACGAAGAAAGCTGATGAGTACGAGGCTCTGCAGAGTTTCCTCAGAAGCATCAGCTCCACAGCCACTCTACCGCCTTACGTGAAGGGAGAAACTTACTCCTCGGCGAAAGGAGTTTTTAATCAGGTAAATAAAATAAAAATAAAACAATTAACTAGGCACCACAAATAGTAAGGTATATTGTAGCTGGTCAAATAGATTACAATAATATTGTATAACAATTTATAAGAGGAAAACAAACAGGTAAGTGTAGACTTCGTATTAAATAGTAGGTACCTCTACCTACCTAATTTGTTCTAAAAGACCCATACTAAATAATAATATGAATGTGAGTGCATTTTTTTATTTCCGAAACAGACATAATTTAGTGCTTTCCATTTACCATCAAAAAGAAGTCCGCTGTCTGTTCAAAAGCGCGAATCTCAACAGTTTCAGACAAAATAGATAGATCTATCGTCTGTGCTATCGTAGAAGGTTTATGTGTACCTATAATTAAAACATGATATTGTGTGGTCGTTCCTTTTAAGGTTAATGTCAAGGAAGTCATAAAGATAGTTCCGGGCTAAGTCGTTGCGGGTCCTTAAACCTCGAAAATTTTGTGCTTTCCATTTACCATCAAAATGAAGCCCGCTGTCTGTTCAAAAGCGCGATTCTCAACGCTGAAAAGATTTAATTCAAAATTCAGAAAAATAGATAGAATTCTGTCGTCTGTGCTATCGTAGAAGGTTTATGGGTAGGTATAATTAAAACATGATATTATGTCAAGGAAGTCATAAAGATAGTTCCGGGCTAAGTCGGGGCGGGTCCTTAAACCTCGAAGGAAACTATTACTAACTCTTTTAAATCGAAGCACCGAAGTAGATATACCTAGGTATTATAATTTAAGTGCAAAGTGATTTTAACCTTGTCATTGAAACCTTCATATAACCGGCATATGCTGTCAATTTTCCCATTACACCCACGCAAGACCAACCTAATCTTTAGCGAGATGGGTACTCTAATTTCATTACCTACTCATCACGGCTGGATGATAATGGTTTAGATATGAAGCAGAAGCTAATGCTACTTATTAGCTTCCAAAAACGTTCCGAAAAGGTCTTTGTCTCATTAACTTGTTGCTGATCCATCTTGATATGTTGACACTCATTCATAATACGTTCTAATGTGGTTTAGATTTCTATAGGATCGGCTGAAGGGACCTGGCTACTGTGTACCTATACCTATCCTAACACTGTCTCATAGCTGCTTTATAGGTATAGACGTTGACATGAATGATATAAATTATGCAAGCAAATAGCACTAGGCGAATCGCTCAGGGGTTTTCCCGACACTTTGATGGAGGAAAATCTTTCAGAAGCTATTATTATTTAAAGTTTTTTAACATTCTAATAATGTAGAAGATGTTGTGTTCTATGTGTTGTTGAGTCATTGAGGCTTTCGTGATTTTTGACAGAACTAGAGAGATACTCGACTTATTTTCCTAATTTTAATAAGCATATTATTATATATTAGAATGTGGAATAAAGGTAAATTGCAAATAATTATTTAAGAGTAGACCTATACACTAGATATGAGCGCCGCGCCGGCGCGCCGCCGTCGCCGTGAGTTCATGTCGACGCGTCGTCGCCGAGTGCAGCGCGCGGCGCGCCGTCGCGACGAGTCGCATCTTGCTTTCTCGCTCGCACCCGCGGCCCGACCGCATAATAAGTGGTCATTTCGGAGACGCGGCGCGCGCGCGTCGGGCGGTGCGTTGTGCGGCGCGTCATGCGGTGCATTGTGCGTTTTCCCGATTACGGAGAGGCGGTGTAATCTGCGATATAATTTTATTTGCGCGTGTGAAGCCGCGTGCATCACCGTGTTGACCGCGGCGGACAACGCTGCATTTCAGCAAACGCGCGTGAAATCGCTTCTCCGTAAACGCTCCTTTTTTTTTTCTCTCATGGGAAATCTTAAAATGACTCCTCCCGCTCTGGGCGGAGCAGGAGGGAGTGTCAGACTTTTACTGACTAAAACCCTTCCATGTTCCTTCATAGCCCTTTGTGTTCCGGGGCCACGGTATCTCTTTCGAACAGTCCCGCAACCCCGGCAGGCATTGGTCCTTACGGACCCCTTCCTTTTTGCTGACTCTCTTTGAGGCGCGCGTGGAACACAAACGCGCCGTCGATACGGCCTGTCGTCATGAGACGGACGGACGGCGAGCTAACCCATAGCCCACCGTCCACAGGCCCGCGCCTACGGTGGCCGCCCGGGGCGTCTCCCGTGCGGCGGCCGGGACGCTGTGAGGTTCTCTGCCTCTCACGTTCCGCCACCTCCTTCTCTAGCATTACTGCTTCGCAGAAGGAGGTGACGGCGTCCCATTCCATCTCGCTCCGGACCATGGCTTGCACCAGGGCCGGACGCGAGAGGTTACCGCCGCCAATCGCCGCTTCGAGGACACGGCGGTGCTTCGCTCACGCGGGGCACACCTCCACCGTGTCCTCCGGTCGATCCTCACAATGAAAGCACCCGGGAGTTTCCTCCCGCCCGATTCGGTGCAGGAACCTCCCGAAACAACCGTGTCCGGTGAGGACCTGCGTCAGGCGGAAGGTGAGGACGCCGTGGCGTCTCTCAAGCCACTCCTCAAAGAGGGGACTTATCGCCACTATTGTGGCGTGCCCTGCACGGGGTTGCGACCGTCGCTCTCTCCATGTCGCCTTGAGATCCCGCCGGAAGTCTGTCCGCTGAGCGACCGTCCGGTGGTGGTGGGTGGTGGTGGCGTAAACGCTCTCATATCATGTTTGAATTGAAAGCGAGCCGCGCCGCACAACGCACCGTGCGACGCGCCGCGTCTCCGCAATTGGTTAGCCTATTGTCGATATTGCTTCGCCACACTCGTCGCTCACGTCACGCAGTCGAGTCGAATATTTTACCGAGTAATGGTGTATTGTTAACAACAACTAAAATTTATGGTACTACTTTAAATACTTATATTTTCTGTTTTATTTATTTTTATTTTTTGAATAGTTTTTAATAAATAGATAGTGCTCTGATTAAAAAAACTCGGTTTCACTTCAATTCAAAATGCTGAAATGATTATTTTTCAGTTAACGTGATTTAGAAGACTGTAAACTTTTTTTGGTACCTAACACCAATATGGTTTTCTTTGTTCTTTTTAAGAAATCTCTCTCTGATAAAAAAAAATCTAAGGCCCACGGCCGGCCACTCCACGCCGCCGCGACGCCGCCGCCGCCGTGGAAATTTTCAGGCCACGCCGCCGCCGCGGAATTGGCCATCGGCGCTCATATCTACTATACACTAACTGAATGACTAGATAATAATCACTAGCCAAATAAACTTATACCTGCTACTGTTTGTATAGTTATTAACTTTTTAGATCTGACCTTTGCAACTAAAACGTAAATTTTCGCACTTGCAATGAAATCAATGCTTAGTTGTTATTTATCTAAATTCTAAGTTCTACACACGCGTCAAATATTTAAGAAGAAGAAATATTATATTATAACTAGTATTTGCTTGGGTGCGCGAGCTGCGCGCAGCTCGCGTGTTGTGTTCTTGAGAAGTATACTTACCATCATAAAATTTTGAGAATCCATAGGAATCCTTAATTTTAATTGGAAAATCCGTTACAACTACCCCTAAATCAGTATGAAAACCCTTAAGAACCCCTAAAACATTATAAAATTAATATATAAAAAAACCTTTTAAAATAAAAGTAAAAAACCTTACTTAAAATCTGAGACCCATCAAAAAAAACATAACCCTAAAGTTGCTTGTCGTCGCCCCTGAGTTACGCTTCACCCACTTCGCTCCACTCGGGACTTACCACCACCAGACAGGTTTCGACGCCTACTATAATATTTGTTCAAACACATAATGGCTATCTCTGACCGTTACGAAGTTATAGCCCTTTTATTTTTAGGGGAGGTTGGGGAGTGAAGGATACAGTCCGTATACAAATTTAAACGCTCCTCAATAATAATTTATGGTAAAAATTAAAATGCCCCTACGTGTCCTAGATTCCGAGATACGATGGGGAGAGGGGTGAAGGGGTGGAGAGTGGGGAGTTTTGAAAAATGATTTTGACTAACTCTAGGCCCCTTCTTACGAATCTGAAAAAAAAAATGTTCCAAGTCTCTCAATTTCCGAGATCTGCCTAAAGGGGTGAAAAGGGGGGCAAGGGGGGCAACTTTGAAAACTGGTTTTTACTTTCCCAAGCTTCCTCTATACGAATCTGAAAAAAAAATGTTCCAAGTCTCTTAACTTCCGAGATCCGCCTTAAGGGGGTGAAAAGGGGGGCAAGGGGGGCAACTTTGAAAACTGGTTTTTACTTTCCCGAGCTTCCTCTATACGAATCTGAAAAAAAAAATGTTCCAAGTCTCTTAACTTCCGAGATCCGCCTTAAGGGGGTGAAAAGGGGGGCAAGGGGGGCATCTTTGAAAACTGGTTTTTGCTTTCCCAAGCCTCCTCTATACGAATCTGAAAAAAAAAATGTCCCAAATCTCTCAACTTCCGAGATCCGCCTAAAGGGGGGAGAAGGGGGAAAAAGGGGTCAATTTTGAAAACTGTTTTTTACTTCTCCGAGCCTCCTCTATACGAATCCGTAAAAAACAAAAAATATGGGTCTCTTTGTTTCCGAGGTACGATAGGGATGGGGAGGAAGGGGGGTGAAAAGGGGAGGTTTGGCACTTTTCCCATACTCACGGGAGTTACTTGTTTATGAATCTGTCAAAATATACCCACCTCCCCATCCACCATCTGGGAGAACAATTATGTCAATGAGTGAGTCAGTCAGTGAGTCAGTGAGTGGTAATCGAGCTTTATATAGTATAAATTGGATATTTATTGAAGAAGTGTCGATTTTCGAAACCATGATGTGTTGTTGACTGTATTTAGAATTATACGGGTGTTCTGGTGTTTACCATAACACGCCAAAACCTACCCATATTAACATGTATAATAGATGTTACATTATATAATTATTACGACCCTGCTTCCCCATCATCGTAAAATCATCGCGAAAACCCCAAGTTTGCGATTTTTCTATTATTTTGTCACGTAAACGTAAGTTTCATTCTAACTCTAATACATACTTTGGGTGTGAAAGTTAATTCGTTTGTTTGTTTGTCACCCTTAACGACTAAACGGATTTTGACGAGATATAGCACACAGGTAGACCATGGCATTACAGGTTTGGATATAGGATATTTTATTCAGACAGGACATTACCATGTGATAAATTCTGAACTCGACGCGAGCGAGGCGCGGATGAAAGCTACTAATGCATACAAAAAAACATACTACGTTAGATGCCGTAACTGGACTGTCCAAAGTCACAGCTAACAACGTTGCCTCACAGTCGCTATGCAAATCCTTACTATTTTAAATCAGCGGACGATATTGACCTCAAAGTTTCTATGCATAATTATACTAAACACGGAGTAGACACCTGTATGTAATCCGAAATTGCAACACGTACAAAAAATAGATTTGATAATGACATTCTTAAACATGGTGTTGTTAAAGGTTTAAAGGTACACGGATATTTTGTCGCGTGGCCATATTCGGAATTTACGCCACCATTTTTTTCAATAACTTCGTCACTTTTACAAATGTTGACTCCTGTCATTCAAGTACCTCAATTTTGTCATCCTTATCCCAGCTAATCTTATGGATGGGAAAGAGAACCTGGGTTTGGACCATGTTTGGACCTAAGGACACGGGCTATGTTGGAGCCTCCACGCGAGCGTACCTATACAGATACAGGGTAGAATTTTTCAATGCCACCTGGAGGGAAAGGAAAGTACTCTAAATACTACACTACACTACAACAGCCCATAACGTCCACTGCTGGACATAAGCCTCTCCCATGATGGGAGGAATTTGCCGTAATCTCCACGCTTGGCAGGCGGATTGGAGATCGCAGTGATGAAAGACTAACATAAAACGCTGCTGCCCATTATCAGGTCTACGGAGGCGCAAGGTGTTCTGCCTCAGACATTAGTCGCCTTATACGACACCCGTGAGTGTAATGGGTTGGTTTTATTCTACTCTGCCGGATACCACACGGTTTCACGGCTTCTTTTCTCTAAATACTGGAGATAGCAAATTATACTCAAAGGAAACATTCCTTTATTTTTAAAAAGAAACAAATCTGCATTCACAGTTTTTGGAAAATTCGCTTGTCACACTCGGGCATCGAACCCGGGATGGATCCTTATGATTGCCCCTATCGATTGATGTTAAAAAGTACAGGATGTTATTTTTTCGAACTTAAGTCGGTTCGATTCCCAAGCGAAACGAATTTTTGAAACTTTTTAAAAATAAAGGAATGTTTCCTTTGAGTAAAATTTACTATCTCCAGTATTTCAAGTGCTTTCCCTTCAGGTGGCATTGAAAAAATCCACCCTGTAGAGCAGCGGTGGCCCAGTGGTGGCAGCCCCGACTTACGAACATAAGTGTTGGGTTCGAACCCAGGCAGGCGCATTACTTTGTGTAATTTATTTCATCACCACGGCTCTCAAAACGGTGAAAGAAAACATCGTGAGGAAACCCGGCATGTCCTAGAAACAAAAATTTGAAGACATGATTGTAACATCTACCAATCCGCACTCAAACTCAAACTCAAAGCATTTATTTCAATTAGACCATTACGGCACTTTTGAATGTCAAAAATCTCAAAAAAGAAAATCAAAGCTACAGTCCCAGTCACAAGGCATAATAACTTGAGAAAGTACTGTAGTTGCCCATTCCCTAGCGTAGATCTCTATGGAGAAGAATGGGCAAGAAACTCCATGGACACTCTTTTAAAATCAAAATATTGTTACAAAATCTTGGTTCCATCATTAATTTTGAGATTATACATAAGAGAACGATGTAGAAAGACGTGCACACTAAGAGCATCCAGAGTAAAAGATTAGATCAAAAATTTATGAATAAAGTAATTGAAATGAACCTTGGCAGCTAAGAGATGACCAGTCCCAACTGACAGCGCCCGTTCACAGACATGACGCATGTGCCCGCGTATGTGTACACTGGGCCCGCGTGCGGTGGATTATAGCCCATTCTCTCTCATTGAGAGGAGGCCGTGTCCCAGCAATGGAAACATTATAGCCTGATGATGATGATGATGATGACGCGAGAAAAGATAACGTGGGATAATTTTTGTCCGGGCCCGTGTAGAGGGAAAACCACGAACAATTGCTGTTGTGTTAAAAAAAAGTCAATATTATTTTACACATACATAACTGAAAAACACAGAGATGAATCGATTTCAGTTGACAGAGAGGCTCTGTTGGTAAACAATTGTGTAACTGTTTTGTGAAATGTTTTAAAACAACAATATTATGTCGGCGTTAGTTCCGTTTTTGGCCACGCGCCAAAATAGGCTTGTACAATTGCGAAATAACGTAATTAGTCCAATGCTAACATTTCACCACCATTTCACTATACACAAACATTTTGGCAAAGAGCTATTTCTCTATACCTGGCTAAAAATAAGTGCTCTTTACAAAAACAAATCGGAGCAGTCTTTGGGGACTGCCGATAGAAGTGAAAACAAAGAGTACACAGGCCCCGCCCCAGTCGTAGCACTGGTAATGCCCCGCGAATGCCTATGTGCTACGCCGTAGCGGATGCTACGAACGGCTACGAAGCGTGACCGCACGTTACGTTACGTGACGATGAGTTCAATGTTTTTCCTTCACCCAAAAAGTGCTCAACGCGCCCTACAGAAGTTTTCACTTCAAAAATTTATAGCAATGAATGGAGTTTTTGCATTCTAAGGTTTTTGATGCTTTGTAAATACTTACCTTTCATTACAGCTCATTTATTTATTTATTTATTTATTTATTTATAGTTAATTAAAACGGTAAACACCAATTACAATAATTAACATAGAAACACCAATTACAATAATGAACAAAACAAGAGTAAAAACATCCAGTTGACACCATTCAATGGTTTGAATTAAATTACTAAGGAGGTACCTACTAAGGATGAGAGATTAGTGTCGGTCTTACACCTAAAAGGTTCACGTGTTTAGTTTTTGTTATTCCTATTTGTTGTTATGATATCCTCGTTTAAAAAAGATGAGCTGATTAGGTTGGTATTGAATTTAGACAAACAGGTTTATGTCTTAGGTACTTTGCTTAAAAGGTTCTTTAGATACATAATGAGGTGTATTTATGTGAAGGTATACTTTACCTAATTTTCACTTTAAGTAGTCGAAATAAAAAAAAAAGCAGGAAAAAATTATGTACTCAAGAGGCACACTGTCTTCTCTTCTCTCACACCTTCGGTCAATAATTATTGATGGAAGTCTCACACTCTCCGATTTGAGATAAAGATAAAAAGGAAGAGATGTGATATCGTAGCGTGAGCATTAGGGTTCCGTCGTTCGACTAGTCCCCACTTATCCCGGGCAGCGAGTGCCCGTACCCTTAAAGTAGTTCATCTACTTACTGTTAATTTGGCGGTTTTATTCTAAACCCTAACTAGTGTTTCTAGTGAACACCACATTGATTACACTGAAGTCGATTTTTGTGAAGCAAAGTTTACAAAGTGTTAGTGAGCAATAACTGACAACGGATACCCAAACGTTATCGTATTCGTATAATTCGGTACCCCTTTAGAGGTCTAATGTTGCCCCGTTAAGTAACATTGACCAAAAACATTATGATAAATCTAAATGATTAGACGTTATGGATGCGATGATCCAAGAAGTGACCTCAAATAAAGTAATAGAAACTGAATTCATCTTAACATGTTGCTCTACAAAAAGCAACTCCGGTGTGGATGCACCTTAACCCACATCTCTAATGAATGCAAAAGAGGGTAAGTAAACAGAAACAATGTTCTTTTTATTACCCACCGGGTGTAAAAAGGCTCTTCAAGAAGCCGTCAACCAGGCATTATATGTAAGTAACTCTACGCAATAATTATTGCTAGGAAACGACTGTTTTTTGGGGTGAAAAATCACGTTTTACGGTAAAACGCAATGTAACGCAATCGAAACATTGTGCTGATAGACGCATTTAATATTAAACGGGTTATGGAGGTACATATTTAAAGTAAAGTTATTGCCTTAAAAACTAGTAGGTATTTTAAAAAAAACTTGTGAAAAAGTTGGAAGTTTGACCTCCAATATCTCCGTAACTACCTAAGTAGTAAGTTCCCAGGTAAGGTCAGGTCCAAAACAAAAAAAAACGATCGCAATCAAATGACGGGGAGAACAAGTACCTTTCGGGTTCGTTAAGGGTATATTTACACCCTTTATATGGACTAACTTTAGCATTATATTCATACCTATGTATGTAATCACTAATCCACATACAAATACATTCTTTACAGATGATAATAACCTTAAAATAAAAGGTACCTAAATATGACTAAATGTTTCGTCGGGTTAAAACAGTGAAGTAAAACGTAATGAGGAAACCCGAATGTTTATTGTGATATCACACCGCATCCTGCTGCTATGCGGATAAACCGAGCCCCACCGCCATAGGTACAATGCGGTTAACTTTCAACGAACACATCAGCACAGCTTTTTGGGGCACAATTAACCTCACCAAATATACGTAAACGACAAGGATTATTACCAGGTAAAGAGTTTAAAACACGCCTGTTAACACTATGCGCATTCATCTATACTAATATTATAAAGAGGAAACCTTTGTATTTTTGTATGTTTGTATTGAATAGGCTCAAAAACTACTGGACCGATTTCAAAATTTCTTTTACCATTACTTAGAGGGATTCTTCCGAATCCGTATAGGCTATATTTTATTCCCGTAATCCCACGGGAACGGGAACTACGCGGGTGAAACCGCGTGACGTCCGCTAGTATCTGATAAAGTTTATTGTGAAACCTTGAAGTTTTAGTCAATAGCGCTAAGTTCGTACATAATGGTGTCGATTCTGTTGTGCACAAATTAAACTTAATTTAGGCTATTGCTATCTTTTTCTCTCTAATAAAACGAGAAAGAGACGGACATAATTTAGAGCTGTCAAATTTAATTGGAACTAATATTTCCATACAAATGAAGGGTGCACGTAAAAACATGTCGACTAAAAACACGGTGAAGCGCAAGGCATAAACAAGTTTGACATCTCTAACTTAGTGCATTGCTATAGCCAGGCCCGGATCTAGGGGGGGACAAGCCGGGGCCCATGCCCCGGGCGGCAAGTTTAGGGGGCGGCAAATTCAAGCTTGGCAGACTTACGGTCAAAGTTGCGATAATGATGAGTTGTAACGATACAACTCATTGATTTCTGTTGAAGACTGGAAAACTGTTCCTGTTAAAGAAGAAGGAGCGCCCTACAGACACCCCATATGCAGACTAGCCCATCGATTTAGATGAGGAAGACAAACTCTTTGAGAGCTAAACTGTAGACCGCCTATTTCAGCACCATGGCTACTGAGGATCTGGCGGACCCGCTTAGATGCCGCTGCCTCGCAGAGCAACTGCGCAATTGTCAGACTCCTCGACTCTCCCCAGGGCTCAGGATTTCCACCTCGAGAAAAAAAAAAGATTGGAGGCACTCCTATAAGTCCTATACCATGCCAAACCTATGCCGTACCAACTTCTGGCGCGTAATCAAGGCCTATCTGAGGGATAGAGATATCATCTATGTACGACTGGGCGCTTTGCGGTTAGTTTCTTTATGGTGTTTGTGTCATCTGTTATACTGATGACACGCTGGTGAAGGCAAACGTTTCGGCAGGTCGTCTCTTGTATCTTGGCGACAGCTCTGAGGTCGTAGATGGGATCCGAGTCGACGATGAAGTACCAGGGACTCGTCCGTCGTTGATGGGCACCGCGAACTTAATCTCGTGGCTACTGCCCAATCTGAGGGGATCCAATTCCTGCAGAAGATTCTATATGGGGCGCCCTATGGAGTGCCAGTATGGGCGGACAATATGACGACCTAAATACTTACCGTAATTTAGCGATGAACACAGAGAGCGATGGCCGTCAGGGTGATGAGAATAAATCAAACGGTCTCCTTCAAGGCGGCAAGCTTTTCGGCCGGATCACCTCCATGAAATCTCGACGTTATAGTCCTTACACAGAGCAAGTACCTGATGCGCCGCCAACGCCATGATATCGAGGTGTAGTGTAGAGGGCTGTGCTCCATCAGGTCCTAGTGGTGGAATGAGAAGTTCGCCGACCCAGGTTCGAAACCCAGTGCACATCATGCATGTGGTTTGATCTCAAGATCTCTCTCTTCTGAGAAAAGACGTAAAATTTTCGAGCTCACTTCGCTCGCTCTTACAGCCTTGTTTCTCTTGAATTTTAACTTTGTCCATAAGTCACCTAAGTAACTCCGGTAGTTCGAAACAATTCTAACCTGTCCAAGGTAGGTAAACAACTGTTAAGTTTTCGAACTGGCTTTGCTTGCTTTTTAGACTACTTTCTTGAGACTTTGTCTAAAAGTCGCCCAAGTAATTCCTGTATGAAGGATCGAAACAATTCAAACCTGTCCAAAGCAAGGTGTCAAAAATTTTTCGAGCTCGCTCATGCAGTCAAATTCCTCTTAAATCTTAACTTTGAAAGTCAACCAAGTAACTCCTGTATGAAGTGACAAAATAATTCTAATCTGTCCAAAGCAGGGTGTTAAAATTTTCGAGCTCGCTTCGCTCGCTCTTGGAGCCTTAGTTTCTCTTTCTCATTAAATTGTCTCCATAAATTGATTTAATAGCATCTATTTAAGAATCATATAGTTCCTAACCTGTTCCAATAACTCTTCAAAACTTAAACTAACCAATTCGAGGTCACGGAGGTGCTAACATTTTTGAAGTATGCACTTCAGCTGCATCCGTAAATAGTAAACTTAAAAATCGCACCCTTCTGATAGGCCTCCTGGCCCAAAAGCAGGCGACGCCCTTTGCCAGGCCCCCAAGTAGTATTAGCCCAGGGCCCAACAAACTCACGGTCCACCCCTGGGCCTATGGCCATCATTAGGCGTCTGATGACTGAAATATTGATGATGATAAAAATAAAAATATAGACGGGCGGGGGCGGCATTTTTCAGTTTTTGCCCCGCCTCGAAAAAATTCAAGATCCGGGGCTGGCTATAGCCGTCCTTTTCTCGGACTGCTTTTTAGTAAAAGATAGCAATAGCCTAAATTAAGTTTAGTTTGTGCACAACAGAATCGACACCAATGTATGTTAGAAAGCATCTTCTTTTCAGCGTAGGTAAAAACCTAATCCGATGTCGACATGTTAGAAGTGGGACAACTTGACAGCTCACCTACATCCTCCGAAGCATTATAGTTAATTGGAGAAGCACCTTCAAGTTTGCTATCGACGCCATGTCATCTTGACAAGGATGAGCCAATGTTGGCAAACTCCATTTATTCCAATTAAATAAATTGCTTGTTATAGGAACTGACAAGAGCTGAGTATGGCAGGCAGTCCTACAACCTACGTAGTACGGTTATAATAAATTATAGGGGAATGAAGTTTAATTGCTTACCATTGTAGAGGTGATTGCCGAGCAGAATGCGTATAACGGTCATTATCATTACTGATGCAGCTGCTTTAGAATGGCCGCGTTTAAACCTAAGCAGCTTAGTTAGTCTTTAGTAAAGGACTACTAAGCTGCGGGACTAAAAATATTTTGTCCGCGGCTTCGTCCGGGTTTAGTTCGGCAATTGTCCCACGGGATCGTACTACCGGGATAAAAAATATCCTTTGTGTTATAAACTCTCTGCGTGTCAAATTAAATTCGTTCATTCGTTTTGAGTGGAGTAACAAACATCCAGACAGCCATCTATCCTCACAAACTTTCGCTTTCAAAATTCTTATTCTTTATTGCACACAAATAACAAATATATGTACATACGTATAAATTTAATTGATTGATTGAATAATAATCAAAGTAGGATGACAAGATTAGGGCTACAGATAGATATAATACATTTTAATAAGGAGATAATTATGCCCGTTAGACGAAAATAAATCGGAACCCAGTGTCTCTACTTTGCCCCTACTCGCATTTCTTAAAACTGGACGTACTACACAATCAATTATAAACCTTATGCCATCAAACACAGTTACACAGCGTGTATTTACCATGCACCGTACAACTTAGGAAGCACACTAGTTCGCGGAGACGGCCATTTGTTAACCGACTTCCAAAAAGGAGGAGGTTCTCAATTCGATCGGTATTTTTTTTTTCTATGACGTGGTCAATTGAGCATGTCGCGCGGGCACCGACACGCCCCTTTGCCACTTCTCGTGTTTTTTTTTTATATTTTTTATGTGGCTATTAGTACCTTAGTTAGGGATTTAAGTTACTAAAACAAAAACAAATATTCCACTCAGTAATTACTTTGTATTATTTCTCTTTTTTTTCAATTCCAGTCCGACGTCTTAACTAGACCCAGTAACCTACATACAATCAGATATACTTTTGCTACGTTATCTCTTTACTTCCTGACGCGGACGTCTAAACAAACTGTTCCAAATAAATTAGATAAGGAAACCCCGACCTTTTAAATCCGACTCACCTTTATTTAAGTCTTTTTTAAACAAGTCGTGAAGATGTAAAAACAAGAATTTAGGTACAATAGCCATTTAAGTTTTTCGGTGTTTACATTGAAATTAATGTGTAAGCGTTGTGATATTCAGACGTGTGTTAACAAAATATTTAAAGAAAATATGAGTAAGTAATTAGGTACATATACATACCTAAATGAGTTATGAAAATGAATCATTTGAATATTTGCTAACATGTCTGTTTATTGAAAAACTGGAAAACCCTGCAGCAGCGTAACTAGATATCGTGCTGTGTTCGGCTGAAAGTTTTTATTTTCACAGATGTTTATCCAATTTTTACCTACCTAGGTAATTCCAACCAACTGACTGTCTCATACGTCTTAATGGATAACCAAATAACATATTTACATTGCGTCAGCATTATGAATTTAAAATAAAATAAATGATAAGAGACTATACATTTACGTAATAGCTGGGAATATATTTTTATTTTTAATCTATTGAAAACTACATTCCAGATCGTGACGGAATCAATAACAAAATTAAATGCAAGTCATGTGTATCGTTTCGCGCAAGATTACGTATGTACGTATTCTTCACACGTGCTTCATTCGATTTCATCTGAATTATTAATATTTAAAGCGATGCAGATAAAATTATTAACATAATCGTCATAACATGATAATCTCACTTTTTAGGGTTCCGTTCGAAAAATGAAAAAAAAAACGGTAGGTACACTTATAGGATCACTCGAGCGCCTGTCCATCTGTCACAGCACTCACAGCCAATTTGTTCCGAATATACTGGACCAAATCAGGTGAAATTTGGTAGGATGGTGTGATTACAAACGATGGTGCAAAGTAAATAATTTATTTTTTAAATAAGGGTCATTTTCGGGGGACAAATTAGGAAATTAAAACAAAAGTTTTGCAAACCTTACTGTGTATAATAAATGAAAGGGCTTGTTATGAGGATCTCAAATATTATTTTTGTTATTTTGAAAAAATAAATAGTTTTGATTTTATTTATGAAAGATGATCTCCCTGATCTACGAAACTACTGAGCCTAAAAAAAAAAAGTACAAAATATAGTTCATTGCTTGTAGATTACAGGAAAACCTATAAGAATTGTATCAATTGAAAATAAAGTGTTAAACTCAAATACTCAATATAAGACTGGCATTGTACGGAACCCTCTCCACGCGAGTTTTTTTTTTATAAAATTATGAATCAATCAGAATTAAAACATTGTGAAATAGATAGTAGTTCAGATTTTTTCCCTAAATGTGATATTGATACTGGACCAAACACTATGAGTCATCCCGTGTAACGTTTTATCAGCGAATAATGTAGCACTTCAATACCCGCAATTACAGACACAATTAAAATAACAATGCACCGTGCCTCTGGAGGCACGGCCGGGAGCATACGGGTTAATTGGGTAATACATTTTACAAAACGATTAAACTACTGTTAGTTGTTAGTAGTAGGATCTTGTATTGACTAAGAATAGTGCTTAGTAGAATTTATAATGTAAGATTTTAAGCTTAGACTTTAAGGCTTAACGAACAATATAGGTCGCGGCACGTAACTCTAGCGCTGAACGAAACGTGGAGGGGATAGCTGCGCATGTTCTACGATTGGAGAGCCAATCGGCGCAACGTACGCCCCAAGACATTCTTATTTTTTACTTCTGCGCAATAACGGTCAACGCTAGAGTTTCGTGCCGCGACTTGTACTTAGGTAGCGGCCGATAAAACCTGCAATATCCGGCTGCTTACATAGTCCTATGACATTACGAATGCTTTCTTATATGCAGACGTTTATACTACACTACTACACCCACACTTACTTTTTTATGGTCTAGACTGAATTCAGTTTCAAATACCTTAAATTATCCAGAAACATACAAATGAAAAGAGCAATGTACTAATACTTATTAATACTTATTTAGTGGCAAAAAACCCAGCGTCTCGATTAATAATGATGTACTTAAGTTTATTGGATGATGGGCAGATATCTATGCATGACATCAAATCTGAAACTTATTTCTCAGATAAAATAAAAATAATATCGTGCAGTCCGTCCGTTATTTGGGGATTAATTCTGAAATAACGTACGGACTGCACGAGCTATATCTTGGGGGCTGATTGTGATTTGTGACGCATTTCTGGTACTGGATCATGGCACACGCTCGCTCGACCTCCCGAGTGCAAGGTATGACTGACAGGCACCAACCAGATGCTGGGCCAGAACGAACACATATACTTACAAGGTGTAAAAGACCTCATCACGAAGCCGTCAACCAAGCATTCTGTACATCAAACCAAGTAACTTTACGCAAAAAATATTGCAGGGAAACTACTTTTTTTTTGGGGTGAAAAATCATGTTTCGTGGTAGTACTCAATGTAACGCACTCAAAACATTGTGCTGATGGATGGATTGAATAGTACGGGGGTCGTGGAGGTGTTTAAAGTAAAAAAATACATCAAAAACTTGTATTAAAAAAAAAACTTGTCATAAAGTTGGAACTTTGACCCCCAATATCTCCGGAACTAGAAGGTTTCCACAGGTATACGTAGTGTAGAACAAAAAAAATATCGCAATTATTCGGGGAGAACAAGTGCCTTTCGGCTTCGTTAAGAGGTGTTTTACACCCTTTATATAGCATCATTATCAGGTGCGTGGCAGCAGCACCTTGGTCCGGTTGCTCCCACACCCTATAAACCCACCTTTCATCTCTTTGGAATGTGCGATTCTGAGTCTATCGGTCCACCCGACGCTAAGAAGAATACGGTTTGCCTATGCATACACTTTCTACTTCAGGAAGTCTATGCGCTCTGTGACACGGAACATGTACCTAGTTTCGAGGACTGATATCAGTCCCCAAGAACGCCCGCCTCACAAAACGCATTACTCTAGGCAATGTACACCTACAAAACCACCGAAAAAAGTGTTCCGCGGGGCAGAGCCAGCTCACATACACGCAGTGACGCAGAATAAAGGCAAAACAAGCCAATTAAAATATCTATTTTTCTCAAAAATGGTATGTAATGTTGCCATAACATCTCTAAAAAGTATCCAGAAAGTGAACTCTACCGGAGACTTATTCACAACTGTCCAGTAAGAAGCGAGATTTTAAATTTGGAATCTCCAACTGTCCAGTAAGTAAGTATGTAATTTACTTACTGGACAGTAGGTCATCCTCTTTGGATCTGCTTAGAAAAGGCTCCCAATATATATCTATCTCTCTTTTTGGTATGACATTTTATGAGATACATATATTACTGCCATTTTATAGTCTGTGACACTTAACGCGACGCAGAAAAAGTATGCGTTTTGTTTTGTACTTAGTAATGTGTAAAGAAGTATAGTGTGGGGTTTTATGTTTGTATTTAGTCATTTCAGTTTATAAATCACGTTGAATTAAAACTTTCCATTCTTAAATTAACATGGAGTTTCAAAAACAATAATTTACATTTTTTTACTAAAACATTCATGTAATGTAAAAATAGAACAATTTCCGAAACTAAACGCAAACATTGTATTAAAAAAAAAACAACGACTGGCGGGATTTCACATTCAATTGCGACAATTGTGTTTAAACGAATTTGTTGTTAAACTTTCTTTCATTTTTGAGAAAAGTATTATACAAACCTCAACCAGTAAGAGAGCCATCCTGGCCTCGTATATAACCGGACCTCACCTGCGGTTCGGTCCGGTTAACTCATACTTGGCCAGGAAGGCTTACTTACAGGATTCTGCAGTAATGTACTATAACAGAATATCATTGACTCTAGGGCGATTATTGCCCTCCCTGAAACAGATCAGTTTGCCGATGAGTTCTCTTATTATTTCTTGTTCTTTGACTTTCTTTTCTCATAGGGGAGTACAAAAAACCCTACTGACTGTATGCTGATTGACGAGGAGGAAGGCGTCGGAGTGACGCGGAAAGAATGTGATGATGTTGGAATTGATTAGAAAAATGATGAAGGAGGTGACGAAGTGAATTGTGAGGTTTCGTCATACACCTGGGGCAGATTTTCCTGGATGTTTTTTTTTGTTTTTGGTCTGGTATTCATTCATGTTGTTCCCACGAATAGCTAAGGACTTAAAAAAGTCGACCACAGCAGAGCCCTGCCCCCCCTATTAGCTTTTTTAATGTAAAGTTCCGATTTATAATTTCCCATTTGAAATCGGATTAGTAATATCGGTTGACGTACTTTGAACAGATATTCACAGGTATGAGAGCTGATAAGAAACCTACCAGAACCGGTTTGTCATTAAAATTATGATGATTAACGTAATCTTGACCGGTTAGTCTAGTTCCAACTAGACATAACTAATTTCAATTATTTATGGCGAAATCATTGTTTAATATTGGTTTCAATCTAAATCCGTGATAATGCTAAATATTGTGAACTGCGGATTGGCTCGTTGGGCTTATGCAGAACTGTAAGCTTAACATAACAATCAATTCGATCATGTATACCAGTGATTCCCAGGGGTCCACGGGAGACCCGTCGGGGGTCTACGTTGGCGTGAAAAGAAAATAGGGGCTCACAAGTTGTACTTAGAAGTAGCGAAAAAAAAAATAAAAAAAAATTGGAGGTTGCACAAAATCAATGCATGAGGGTAATAGGGGGATTTATTAGGACTACGCCCACACACGTCATGGAATGCGAACTCAGTTTACCACCGTTGGAAGTTAGAAGAAGGTTTCTGGCTGGAAAGTTTTGGTTAAAAACAAAGTCATATAAAGAAAATACAGTTAAATACCAATTTCGGAAAAGTTAAGTGGTATTTACCTTAATAAAAGAAATAAAAAAGTTCCATTACTCGTTGTAATTCATGATAAATTAAAAGAATTTACCATTAATTCTTGTAAACAATTAGAAATGTTTTCCTTTGATACCTGGATGGCTGATATTGATTTGTCCAATGTTTTAAAAACTAATATTGATTCATTAACTAAAGCAAAGAATAAGTATAATTTATGTCTAATTTAAAAAAGGAAACATTAAAATGCATGTCTAAATATTTATTGAATTTTATTAAATTTACACAGACGGATGATTAATCGATTGATGATGTTTTATTTGTTTATTAATTATTAAATTAAATGTTAAATTAATTGTAAACTATTTTTGTTAAACATACAGAGTGTCATATTCGCATTAGCGAAAAAACTCTTTAAATAAAGATTTAAAAAAAAGTTACGAAAATTTATCTGGTTTCGATAATAAAAAACAAAAATGTTGGCTTGTCTTTATCTGTCAATGTAGGCAGATTTAAGCACTGACTTAGAAACCTAGATTTAAGTTACTCGAAAATGTAAAAAAAAAAACCAAATGATCCGGTGATGACAGGTTGTATTTCGGTGAAAATGGTCGTATTGAGAAGCTATACGATTCTAATTTTCCGACATTTTGCCAAAAAAATCTTAGGAGCTACAACAGTCATGAAATCCAAACAGATAGCGCGAAATAATTATATTGCAAATTTCCCAGGGCTTGAAAAAAAACAGCACCACGGAAACCAGAAAATGTTGAAAGTGGCCTACCAGAAAAAAAAAGATTGGGAACCTCTGATGTATACAATCTACACTTAGCTATATAATAATATTATAAAGAGGAAAACTTTGTTTGTTTGTTTGTTTGTAATGAATAGGCTCAAAAACCGATTTAAAAAATTCTTTCACCATTCGAAAGCTACATTATCCACGAGTAACATAGGCTTTATTTTATCCCCATACTCCCACGGGAACGGGAACTACGCGGGTGAGACCGCGTGACGTCCGCTAGTAATATTATAAAGAGGAAAGATTTGTATTGTCGTAATGAATAAACTCAAAAACTACTGCGCCGATTTCAAAAATTATTTCACCGTTAGAAAGCTACATTCACCCTGAGTAACATAGGCTATATTTTATCCCCATACTCCCACGGGAACGGGAACTACGCGGGTGAAACCGCGTGACGTCCGCTAGTAATATTATAAAGAGGAAAGATTTGTATTGTCGTAATGAATAAACTCAAAAACTACTGCGCCGATTTCAAAAATTATTTCACCATTAGAAAGCTACATTCACCCTGAGTAACATAGGCTATATTTTATCCCCATACTCCCACGGGAACGGTAACTACGCGGGTGAAACCGCGTGACGTCCGCTAGTAATATTATAAAGAGGAAAGATTTGTATTGTCGTAATAAATAAACTCAAAAACGACTGCGCCGATTTCAAAAATTATTTCATCATTAGAAAGCTACATTCACCCTGAGTAACATAGGCTATATTTTATCCCCATACTCCCACGGGAACGGTAACTACGCGGGTGAAACCGCGTGACGTCCGCTAGTAATATTATAAAGAGGAAAGATTTGTATTGTCGTAATGAATAAACTCAAAAACTACTGCGCCGATTTCAAAAATTCTTTCACTATTAGAAAGCTACATTCACCTTGAGTAACATAGGCTATATTTATCCCCAAACTCCCTCGGGAACGGGAACTACGCGGGTGAAACCGCGTGACGTCAGCTAGTAATATTATAAAGAGGAAAGATTTGTATTGTCGTAATGAATAAACTCAAAAACTACTGCGCCGATTTCATTCTTTCACCATTAGAAAGCTGCATTCACCCTGAGTAACATAGGCTATATTTTATCCCTGGTCTCCCACAGGAACGGGAACTACGCGGGTGAAACCGCATGACGTCCGTTAGTAATATAAAGGTCCGCTGGTATATTATAAAGAAATAGAATTTGTAAGTTTTTATGTACATAAGGGTAATCTTCGAAAAAACTGATTCGATTCTTTTATTCACGGGAAGCTATGAAGGTAGGTACATTATCTCCGAGTGTTATTAGGCTACATTTAAAACGTCGGGTAAGTACTTTCCGTACATAATAGGAACGAAGCCACTAGTAAAAGTTAGTTTATGATAAGAGTAGCATTGTTGTTGGTTTTTCTGTTGCTTAGCAATCAAATTTCACTTCCTTAGAAACATGATTAAAAACAGAGAATTATTGAGAAAAGTACATAATTGTTTCTCTCTTCAAAAAAAGGAGTTGAGGAAAAGCAGCTGACCTTGCATGCTGGGAATCATTATTTTGCTAGCTATTGTTTAACTTGATCATCATCATATCAGCCGAAGGACGTTGCCGGCTGGACACAGGCCTCGCCCAATAGCACCAGGTCGGCCCGTCCTTTGTTTCTCGAACCCAACAGATTTCCGTAAGCCTTCACCAGGTTATCGGTCCATCTTGTGGGAGGCCTTACAACGCTCGCCTTCCGTTCCGTTCCTTACTTTCTTCCACAGCGGCTTCTAGACAAAAATAAACAGTTACTCATGAATATGGACTAACTGACAAAAATGTTAGGGTTGGCTTTCGGTCTAACCCTAAGCATTTCACTGCACGCCATTTAGGAGTTACACGAATCCTGACTGAAACTGTTACCGTCTTCTTTTTCGTGTGTTTAGTGCCTAAAGTGTGTAAAACATCTCTTAACGAAGCCGAAAGGCACTTGTTCTCCCCGTCATTGCGATCATTTTTTTTGCTCTACACCATACCTGGGAACCTTATAGTTACGGAGATATTGGGGATCAAAGTTACAACTTTTTGACAAGTTTTTTTTAGGTAATATAAGTTACTTTAAACACCTCCGCGACCCCCAGACTATTCAAACCATCCATCAGTACAATGTTTTGAGTGCGTTACATTGAGTTCTACCACATAACATGATTTTTCACCCCAAAAAAAAAAGTTGTTTCCCAGCAATAATTTTTGCGTAAAGTTTCTTGGTTTGATGTACAGAATGCTTGGTTGACGGCTTCGTGATGAGGTCTTATATATAACTTGGTGTCCGAGTTTCTATGCCGCCCATGAGCCACTAACTAATTGGCTTTTACATAGGTAGGTATCGGCGAGTAAATCCGAGTAATATCTCTCAGGCATGCTGTTTTCCTCACGATGTTGGAAAAAGTATAAAACACTGCCTAAAAAATCCGATAAATAATTCCTTGGTTGTTTAAAAATACTTAAGTTTGACAATTCTTCGGGCTACGTCGGTAACCTTGGTTCTCTTGCGAATGTCTTCATTTCTGATCTCACAGGTAGGCCGATGACCTGGTAAAGGTTGCGGAATCCGCTGGATGCGAGTCGCACGGGATCGGTCAATGTGACATGTGTTGACTTGACACTTGGGCGGAGGCCTATGTCCAGCAATGGACGTCTTTCGGCTGAAATGATGATGATGATGATAAAAAATACTTATCCAACAATTTTGTTTCAGTGCCTAATAACATGTGCCGTCCTAATCCTGGCGGCGGGGGCGGGCCACCCCATCGGCTTCTCCGCCGTCGCTCTGCCACAGCTCAGGATCGAGAACAGCACCATGAGGATAGATGATGAAATGGGATCCTGGATTGGTGAGTACTTTTTTTATAGCTTTCAGAAATCCTAGACTGGGTACTACACTATTATAATAATTATGTATAACTAGGGTACACAGCTAATAAAAAGACAATAGGTTACACTATTGGAAAATTTGACTTTGCCCTAAAAATTGTAACATTGTCATTGTTGTTGTAATTGTAGGAACATGTATTTTTGTGAAACAATGCAAGGAATAGGATAGGACAAAAATACACTCTTACTGTCACTCCTTGTATTATTGCAAAATAGAGCTCTACTTTGGCGACTCAATGCGATGAAATGAACATCAAGTGATTTACTAAGACTAGACTATTCTGATTTCTGTAACTTAGTATAATTCAATTAAAATGAATGTACATAAGTAGGTCAGTAAAAGTGTAATTATAATCCCACTTGCTAACGGCTCCCGCAGAGCACACTTGCTTCCTTTATTCATAAGTAATCTGAATTGTTGCAGATTCACGTGTGATAATAAATACCACACGTTTTATTCGCATTCTTCGACCAATCCAAATCTTAACAATTTGCAAATCACTCTTGCGCAATGTTACGCCATAGCGACCACATAACTCGTTTGTTGTCGCAAAAGGAACACCTTCGCTCGTAAATGACCATTGAACAATTTTAAAGTACTTGTACCTAAGTACCTATATTAAGGGTGTAAAACACCTCTTAACGAAGCCGAAAGGCACTAGTCTTGTTCTCCTCGTTATTGCGATCATTTTTTTGTTTTACACCATACCTGGGAACCTTCTAGTTACGGAGATATTGGGGGTCAAAGTTCCAACTTTTTGACAAGTTTTTTTTTTAATACTAGTTTTTAATGTAAGAAATTTACTTTAAACACCTCCACGACCCCCGTACTATTCAATCCATCCATCAGCATAATGTTTTGAGTGCGTAAGTGCGTTACATTGAGTTCTACCACAAAACATGATTTTTCACCCCAAAAATAAATTTCGTTTCCCAGCAATAATTTTTACGTGAAGTTAGGTACCTACTTAGTTTGATGCTTGGTTGACGGCTTCGTGATGAGGTCTTTTATTGAGGTCTAGGGTGGAATTTTTGCATGCCACCTGGAGGGAAAGTACTCTAAATACCGGAGATAGCAAATTTTACTTAAAGGAAACATTCCTTTATTTTTTTTAAATAAATTAATCTGCATTCAAAGATTTTGAAAATTCGCGTGCCACACTCGGGAATCGAACCGGCTAAATTCCAAAAAAATAACAACCTGTACTTTTATGGCACCAATCGATAGGATTAATCATAAGGATTTAAGGATCAAATCTCTCTAACAAACATTATAAATTAAAATGAAAGGAAAACCATTAAATCTAAAGTTATAAATTCAATTCCATCCTGTATAATAGGTACCCATCAGTGTGTATTTGATTGTCATCGGGTGCAAACAGAGTTCAACAGAACATCATGCAACATGGCCAAAAAAAACGGAATAAAATAGACAAGAATTATCATGAATCTCATTAATTAAAGGTTGATTTGTTTATTTATAGACAGAACATCTGACATGTTCAATCATACATGAAAAAAAAACATACCTACATGAACAAGGAAACGAACTCATAAACATAATAGGTACACCTACTTGGGGTACTTCACATTATTCTGCTTGTCAATTCATGACAAACAGATTTTCAGACACGTGATGGAAATCAACTTAGGTACGTGAACAGAATTTAAAGCCTCTATAATAGACTCTTAATGTGTTGTTATTAGTGTTATTACCAAGAATGAGCCAGCAAATGACCAATTTGTCGCAAATAAGTGAAGTAAAGTCAACCAGGGAAGTTGTTTAACACCATTTCATTAACATAACATAGAAATTAGACAGTCGTGATCACTCGATATATTTAAGCCTGTCAGCTTTTCATTCAATAGTTCAATTTAAAGTACCTATAAAGTATCAAAACACGTACCAGGGAGCATTTACTATCTGTCGTAGTGTTTTAAATTAAAACCTTTGAAGGACTTCGATGTTTGAGTTCGCTGCAGTTCCCCAAAGCTGGATACCATACCATAGCACCATATGGGTTTTTTTTTTTTTTTTTTTTTTCGGGTGGGAAATCATCAAATAACTCCTCCCGCTCTGGGCGGAGCAGGAGGGAGTGTCAGACTTTTACTGACTAAAACCCATCCATGTTCCGGGGCCACGGTATCTCTTTCGAACAGTCCCGCAACCCCGGCAGGCATCGGTCCCTACGGACCCCTTCCCTTTTGCTGACTCTCTTTGAGGCGCGCGTGGAACACGAACGCGCCGTCGACACGGCCTGTCGTCATGAGACGGACGGACGGCGAGCTAGCCCATAGCTCACCGTCCACAGGCCCGCGCCTACGGTGGCCGGGGGCCACGTGGTGGTGGCCCCCGACGCCCGGGGCGTCTCCCGCGGCGGCCGGGACGTTGAAAGGTTCGCTCCCTCTCACGTTCCGCCACCTCCTTCTCTAGCATTACTGCTTCGCAGAAGGAGGTGACGACGTCCCATTCCGTCTCGCTCCGGACCATGGCTTGCAAAAGGGCCGGACGCGAGAGGTCGCCGCCGCCAATCGCCGCTTCGAGGACACGGCGATGCTCCGCCCACGCGGGGCACACCTCCACCGTGTGTTCCACCGTGTCCTCCGGTCGATCCTCACAATGGAAGCACCCGGGCGTTTCCTCCCGCTCGATTCGGTGCAGGAACCTCCCGAACACTCCGTGTCCGGTGAGGACCTGCGTCAGGCGGAAGGTGAGGACGCCGTGGCGTCTCTCAAGCCACTCCTCAAAGAGGGGACTTATCGCCACTATCGTGGCGTGCCCTGCACGGGGTTGCGACAGTCGCTCTCTCCATGTCGCCATGAGATCCCACCGGAAGTCTGTCCGCTGAGCGACAATTTATCGCGGCAGCGGAGTTTCCCCCCGGCGTAGCGCCTCCGCGCGCCATTCGTGTAGGCGCGCGAGGACTATCGCCTCCAGATCCCATGGCGGCAATCCGGCAAGGAGGCTCGCCGCCTCGCGGGCAATCGTGCGGTAGCCCCGGGCCAGCCTTACGGCTACCACCTTTTGGGGCGCGTTCAGGTAGTGGGCGGCACGCCGCCTCAAAGAACGCGCCCACACCGGGGCCCCGTAAAGGGCCATGGACCGCACGACTCCCGCGTAGAGCCTCCGGCAGGAGGCGTTCGGCCCCCCCCAGGTTGGGCAGGAGCCGCCTGAAGGCAGCCCCAGTCCGTTCCAGTTTGGGGGCCAAACGTCGGAAGTGCTCCACGAAGTTCCACCGGCTGTCGAGGACGAGTCCTAGGTACTTCAAAGTCGACTCGACACCGATGGATACCCCTCCTACCGTGAGTAAGGATCCTGGAGGTGGCGCATTCCGAGGCCCTTGAAAGCACATGGCCTCGGACTTGTGCAATGCCACCTCGAGACCCAGTTGCCGGATCCTCTCAACGACTGTCGCAACCCCGCGTGTCATCGCTTCGGCCGCCGCCTCGTGCGACCTCCCCTGGGCCAGCACCAGCGTGTCGTCAGCGTAGCAAACTACGCTGACACCACTATGGTCGGCGCGCAGCACCCAGTCGTAACCGATGTTCCACAAGGACGGCCCTAGGACCGATCCCTGCGGAACACCGCACGACATCTCTCGCCGGTTCCATTCTCCGCTGCGACCGGGGTAGATGACGGCTCTGTCCGTCAGATAGTCCCCGACCACTCGACGGAGGTAGGTCGGCACCCGGTGATACCGGAGTGCCTCCCTAATGCAGCTCCAGGGCATGGAGTTGAAGGCGTTGGCGATGTCGAGAGACACCGCCAAGACAACCCCACCCCTGGACACCACATCCCCCGTCGTGAGGGCTCTCACGCGCATGATGGCGTCCACCGTAGAGCGCCCCTTGTGGAAACCAAACTGGTGTTCCGCAAGGTCCGGCCCAGTCCCCGCAAGGTGCTCGGCGAGGCGGTTTGCAATGACTCTTTCAAAGAGCTTGCCCACCTCGTCGAGCAGCACCACGGGCCGGTATGCGGACGGAGAGTCCGCAGGGCGCCCCGGCTTCCGGATGAGGACCAGCTTCCCCGTCTTCCAACGAAGCGGGAACTGGCCTCTCTCCAAGCATGCGCTTAGGAGCCCCTCCAGTCGGGGCCCGAGAGCCTCCAAGGCCAGGACCCAGGCTTTGCCAGGCAAGCCGTCGGGTCCCGGGGCGGTATTTTTGGCACTGAGCCTGCGTACCGCCACTCTCAGGTCTACCCCAGTCACTTCTGGAGCGTTGTCGTCGTCGTCCTGTTGGTCCGCTTCCAGCATCGCAGGTGGCGGAGCCATAGGCGGGGGTGGATGTTCCCCTCGCGAAGGGAACAGAGTGCTCACCACGTCCTCCACGAGCTCAGGCCGGAGACTCTGCGTCAGTGGGGGGGCCCAGGGGCGGAGTTTATCCCGCACCATTTTGTAACGGCGCCCCCACGGATCTCTGTCGAGAGTCCCCAGCATCTCCTCGCGGGCCAGGTCTCTGGCCCGCAGGACAGCCTCGCGGAGGGCGGTCTTCGCCGCTCTGTACCCCTCATAAAGCTCCGCCTCAATGGCTGCCGCATCGGGTGGGCGGATGCGGAGCCTGCGATGCCTGGCGTACAGGTGTCGCGCAGCTACGCACGCCTCGCGCAGAGATTTCAGCTCTCGCGACCACCAGTACACCTGACGCCGGGCGCTTCTTGGCCGAACACGGGGCATTGCCACGTCGCAGATGTCAGACATGGCCTCCTGGAACCACCCTGCCTCGTTGTTAATGTCGGCAGGCCCGTCCGGTGATGTCACCCAGGCCTGCACGATCGAGGCTTCCAGGAGGAGCTCCCGGTCCAGCTGCTTCAGCGCCCAGCGCGGACCACTCGGGGCCTGTTGGACCGGCGCGCTTGAGGTCTGGGTGGAGACGTCGAACCGGATGTACCGGTGGTCGGAATAGGTCTCCACTAGGGAATGCAAATCCGCTCTGTTTTATAATCCGGATTTTTAAGAACGGATTTTTGGTCGAATCCGGATTATCCGGATTTTACGGATTTTTCATGAAAATAAACAAATCTACCATTCTACCCATTAGTTAATAATATGACTTTCCTTATATTTGTGTAAATGGGTTAAAATAAAAACAAAGAAAATGAAATCATAATTATGATTTTTTAATTAAAAAAAATACCGTACTATTATTTTAACTGTTTTTTTTTGTTATTTGGAATTATACAAATTAAATGCCATAATTTTGGTGTTATAGCCATAATATTCTAATTCCCTTTATTTATTTCTATACATGTTTTACTTTTTTGAACATTCCTATTCAAAATAATATTTAAAAAAAAACGTTTAAAAATATTAAAAAAATAGTAGCCCACTGGTATCGGGAACAGGGTCCAAGCTACCGGCGCGGCGCAGCGGTCAGGGCTCCAGAGAGAGGAACCTCCGCACAATACGATCCGTGTCCAGGAGTACCGCTTTCTGAATCAAGCCGCCTAACGAGAGCCTCCTCAGGTATTGATTGAGGCTCTTGGCAATTAAGCCATCTGCTGATACGACTATCATCACAATGATCGCCGAGTCCACATCCCATATGTCGGCAACCTCGCGAGCCAAGCCAAGATACTTTATTTACTTATATTTCTCGGCTTTCACGAGGTTCTCAAACTCAAACTCAAAGCATTTATTTCAATTAGACCATTACGGCACTTTTGAAAGTCAAAAATACAAAAAGAAAAACAAAGCTACAGTCCCAGTCACAAGGCATAATAACTTGAGAAAGTACTGTAGTTGCCCATTCCCTAGCGTAGATCTCTATGGAGAAGAATGGGCAAGAAACTCCATGGACACTCTTTTAAAATCAAAATATTGTTACAAAATCTTGGTTACATCATTAATTTTGAGATTATACATATATGTGAGAACGATGTAGAAAGACGTGCACACTAAGAGCATCCAGAGTGAAAGATTAGATTAAAAATGTATGAATAAAGTAATTAAAATGAACCTTGGCAGCTAAGAGATGACCAGTCCCAACTGACAGCGCCCGTTCACAGACATGACGCATGTACCGGCGCCATTCAACTCAACCATATTGAAGGGAACTAAATGACCCGACACACCCGCCACCATCAGCGAGACATTTAAGTGAGCATGACATTCTCTCAGTCACCAAGGCATATTCAAGTCAATGAAAGATAAATAAATGTAAATGGTGGCTGAACAGTACAAAGTACTCACACATGTGCTATGCAATTATATAATACTAAGAACTGGAATCTATACAATGCAAGTATATTTTTACAATCTTCTGCAGCTTCCACAATACATTAACATGGGAATCAATTCTTCATCTTCTTCTTTACGTGTCGATGGACTCAAATAATGCCCGACCAGTACAAACAATAAGTTTGACCCGGGGACCTATGGTTGTGGAGCAGGACCAGCATTTAGCCAAGCATTTTTATCATCAATGTAATCCCCCAACTTATAATATGCTTGCCTACATAGTGTGCGTTTTATACAAGATTTAAATTTCGTCTCATTCAGTTGAAGAATGTGGGGAGGTATTTTATTGTAACATTTCAAACAGTACCCCATTAAAGATGAATCCACTTTAGCAAGCCTGAAACCTGGCTGAACTAGTTGGTCCCTATTTCTAGTGTTATAGTGGTGTCTGTCCCCTCTCTTACTGAATAAATGCCTATTTTTTCTAACGTACATGATGTTTTCATAGATGTATTGACAAGGTACTGTCATGATATTAATTTCCTTAAACAGTTCTCTTAGAGAATCGCGTCTACGTAATTCATAAATGGCTCTGATGGCTCTTTTCTGAAGAATAAATATAGACTCGATGTCTGCAGCCCGTCCCCATAGTAAAATACCGTATGACATAATACTATGAAAATAACTAAAATAGACCAGCCTCGCGGTATCAACATCAGTAAATTGACGGATTTTTCTAACAGCATATGCTGCTGAGCTTAGCCGTCCTGCAAGAGATGTTAGATGAGGACCCCATTGTAACCTTGAGTCGAGCGTGATTCCCAAGAAAACCGTTTTATCGACAAATTCTAGTTTCTCTTGATTCAATATTATGTCACAATCACTACTTTTGACATTTGGTAGAGCAAATCTAATGCATTTAGTTTTTTTCCCATTTAGTACTAAATTATTAGCGGTAAACCAATCGTGGACCTGCAGTAGGGCATTATTTACGTCATCAAGATTAGTGGCACGTCTGTTTATTTTAAATATTAAAGAAGTATCGTCAGAAAACAACACCATATGCGGATGGTTGTTAAATAGATGGGGTAGGTCATTAATATATACTAAAAAGAGGAAGGGACCCAATATCGAACCTTGTGGTACACCCATTTTTACTTTTAAACCCATTGAGTTGACTCCATTTATTAGTACCTGCTGCTGTCTATCATTCAAATACGATTTTATTAAACTGAGCGCAAGTTTACCTAAACCGTAATGCTGAAGTTTCAAGATCAGGGTTTCGTGATTTACGCAATCAAATTCCTTCGAAAGGTCACAAACGATTCCTATGGCATCTTGTGCCTCTTCCCACGCAGCCACCTCTCACCATGCGAAACCGGTATGTCAACAATCATTGCGTACGTGAAGCTCCTTACTCTGCCATACTTCCCTGCACTACAAATTTGCGCCAATTCTCTTTAGCCAAAGAGAGCGGGGCGAGGCCCTTGTCCATCGCGACCACATCTCGATCCATTCCTATGTCGATTTCTAGGAAATATTCCCTGAGTGTCCTGACACTGCATATCTTGCGAATGGGGAGAGTCCTGGCGTTTAAAAAGTCTCGACCCCACTTCCGCGGAATATACAATCTCATAACCAAAGAACGTGGGTGATAATGATAAGTCATAAGTCATTTATACATTTGTGATGCATTCGATATGCCGTCAACAGTTTACGGGCCTATCATGTTATAGCCCTAATATTCTTATTATTAACTCTGGAGATCAAAAATAAAGACAAATAGACTTATTCCCCAAAGGCGACACGAATATTCGCGCGATAATTTAGTCTCCAAATTACAATTTCTTATAATTCATAAAATCCGGATTCGATTTTCAAATCCGGATTTGGAATATGAGTAAAAATGTACGGATATCCGGATTTTTCGGATTACGGATAGTCCGGATTGCATTCCCTAGTCTCCACCCCCTCCATGACACGCCAGTCAACGACACGCGGCGACAGAGCGGGGCTAGCGAACGAAATGTCCACCACCGACTCGCCCCGCATCCGCACATACGTGGGGACAGAACCCCGATTTAGGACGACCAGGCCCTTCTCCAGGGCCCAGTCTTCCACCATCCTTCCCCGCACGTCTGTACAACGAGAACCCCAAGCCAAATTCTTGGCATTGAAGTCCCCGAGGACAACCACAGGGAGGGAATGGTTTCCGACGACAACGATTTCGATTTCGATGTTTGAGTTCGCTGCAGTTCCCCAAAGCTGGAGGTATCCAGCTTTGGGGAACTGCTGCTATGGTATGGTAATACCATAGCACCATATGGGCTTGAGTATGCATTTGTAGAGAAGCAATTTGCTTTTTAGGGACATTTGGGAGTTTTTGTTGAGCATACAGTGCACGCTGCGGAGTTTTTGTCCTAAGGCTTTGCGTTTGGTAAATATGTGGTGTCTCCACGTAAGGCGTCTGTCAAGGTGTATTGCAAGGTATCGAGTGACCTCTGCTTGGGGCACTTCTATATCGTGTGTTTCTTTGCGTGTAGTGAAAGTCACCTGGACTGACTTTGTTTCGTTAGCTTTTATCTGCCAATCTTTAAGCCATCAGAAATCAGCTTGAGGCTGTTTTGTAGTTTTGCAGAGACCTCCCTCGGGCAGACATCAGTAGCCAGTATGGCCGTATCATCTAAAATACATTAAAAATATTACTATTTATTGTACGTCATACGTATGTAGTGTACCTACATTGAAATCATTGACCAAACCCAACATTCTGAAAAATGTTTAAAAAAATAAAGTTTCACTAGGTACGAACATAAATAAAGCTTATTTATTCGGTTATGATTGCGCAACATGGTCTAAGTAGTAAGTACCCATTGTTTGCAAAATTATGTTACCTAATTACTGCTCGAAAAGTTACGTAATAAACACAGAAAACAGCACAGAACTTTAATCTGTTTGCATACAAAGGCGCCAGGAGATGATTTGAACAACGGATTTCACAAATTCACACTTCATTGTTACTTCCTTTTTCGAACTTGCTAATTATGCTCTCATACCGCATACCGAAGGTGGAAAGTGACAAGAAATTCAGTCCTTGCTCAGTGATTTTTTTAAGTGACAGCAACAATCCAATAGCAACAAAGCAACCTTAAAGTTACGCCGATAAAGATCATTTTAATTTTGACAGTCTTGTCAGTGAAAACAACGATAAAACAACCATAATGCTGAAGAAATAAAGAACACTGTTGTTTTGACAGGGATGCAAAGCCAGAAGTAAAATAACTGAAAGAACTGTAGGAAAGTACCTATTGCCATATTGCCTAAGAACGGATACGGTGGGGAAACAGATGGAGATATACAAACTGCATAGTCTTGTAGTCTTTGCCAAACTAAAGTAAGATAAAATAGTATAGTTTTAAAATATGATGGCCCCCAGTCATGTCCCTAAAATCAGGCATGCGGTCAACTGTAACCCTCATGCTTATAATGACAGAAAAGAGTCAGAATTTCCATGAAAACTAAGAAATGTACAAAAAGAACATTCAGGTTCTCATGATTTTATTCATCGTACCCATCTCAGTTTAGTGCTGATCATTGTCTAATACTTATTAACTCTACAGAAAACTCAAATATTTAATGTGCTAAATACACAATAGCCACATAATCCAAATTAAAGGAGTAATAAACTCGTTTGCTTAGAGATAATGAGGGAATTAGTACTACCCACGACTATACTTTATTGAATTTGCTAACGTTTCACTACCAAATGAACGTACTACGTACATTCTTACTACATTCTTAGGTACTCAAGAATTCTGTGATAATCTTCTTTATTCCTATGTGAAAATTAAGTAAGTAAGTATTAGTTGGTATTTGAAAAAAACTTCAGCCTTTTAGCATTCTTTATTGCACATACAATAACAAATATTCATTTAAATTGCTCTAATATGCATTGAGAGTTAAGTAAATCATTTATTTTCTATGAGAGATTAAAACTGAAGAAGGCAAGTCAGGTTAAATAGGCTCGTTTTGAGCGTATACATTTCAATAACTAAGTTACTAGGCAATTAAGTTACATAAGTACCTTAACACCGGAGTTTTCTTTGTAAGTCACATTATACGTTGTGAAAAATTTGAAGAAGATATTCCAAGACTAAAACAAAGAGGAGTAGCAGAAATCGTCTAAAAAACTGAAAATAAAAAACTGATGACGTCTTCTTTAGTATACCTATTCATTTGTCGTGTCCATTTGTAATTACATTACGAGCATGTTCTTGATGAAACAATATGAATAAGTATAAAATTATTAATGGAGGAAAAAGGGACTTACAGGAGGATGTAAATCATGCGTTCCTTCGATAACAGCCTTCAGCACGCCGGTTCAGGCGATATTTCCACCAAGCGTCACGAGAGGAGAGAGTTTGAGGATTCACCACACAGCACCAATAACTTGTCACTTTTTGAGTTTTTTGAAGGTATAGCGCGGGCGCACAGACATACGTGTCGCCAGTAAGCGAGCGGATTTTGGAGTGTATGAGGGCGGGGGTTGTTCTATTGAACGGAAGCGGAAAAGAGTGGGAGTAAGGAAGGAATCGATTTTGATTGGAAGATCCTTCTCGAATGAGCTAATAGGTGAAGTGTAATACAGTGTTGCAAGTATGCGTTTCTGATTTCAACAGATAATTAGATAAAATTATTAATAATAATAAGTATAGATAAAATAATGCGAATGGCGCAGACAACTCCCCCGGCCTAGAGGTTTTCCTCTAAACTGAAACTTTATGAGAACTTAAATTAAGTAAGTAACTAAATGAACTAACTTTGAGTAACTAAATGAATTTAATTAAAAATAGAGTTAAGAAAAGTTTGAAAAACTAATTATTGTGTAGGTAGAGGACAAAGCCGCACTACCGGGCGTATGTAGGAACCGGAAGCAGTTCTAACCTTCACAGTCCTAACTATATTATCCTTGCCAGGATAAGTCGCATCTATGACACCTAAAGGCCAACAAAGCGGGTGAGCGTTGTTGTCTTTGATAACAACAATCGTACCTACTTCAATAGGCTTTGACGGTTTGTTCCACTTCTCCCGCTGTTGCAAGGAAGTGAGGTACTCCTGACTCCAACGATGCCAGAAGGAATGAGTTATTTTATTAAGAAGTTGATAACGCGATAAGCGATTGTCTGAAATGTCTGTGACATCTTCAGCAGGTAAAAATTTAAGCGGAGTTACGTTTAAAAAATGATTAGGCGTTAAAGCACTAATATCAGACGGGTCGGAGCTTAAAATACTTAGAGGTCGATTATTTAAAAGACATTCAATTTGAACAAGTACGGTACTAAACTCTTCATATGTTAATATTTGAGAACCAATGACTTTAAAAAGATGAGTTTTGACACAACGAACATTAACTTCGCTGAGTCCATTAAAATGAGGACCGTAAGGTGGACTATGTTTAAATCGTACACGATGTTCAGCTAGTTGTTCACCTATGTAATTTATATGAGATTTGGATTGAATTAAGGCGTAAATTTCGTTTAATTTGCGCTTTGCGCCAATAAAGTTTGTGCCTCCATCACTATAAATCATAGCAACAGGACCTCTACGAGAAATAAAACGCTTAAAAGCGGCGAGAAATAAATCTGAACTAAGGTCAGAGACTAACTCTAAGTGTACTGCCTTAGTTGTTAGACAGACGAACACACAAATGTAAGCTTTGTGGCTCTTAATTCCGCGTTTTCGGATATGAGTAATGTAGAAAGGACCACAGTAGTCCACAGCGGTATTAACAAACGCTTTCGCTTGTGAAACGCGAAAGTCGGGTAGATCACCCATAGGAGGGTAAGTATTTTGAGGTTTAAGTTTAAAACATTTATTACAACTATGCACACGTTGTCTTACAATGTTTCGAGCAGATAAAATCCAGAATTTTTGCCTAATTATAGATAATAAAAGAGCGGGACCCGTATGTAAATTAGTTACATGATAAAAGTCAATTACGAGTTGAGTAAAACGTGATTTAGTTGGAATTAAAATGGGGTGCTTTTGACCATAATCAAGTTGAGAATGAGTTAACCTTCCACCTACTCTGAGAATATTATTCGAATCCAGAAAGGGGTTAAGTTTAGCGAGACTTTTATTTAAATTTTTATTTGATTTTAAAGCGATAATTTCTTCAGAGAAATATCTACTCTGTACGTAACGTATAAGGTATATTTCCGCGGTATCCAAATCCGAAACGGAGATACAACCACGCGAGTTTAGTAACTTGCAAAAACGTAATATATAAACCAAGCTACGTAGTAAAATAGAATATTTAGAAATGCGGTCAATTAAAGATTGAATAGGTTGAGAACCTTCTTGCGTAACTTTGACTGAGAGAGTGATATTTTTAGTTTCCATTAACTCTGAATTATTGTTATTTAAATTGACCTTAAATGGCTTGATTGACCACTGATTTAAGGGGAATGAAAACCAATGCGGAGCGTTAAACCAAAGAGTTAAATCTATTAATTGTTTAGGCGTTATGGGACGAGAAACTACGTCAGCGGGATTTTCAGTTCCATCGATGTGAAACCAATGTTTAGCAGGTAATTTTGAATTAATTTCAACAATGCGATTTGCGACAAATGTATGAAATCTATGCGAGGGCGAGTGGATCCAGGTGAGCGTGACTGTTGAATCAGAAAAAGCATAAATATTATTAATTTTACAGCGTTTACTTAAAACTTCTACAACTGAGTTCATTAAGTTTGCTAAGAGAAGAGCAGCACATAGCTCGAGGCGAGCTAAGGGCGTATTTTTAAGCGGAGCGACGCGAGATTTAGAAGTTAGTAAGAGGACTGATCCGTTATCCTCATCGTTAAAACTAACCCTTAAGTAAACAACGGCACCATAACAGCGCTCACTGGCGTCTGCGAACCCGAGGAGAGTGACATGAGAACCAGAGGTGATACCTACATGTCGCGGGAATTTTATTTGTTCGAGATAGGAAAGTTCTTTGTGAAATTGATTAAATTTATTTTCAATGGGAGCGGGTACAGGATCATCCCAATCAAGGTCATGCTTCCAGCATTCCTGAACTAAAACTTTCATGAATGCGGTAACTGGACCTATAAGACCTAAGGGGTCAAACAGCCGTGCGGTTGCGGATAAAACGGTACGTTTCGTACATTTAAGAGAATTACCATTTATTTTAAATTGAAAGAAGTCTTCTACAGGATTCCACTGCATACCTACAATTTTAGTATTATTATTAGCGTCAGCGTCAAATTCAATATTTTGCGGATTTAAATGAGTTGAAGGAATTTTATTTAAGAGTTCGGAACTATTAGAAATCCACTTTACAAGGTTGAAGCCGCCTGACCTGAACATGGCGACCATTTCTTGATATGTCTGCTCAGCTATTTCAACGCCATCTAGTGAACATACATAGTCATCCATATACATATGGTTTTCAGCCTCGTAAGCCGCGAGCGGGTATTTATCCCGACTATCAGATGCGAGTTGGCGAACTACTCTCATAGCTAAATAATCTACATACTAAATAATAAATAATAATAATAATCTCAGAATCTTTATTGAATCTGTATAGAATGCGTTGAAATGCGTGATGATCAGCGGAAAGATTAAGTTGAAAATACATTTTTTCGATGTCTGCAACTACAGCAACGGAAAACATGCGAAGATTAATTAATAAATCAAAAATGTTACTTTGTAGATTCGGACCTACATAAAGGAGATCATTTAGCGATTTACCTGAGCTAGTTTTACAGCTAGCGTCAAGCACGATGCGAGTTTTACTGGACTGTTTATCCGGGCGGTAAACAGCACGATGCGGAATATAATAATGCGGGATATTGAGAGAGGGATCTTTGACCTTGGCCAAATAACCTTTGTCAAGATAATCTTGAAGCGTAGCGTTGTAATTAGTTCTGATCTCGGGATCAGAATCTAACTTTTTTTCTAAATGAACGAGGCGGCGCATCGCCGTTGAGTGCGAATTTCCTAAGTCGGTACACGGAGCCTTAAATGGCAGCTGCACTGTGTATCTACCTGTTTTATCGCGAGAGTAAGTTGAATTAAATAATTGTTCACACGCCTGATCATCAGGACTCATGTGAATCTTATTAGGGACGCTTTCGAGCTCCCAAAAGCGTTGCGTGAGCGTATCTAAGCTAAGCGTGCTAGTAGCGCACAGAAAAGTTTTCTCACTTTTATTTTTGTTTATTTGAGCGGGGCGAGCGCGCGTAGTTATGAGAGGTTGACAATTAGCCCGACCCATGGCTATGTAGCCAAGGGTGGTTTCTACAGCGACGACCGAGGAGCCAGGTAAAGTTACCTTTCCACTTCCCAACAAAAGCGGGAAAAGTTCGTTGCCGAGGAGGCAATCTATCTCACCGGGAACGTGGAACGCGTCATCAGCCATAGGTAAATTCCGTAATGGAGCGAGATTTGTGATATCTATGAATATGTTGGGCAAGTCGTCAGTAATACGATCTAAAACCCGAGCGTGAATTGTATAACAACAGCGGTGATCAAAGCGGGAAAATATTTTAAATGTTGTAGTACCAAACGAAGGTATTTTTGCGTGACCTATACCGAAAATAGAAGATTTATCAGGAGTAATTTCTAAGTTTAAGCGTTTACAGCAAGCCTTTGTAATAAAATGACTCATTGAGCCTGTATCAAGAAAAACGCGGAGAGAATATGGTTTATTATTATTATAAGCGTATACGGAAGCGGTAGGCAACAAAACAGTTGTATTATTTTCAACGCACGAGGTAGCCGAAGTCATTGATAAATAAGGAGCGTTTGAATTTTCGCGCGCAACGTTATCACCTGCCCGTACGGGCGACGAATCGAGTGACGCGGGAGCGGCAGACAGCGGGGGCGCGGGAGCGGGCGCGCGGGGCGCGCCGCTCGCAGCCGGCGGCAGCGCCGGCGCGGGCGGCGCGGGCCGCGCGCACAGCGGAGACCGCGCGGAACCATGTTCAACTACCCGATTGTTTAAATTGTTGAAGTTGTCTATATGTAATAATGAGTGATGTTTACGGTGGCAAATCGAACATGTATTTGTTGACTTGCACATTTTAATATCATGAAATCCTAAACAGTTACGACAAAACTTATGTTTGTTTACAAGATCTGATCTATCTTTAGCGTTTTGATTCATAAAAGGAGAACATCTATAAAGTGGATGTGAATCTGGGGATCCACATACCTTGCAGGAACGCACTGGGGAGTCCTGGGTAGTACTCGCGAAGGCTTGGCTATTTTTAGATTTAGATGAGAATTTATTATTTTCGTTATTATAATTACGACCTTTAGAGGGATTAGAGTGATTACGAAGCGTTATTATTTTACTTTGTTCTTTTAAAAATTGCGAAAGATGATCGAAAGTAGGTATTGCCATATGACTATGCGATCGTTCGAAGAGGTTAACGACCTCTTTATCGAGTTTACTGAGTGCAATATCAGTTATTATAAAATCTGACAAATCTTTTATGTTTAAGCGACGTAAAGCGGCTTGTGCCGAGTGAAACTGCTCAAGAAATGTATCAATAGATTGATATGGTTTAAATTGAATCATTTGATGTAAATACATGGAAGCTTGTACGCGCGTATCTTGATATTTTTCTATTAAAGCATTCCAAATGAGTAGGTAATTATTAGCGGTAGGTAAGATACCTGAGCAAACAGTTAATGCGTTGCCCGAGAGACAACCTATTAAATACTGAACCTTTTCGGCGTCAGTTAGATGCGAATTATCATGAATAAGACTTTTGAAATTTTCATGAAAAGTTGTCCATTTGCTGGGCGTGCCATCAAATGAAACAAGTTTTAAAGGCGGTAATTTACGATTTAAAAACTCGAATTTATTATTAGTGTTATCATTACTCGTATTTTGAGACTTATGAATGTTAGATTCTATTGCTTTAACTTGACAATAGATTTCATCAAATGCGGAAAGTGGGCCATAGTTCGGCTTTGTCGTCGAACCACATTCTAATAAAGCTAAATTATAAGCATCAAGAGTTTCCATAAAGTTTGTTCTAATTTGCTCAAGGGAGCTAATTCGAGCTAGAAATTGAGATTTTAATGAATTATTTACGGAAACTTGTAGGCCGAGATCGTAAATGGATTGCAAAATTTGGAATAAATTTTCTTTTTTCGACTCAAATAAAAGAACTTTAGGATCTTCCTCGGTAGAAGCATAGGATTCTTTATCCGATTCCTTATCCCTACTACGCGTGGAAGTCATTTTTATGCGTTGAGAAATACCTATTCGAGTTTTTAATCGTTAATGAAAATAGATGAGTGAATGTAGGTATGCGGGCTTGCGTGAACAAAATGGACTTGTCTGTGTGCGTTATGTTTTGAGAAATATGCGAAAATATGCGAGAGCTGAATAAAATATAGTTATAATATTTTAGTTAAAGGGTGTTTATATTGAAATAAGATGCGTTTATATAAAAAGAACTTAGCGTTGATGAGAGATTGAGCGGGAAATGTGCCTCGTGGGCGCGTCTCGTGTGTTACGTAGACGTAATGGCGGATGCGTAATTGAGCGTTTTTATGCGAATAAATAGATAAATGCGATAAATATGATGTGTGTGATGAGTGTAGCGTAAATGCGTAGTAGATATGCGTTTTTTATTGGGTGAGAAGGACCAGAACACTTGGAGGAAAAAGGGACTTACAGGAGGATGTAAATCATGCGTTCCTTCGATAACAGCCTTCAGCACGCCGGTTCAGGCGATATTTCCACCAAGCGTCACGAGAGGAGAGAGTTTGAGGATTCACCACACAGCACCAATAACTTGTCACTTTTTGAGTTTTTTGAAGGTATAGCGCGGGCGCACAGACATACGTGTCGCCAGTAAGCGAGCGGATTTTGGAGTGTATGAGGGCGGGGGTTGTTCTATTGAACGGAAGCGGAAAAGAGTGGGAGTAAGGAAGGAATCGATTTTGATTGGAAGATCCTTCTCGAATGAGCTAATAGGTGAAGTGTAATACAGTGTTGCAAGTATGCGTTTCTGATTTCAACAGATAATTAGATAAAATTATTAATAATAATAAGTATAGATAAAATAATGCGAATGGCGCAGACAATTAATAAACATCAATAAGTAGGTAACGAGGTAGGTACTATTATTATCGAGATGTGAATCAGTAGACACTCAAAACAATTAATACTGATACTGCAAACTCATCGATTACGATAAAACAGCCAACACAATCATAACATTACTTACCTCATCATTGTTTTGCCCTCAACCCAATTCATTTGGGGTCGGCGGCTCGGCACAGCATATCTTCCTCTTCCATGCTTCTCTATTTTTCGTCATCTCATCAAACACTTCTTTTCTTGCCATATCATTCTTAAGAGGGCCCTTCCCGGCTCGCCTTTCGTCAACGCGAGCATGGTCGAAATGCTTGTTGTTTCATCCAGAGTAGATATGAGCGCCGCGCCGGCGCGCCGCCGTCGCCGTGAGTTCATGTCGACGCGTCGTCGCCGAGTGCAGCGCGCGGCGCGCCGTCGCGACGAGTCGCATCTTGCTTTCTCGCTCGCACCCGCGGCCCGACCGCATAATAAGTGGTCATTTCGGAGACGCGGCGCGCGCGCGTCGGGCGGTGCGTTGTGCGGCGCGTCATGCGGTGCATTGTGCGTTTTCCCGATTACGGAGAGGCGGTGTAATCTGCGATATAATTTTATTTGCGCGTGTGAAGCCGCGTGCATCACCGTGTTGACCGCGGCGGACAACGCTGCATTTCAGCAAACGCGCGTGAAATCGCTTCTCCGTAAACGCTCCTTTTTTTTTTCTCTCATGGGAAATCTTAAAATGACTCCTCCCGCTCTGGGCGGAGCAGGAGGGAGTGTCAGACTTTTACTGACTAAAACCCTTCCATGTTCCTTCATAGCCCTTTGTGTTCCGGGGCCACGGTATCTCTTTCGAACAGTCCCGCAACCCCGGCAGGCATTGGTCCTTACGGACCCCTTCCTTTTTGCTGACTCTCTTTGAGGCGCGCGTGGAACACAAACGCGCCGTCGATACGGCCTGTCGTCATGAGACGGACGGACGGCGAGCTAACCCATAGCCCACCGTCCACAGGCCCGCGCCTACGGTGGCCGCCCGGGGCGTCTCCCGTGCGGTGGCCGGGACGCTGTGAGGTTCTCTGCCTCTCACGTTCCGCCACCTCCTTCTCTAGCATTACTGCTTCGCAGAAGGAGGTGACGGCGTCCCATTCCATCTCGCTCCGG